>CP053176.1:3322148-3736679 GCA_014607495.2 Carposina sasakii | reverse complement strand
AACCCACTGTTCGAGGGCCGTGGCAAACGCATTGATGCCCCGTATAATAGAGTTGTTTTTTTTTTCGACCTTCCAGGCAGATGAAGTACCCAGCGGAATTGCCACCCAGTAGTTACGCATCTGGGTGTACCACCTGCCTCGTTCTATAAATAGCTAAATGAAAGTGAAGTTAAATTCAATGAAGAAATAAATCCAGACCCTTAGATTCTTAGATTAATGACTGGTCTTCGCTCCAGAGCGGAGCGAAAATTATTATTCTAAGCTTAGATAAACGATTGGTCTTCGTTCAGACCCTTCTGACTGAAAGAAATACGTCAGATCCAATGAGCTATCACTATTTGTATGACTGACTAATCGATGAAATTCACAATGATTATTAATCTATAATTTGATAATTATTATCAATAAATTAATGAATCAGTGCTATATTGTATTGAACAAAGGCTAGTAAATAATGGTGAAATATTTGCAGTTGTTTGTGGGATTTTTGTTGTATATCGCGCGTTACGTGTGTCCTAGTGGAATATTATGTGAGGAAGGGTACTGTAGGGTAAGTTGAATGTTATAAAGGCAGACGGATATTGATGGAACTAATAAGGTTACTTATATGATAAAGGAGTAGAAATGATAAAGGCTATAGTTACAAAGACACCAGCGTCTAGGCGTGTGTGTCTGTAGACTTCATTACCGCCATTTGTTTATTGCCAATATACAAAATCATAACTTGATTTTGTAGTCTATACGTCTAATACTAATAATACTTACCTATAGTTTAGGGACTTGCTTCGCTTGCGGCAAATGATTAAAAAATAAGCAAAAGACTTAAGTTAAATCGCAATGTAGCACACGTGACAGCTCTCTCTCTGTTTATGTAAAAAAACAAGTCAAATAGGTACCATTTTGATAACTCAATTTGAGCCCACACTTGTCTTGGTCCCACCTTATATTGGCCCACTCTAGCTGAAACTTGTCCAGGTTGTCCCTCTATCTTCTCCTGGGTCTTTCCCAACGCCGGCTTCCTGTAAGCACCTAGTCAGTGACTATCTTCCACTTCAGTTAAGGTCTGCACGCCAACGTTACCGACACCAGTTTTATGTTTTGCTGTTTCTGAGCCTAAACCTTTTAATGACACAGCCGGAACTACAGAATAGAATCACGAGAGAGACTGATCCTACTGCCATTACTGATCTAAACAATCAGTGTCAAGTTGCTAGCTCGTCTCCTGAGAGAACGGCGTAAGTTCTTGCGACTCTTACGACAAGCTTAGAAGGAGATGCAGCTCAGTATTCTAGTGAAGCTTTGAATCAGCACAGGATCACAATAATATTTGTGTAATTGGGAATAGAGAACAAAGATATTGATGGCAATAAGGCAACTACTTGTGGATGGACAGAATCTCTATGTCTACACTATACAATCTCCTTGGTGTGGTTTCCATTTACCATTCCAGACGTACAGCTTCGAAGTAGGCTGTGTATCTGCAGCAGTGAACTGCAGGATCAACAATGCGACTCATCATGGACTGACGCTACCGTCTCCAACCACATGCAACTGCTGCGACTACTGTCTTCCAACTTATGGTAAAAGATCTGCTACTTCTTCTTAGATTCAGATTTGTTGAACTGCTAGTACCATATACGACATTGGTCTAGTTTTATAATGACCTAACCGTATCTAGGGCAGCTCTACATGGTGTAACAAAAAGGGTATGTTCAGCGAAAAGTCATAAAAATAGTTTATTACAAATATTAAAAATAGACAAATCACACTTGTCTATTTTTCAAGTAAGTATGAACATTTATTACTAGAATGAGCGTTATTCAGAAATCCATAGGTACTATCTGGAAAAACATGTGATTTCGAGTCTTAAATTTTGGGGACAGGCTCTCTACAGGGGGCTATTTTATTCATATTTTTCACTTACTACCCCAGCCTGCTGATTTTACATACTGCTTTTGTTACCCTGTATACAGAATGTTTTTTCGTTGCCACCTTTACCGAAGATTACGTACTCTATACATCAAATAAAGTAAGTTTATGCCAAAAAAATGCTGGGAAACGATGTAATTTTTTTGTTTTTTTTTTTTTAATTACTTGATCGGGTGAAATAGGCTTGATAGTGCCCAGTATTTATGCTAGTTATTTCATAAACAGAGATTAATTATTTCTCGTGAAAAAATCTTGCTACACGCGTCAATGTGCATTTATGCAGAAAAACGCAGTCTATTTACTTAACTTTGGACCCTAATATTTTGGAAACCAGATACTTCCCAGGTATGCTTCCAAAGAGAAAATGATCGTGATGATGGGGAGATTCCGTAGTTTTCGGGAACGTTGATGATCAAAAATCATCCTGTATATATTTCCCAAAATATTTAGTTTACAGTTAAAAGGTCTTTGTTACTTATTCGTTGGGTTCCTCATTTGGTTTCGTCTATCATATCCATCACACTGGTTCCAGGTCTCAATGAGCCATGCAGTCTTGGAGGACCAGGCATAGGTACAACCATCGGCAGATGCAGTGACGGACTCACCTGTGTTGCTGAAATCGATGGAAATTACTGCAGACGAAGTAAGTTCTTTCTTTTTGGTATTTATGATATTTCTTCATATTTTTCATATCAAGGGCTCTTCTAGTAAGAGTTAAGAAATAGGCTACTTAAACCAAAGTGTAGGTAAATTTCGCTTCCCATGTCATTCAGGCAAAATAGTCACGTGCCTGACACAAATCTACGTTACGTTACGGTGTCCTTTCTTAGTCTTGAATGGTTGACTGACGGATCAACACATAGCCTAAACTGCTGATCTTAGAGACCTGGGGGTGCTGATAAAAAAGAGTTTCCCGAAATTTCCAAGGGAACGGGAATTCTAAACTTTACGTCGAATTCTAATTCTAAACGTAACGAAGTCATGGGCGGGAATTTTCGGGAAATATGTTCTCAGTTCTTTCTTATACTTCCTACCGAATATGTGGTTTTCGTAAAAACTTGTAATTCCTGTTTCTGCCGTTCCCATGGGAATTTCGGGAAACCCGTTCTTAAGGCGGTGTGATCAGACAAAAGAGGCATTTTAGAATCGATTTTTTAAATACTTGTCCGATTACCACAGTTCTATTTTTTTTTATATGCTATTATTTAAATCTTTATCTAGTTTGTGGCCAACGTGGAAACTCAATTACTTAAAAAATTCTCGATAGAATTTTGATTTGAAAATTACCTTTTTTACGTTCTTATAAGCGATATATCTTGAAAACTATTGTGAATATCAACACGAAACTTGCATAGTTGTATAGCGCTTTATCAGATCTAGTTTATGGCCAAAGTACATTTTTTGTAAATTTTGTAGATAATTAACAATTAATAAAAAACACATCTACAACTACGCTGTGTTCTAATCCTTGCACTGGCCAGTCTCGCTCGGAACATTCAGTACCGCCGTGACCACTGTCAACGCCGGTTCTGTGCTTGTTTTTTCGCGCGCAAATACATAATATAAAATACTATATTTATTTAGTAAGTAGACTTGGGAAATCGTAGTGTAACAAAAGTTACAAAAAGAGAGACCTTACGTAAAAAAGACTTACGTAGAAAACGTTAAGTACCTACCTACATAGATACTTTATAGTATGTTTTAGATTGTACTAACGCCCGCCCACGGCTTTGCCCGCGTGAGAGTGCATTACTCTCGTGCGAAGCCGAGGCGGGTCCCTAGTTACATTATAAACCTTCCTTGTCTTACTTTATCTATTAAAAAAACCGCATCAAAAAAATCCGTTCCCTAGTTTGAAAGATCTAAGCATATATATATACATAGAGACAGACATCAGAAAGCGACTTTGTTTTATAATATGTAGTGATATCGTATTTAAAAATGATATTCATAAGTAGGTAATTATGTTACGTGTCTATTTTACCATTTCTACCTAGTATAATTTTATTTATCTACTTAGTTTTTTTAGATCCACAAAATCCCGGGAAAAAAATCCGGGATTTTTCCGAACATTTTGTGCAAAAGTTTACGTGTGTTAGTATAGTCCTCTTTATGACATTAAACTGCAAATAACTTAGTATCAATAGCAAATATAACAAGTAGCAGTATATACAGGGTGTAACAAAAAGGGTATGGTAAGCGAAATACTATAAAAACAACCCACTGTAGATAACATATCCCGAAATTTTTAGACTAGTAATCGCATGTTTATTTTTCAAGATTGTATGTTCATAATATTCCTGAGTGGGTTAGGTGTTCTCCATACTATCTGGACAAATAAATATGTGATTTTTAGTCTCAAATTTTGGTGATAGGTTCTTTATAGTGGGTTATATTCATAGCTTTTCGGTTAACATACCCCTTTTGTTACACCCTGTATATACACCACTTTGGGGGATAATGGGCGTGACTATTATGTATATATGTATATGATTTCAAATTGTTTCGAACATAAATCCCTAAGTTGCCCGCGAATCCCTAGCTGTCCCGCGACTTCGTCCGCGTGAAGTAGTGACTTTCGGCAACATTTTAAATTTTTTTAGGCTAATTATTTTGCAAGTAAAACACATGTACATTAAAATAAGTTATTGAGCTTATTTAAGTACATTTTTATATGCGACGTTTTTGACGTGAAACGTCTTTAAAATCGCGCCGAAACATACCAGGTTTAAAAACTGGACCGTAACGAAAAGGTCTATATCATCGTACCTTAATAATTAAAAAACTATTAGTCTTAGAAACAAAAATGTGGTGTAAATATTTCACTTATATAGTCAGCTCGCTGTTATGACATTGAGTTCGTGTCGGGGTCAAGCGGGGCGGCGGGGGAGGGATACTGCGATAACTGTGCGAAACCGGCGCTCACGCTTGTTTCTATTCAGTGTAACTCGTGACTCCGACTTTATAGCGTGGTGATTATTTCGTGTGTTGTCAAGTTTTTTTATTAAAATACTTAAAACAGCGTCCATCTTGTTTTCATTTCAATCTTTTACTTTAAAAGCGATTCGCTAACATAGACGTTTCACGTTAAAACCAACGGCCGTGTGCCCCGACACAGCCCCACCCGCTTTTTTAGTACGATTTTTAAAAAAGCTGTTTGTTGCATATTGTCCTACTTGATAATCATTATGAAGTTGTACTCGCATATTTGTAGTGAGACAAAACTTTTAAAAATGACGTAATTTCCATACAAACTTTCATCTTACATCCCTTTTTTGCATATGGCGCGCAGTGCTTGGCAAGTTTCTTACTTAATTCTCTGTATTGTTCTGTTCTATATTTTTATTTTCTGAGCCCTAAGCTTTTTTCCGATGTCATCACACAAAATTTTCACCCCCTATTTTTAGCTCTTTTAGGGTATTCTTTTACAAACTTTGAATGTCGTATTTGTTTATATCTAATGAAAAGCCTAAAAAATAAGTTTTAAGCTTCTAGCTTAAAAAATGACGTAATTTCCATACAAACTGTCATCCACTATTTCAACCACTTACATCTCTTTTTTGCATTACAAAGTAGCCTATGTCCTTTTTCAGGCTCTAGACTCTCTCTGTACCAAATTTCATTTAAATCGGTTCAGTAGTTTAGGCGTGATTGCGTAACACAGAGACAGACAGAGTTACTTTCGCATTTATAATCCGAAGGAAGAATTTGAAGATCATACTAAAGTATTATATTAAAATACCACTTTAGGGTAGAAGAGTTATAAATAATAATGTGTATTATCCAGCAACTGCAACCTATAACCGATCATAGTTATTTATTTAGGAGATATTTTTAATTGCACATCAATTTAATCTCATCTTTTATATACTTTATTACATACATACATTCATATAATCACGCCTTTATCCCTCACGGGGTAGGCAGAGTACCAAGGGCCGATAGAACCACATGGTGCCACTTCTGACCAATTTTGAGGGTATAGTTGAGATATACAAGTTCGGTTAGTAGTGACAGATGGTCAGCCCATCGCCTACAAATATCAAGACCTCTTATTCCTCTACTGACTTGTACAGTATGCCCTTTATATACTTTATTACAGCAATTAAATTATTTTAGTACAAAAAACTCAATGTTTTACAAAACAACTACAGCAGATAATTCGAAAATACATAATATCAGGCCAACATAAAACTGTTTTCCTCGAATGCAAGACAAATTAATACCTTTGGTACAAAAATACTACAATCTCATCATAAATACTGACTGCACATCAAATTAACCTTAGTGCACAACTAGTATAAGACGAATGACGTTTTGTCGGTGTAACAGTTCCCTTTTCATACAATGATAAAAATAATAGGTTAGGTTAGAGTATGACAAACAACGCACGAGCCGAGCGAGCGGAACGAGCGTGCCGCGGCAGCTGCCGGCGAAGTTTCAGAATCGAATTGATGAAACGATATTTTAGTGTTGATCTCACTCATTATGTTATGTTTTGTTTATTTAATTCGGCCTTAGAAAATGGCTAAAAACAAAAATTTTACCAATAGACGATTTAAAAAAACCAGTTACGCTTAAAAAGTTTAAAAACCTGATCAACCCTAATAGAGAGTCACAAGTGATCCAAAAAACAGCTATGTATCACACAATAACCAATAAGCCCATTTAACTAGTCGATATCGCCCGATACAATTGGCGCGGAAAACAAACATTAGGTACGGATAATCAAAATAAAAATGCATTTCCTGCGAGTTATAATATTGTCGTGTAACTCAACCCTATAGTACTTGTTCAGCATTCCAGTATTTGCCTGGCTGTCACCTACACCCTGTAAATTTTTTAATTATATTTACAATTTACGCAGTAAGCAACCCAGTTACAAAATTGATAATACAGGAAAGAAATTAAAATCCCGGCAATTAATCCCGAAATCAACCAGAATACGGATGGCGACAGAATAAGGACGTCCGCGGCAGATTGCGCTGGTTGCGGGGGGCGCCCCGCAGTTACGTCTACCTCAACCCCCTCAAATACCTAAAATTCGTCTATTGGAGCGCCTTAATGGTCTTTTACACTCCCTAATAAACATACACACCAAATTTCATCTGTGTACGTCAAACGGTTTATTTATTTTATACTTATTGAATAAGCTTTTGTTCCGGTACAGTGGAAATTTCGGTAAAAGTTTGGAATTCCTGTCTGCCCCATTCTCATGAGAATTTTGGGAAAACCGTCCGTAAGGATTCTAACGGCGAAAGAATTTTTGAAATCGGTCCAGTAGTTTCGGAGCCTATTCGCCGCAAAAAAAAAACAAACATACAAATAATCAAAGTTTACCTCTTTATTATATTAGTATAGATATAGACAAAATAACAGTTGGGTATTTGGTTACTGGCAGCGGCTGTATTGTATGTGGTGATATTACAATCATAACATGGTGTCATGTAAAACCAAGGTCTCGAATTCAGGATCTTTACATAAGAGTTCATAAAACCAAGCTACCTATCACATGATGATGTACCCAAGATACCAAATTTCTTGGGCAACTCTTGAGTTTCTCTTATTAGTTATTCATGATAGATTGTAGCTAGGTCCTTATTTCTTCTGGTTTTCTCTAGTGGAGTCGAAATGTCACAGCGCCCAAGATGACTACGATGAACGTCATGTCAAAGGCGAGATCGGCTCTCTGGAGTCAAGACCACTCTGTGACGGGAAAGGAAATTATGCTTCTATGGACTGCGTTCCTACACAGACGTGAGTTATGTAGCATCTTTCTCTTAAAATTGATCAAGATACAGCATCCTTCAGATAGCCTATCTGATCATTAGAAAAATCTGCCTTAAAGCCAATATATATCAATGTCAACTAACATCGAATGACACGTGTGACTGAATACAAAAATCATGCCATGCACTCATCAATACTTTTATTACCTGGCCTAATGGCTGACCTAATTAAAATTGTGATACCAAACGTATTTAAAATTTTTCAGATGTTTCTGTCAATCAGAAGAAGGCGAGAGGATATTTGGCGAAGTCTTGTATTTGGGAGAGAGTACAATACAGTCTATGCATTGCGGTTAGTACCTACTTAAGAATAGGTAGCATGAATAATGTAAGGATATAGAATTATTCTATAATCATATCAGGTGGTTTTGTGTAATATCTTCGAAAAGAAAATTTGTAGGTATGTATGTACTTATAATAAACTTTATTCAGGGTCACAACATTTTTTTTCAGGCTGTTCCCGTCTTCACGAGAAGATAAAGAAAAACATTTCTCCTGGAGTGCCACATCCGGTCATTGGCCCGAGATGCACCTCGGATGGCAATTTCAACCCTGTGCAGTGCATCGATAGGGTCTGTCATTGCGTGAACAGGATTACTGGTGCTGCTTCCGGCAGCGCGATTGTGAATTTGGATGAGAGCCCGCTTTCTGATTTGCCTTGTTGTAAGTTTTGGCTTTCATGAGCTTTTACCAGATTCTCTATTGATCGAGCGCCCCTTCTGCTCGTGGCCTTTTGTCGACTTGCCACCCCGTAGCCCCTAACATCAAGGCTGACTAACTCGGCCATTATATAATATCATGTAATATTAAAAAATGCCTACAGACGTGCAACAGTAAAGTGTAGGTTCATTCATACGAGTGCAGTACTTATTATGTTCTTATAAATTTTGATTATCTTTAAATAAAAAGTTCTGTACAGTGTTAACATTGCATAATAAATTATTTACAATTTGTATTTCACTTAATCCTTCTGTTACACCCTGTATAATACACCAATATAAAGGCTACAATCTTAAAAACTATCTAAATAATCAACACGCAAACAAGTCTTCTAATTATTCATAGTCTGCCTATTTCTGGTCAATCCATGCCTCTATGATGATTCTGAAATTTCCAGATGATGCCACCCTTGATCTTTTCCCCGACCGTAGTGAAGAGGGTCCCTTCAACTATACCAGTCCATGCTTCGAAACCATGTCTGAAGATATCGAGTTTTTGGAGCAGAGCGAAGAGGATGGGTTTAATGTGGACTACTTCAGTTCGGTGTCAGAATGTCTACCTGATGGCACTTATGGCAGAGTTGCTCGAGATCGACAGGGTTTGTTAGTAACTGCATTCATTCAATTTTATGTCAGTTCCATTTCATATCAGATCCGGTTGAGTATATCCAACAGAATCGTAGGAATGAAGCAGCAGAAATTTTATGTTCCTAAAAATTGTTTTATAACATGGTAAATGCCTTATAATCTTTATATACCTATATATGTAAAAAAAATCGATGTCTATCTACTTTTTTTGTTTATCTTTCTTTCAGAAAGATCTGTGTGGACGAAAGAGGCCAGAAAGTTGAGGATTACGAGGCAACTCCAGGAACATCGGAGTTTGATTCAATGAATTGCAGTAAGTGTCGCAAGTCATATTTGAATTTGAGAAGTTCAAATCTGTAAATGATAATCACAATTTTTTCATCATTAGTATTTTTTCCAAGGCCTTACAGGAGAGGTCATCTACTAAGCCATGACATGAATGCACATGGACTTTTTGAGTTTGTCGACTATTTCCTTAGAGCAGTGGTTCCCAATTAGTTTTTTCTACGTACCACTCTAAGAAAAACTCAAACTCACGTACCCCTTATTGCAGGAACAATAAATAAAAGATGAAATCAGATGTATTTAGAATTTATTACCATCAAAATACAATACGCGCCGCGTACCCCTTGATGCAACCTTACGTACCCCTGGGGGTACGTGTACCACTAATTGGGAACCACTGCCTTAGAGCATCATTTCTGTCACACACTATGTGTTTACTCCTGGTTTACCTATCATGTGTACCTAGTTGTCCCTTTGCCTCGAGGCAAAACATAAGCGCACAAATCACTGTCACATTATGAAATGAAAATGATGAATTACAGAATGCGCGCAAACATCCCAACTAATGGGATCGTCGAATGAGAAGCCAGTCTGCTGCAAGAACGGCAACTTCAGAGCGGTGCAGTGCCGGCGGGGGGTATGCCGGTGCGTTGATGATGACGGACGGCAGGTCGGGCCTGATGCTGCTGACGTCACCAGTCTACCCTGCTATACTCAGGAATGGAGGACTTGTGGATAAACATTGTTTAATAAAAGTAAACCGTATACGTACTGCATTTATTTGCATCGAGGGATGCCTACCTACATACCTTGAAATAAAAGCAATATGGAGGCTTAGAGAAAGTAATATCAGGATCAAATCGATAGAAGTTCGTCATCGAATCTCGAGATCAGCTGAAACGATTTCGCTAATTCTTTTTTTAAATATCCCTTAACGTACGAGGATGGTTCTTACAGAGAAAATAAATAAAAAGTTACCATTTCCACTTTTCTATAGCGACGGCCCATGACTTTGTCCGCGTGAAAGGGCATTATACCCGTGCAAAGCCGGGGCCGATCCCTAGTTTGTAATAATTGTGCCTAAGTATTTACCTACCACCATTATTGACTAAGTACCTAGAGTAGGCCTTCTGTGGAAGAAGAGCAATTTTAGGTTGTTGACTAAAAACATGACACATACTAGGTAAAATTTTAGACAAAAGTATTTGCGAACGCGAGAAATTCACTACCGTAACTGGTAAGTATAGGTACCTATCTACCTACCTACTTACCGCGGACGTATGAGTAGATAAGAGTTATTCCATGAAACCTGCATGAAACGGACTCTACAGGTCTATCACAGACTTGTGTAGTTACTTTTGTGAAAACTAAGAGAGTTTCTTACCAATTTATTTATTATAAATATGGTTTAAGAAATGAAATTTTTTTGGGATTCATCATCACTACATATTATTATTATTATAAAACAAAGTCGCTTGCCGCTGTCTATCCGTCCCTATGTACGCCTAGATCTTTCAAACTAAGGAACGGATTTAATGCGGTTTTTTTAATAGATAGGGTGGTTCACGAGGAAGGTTTTTATGTAGGTATAGGTATCAGCACTGCACCCATGCGAAGCCGGGGCGGGTCTCTAGTTTTATATAACACGTTGAGAGAAGATGTCGCTAACGCCATCTTTCCAAGTGATTGTACTATTTTTATACTTTTAAGTTGTAAAGAAGTTTGTCATTCGTTTTAAATAGTTAATACTCTATAATATAATCGAATTAAACTCATGCTTTATATCTACAGAAACGTACCGATAATCGATTAAACTTTCGATTACTTACGTGCTGCCAACCAACGACAACCAATTTATCCATTTGAATTTTGACAATGACAGCCCAGATTCCGGTTCCCAAAATGACAGTTGACAGTTGAGAGAATGTATTTATTTTTCAGTTTTGTGTTGGTCTTGTTTGCAGCTTAAAATAATAGAAATATCCATGAATATTAATTAAAACAACCACTGATCAATTGGTGATATGATAATTAAACTAATGAATTAGAAACAACTGTTCTATACCACGATTATAAAGATAAAGTCGGCATATAGGTTATAGTGTACTGCATCAATTCGTCATCATTTTTCTAGCTTATTTTTAGATTGTAAAACGAATTGGAATCGAAAGTGAAATAAGTGTTTCAAGTGTTATACATTAGTCTAGAAGCCGGTAGTTTCTGCTGTGAAAATGGGTGTGATTTTAAGCAGGTTTCGGGTAAGTTTTTTGAACTTTGTGAAACAGATGTTTCTATTTTGTACTCGAGCCAAAGCTATTTCAATTCTATATTACTATTATTGGCGGTTATTCAAATTCTCGGCCGTGACATAAAAAATTTCGCTCTGATATATTCGCTGTGATATACCTAGTAATAATGGACAGAACAATAGGTATCATTTAAAGTGCATGAAAGAACAAATTTGTTGTTTATTCTTCAGCTTTCCATCAGTGACATCGTGAACCATTAACTTTATATGTCTAATACTTCATTTTCATGTTTTAAAACTATTTAGACCAAGTTTAGAACTTGCCAGTAGTTATAAAAGTTTTCAATCATATTTCATGTGTACTTTAAACCTTGTACTACCTATATCATATCAACCACAGAAACTTGACACTGGTAAAACTAACCTTATACATATTACTTATACAGTACTTATGCAGTGTAATTAGGCCACCCATTTGAAATAAGTTAAAATCCATAAGCAGACTATTCATGCATAATAATATTTGAGGATAACCTTTTATTTTTAAGAGATTCCATCATTATATGCTATGTTTTATGTGCAAGTGATCAAAACATTCAGTAAAAGTAAAAACAGTCTGACTTAATAAACTAACCAATGAAAAGTAGGTAATTTCCCCACTTCTATCTAATGTTTTAATAATTTATACCTTATTATTATATTATTATTATTAAGGCAATATCCATAGAACAAAGTCTTAAGAACAGGAAATCCTTAATTACTTCAATTAGAATGTTTCAAAGAAAAAGGCGGTTCCCACTATTCTTATGACCAAAGAGATGCAATTACTAAATTATGTTCATCCACATGAGGTCCATATAAAAATTAGAGGAACACACATTATGTGAGGCATTTTAATGTGAAATTAATAAATTCACATTATATTAAGTAAGTAGGTATGGCATTACTGGACATCCATATTGAATTGATACTAGGTGCTTGGAGATGGCTTGTCATCGTTACTGTGATTATTCTTTGAGCAAAAACAGAAGTCCTAAAGTTTACACAGACAAGGCTAGGGTTTTGTCACCTATCCACCAAGAGCACAGTTATTTAGGTACCTACATATCACAAAAATGTGAATATTATGCTGTAACCGTCCACCAAAGAAATGTAAATAAAACATACATGGACGTATAAAGAATAACGGACAGAGTGTTGTGACTACACAGAGTGAAGAATTCATAGTAAGCTCGGCAACAATATTCAATGGAGTAGGGATGTGTATTGACGCGTTACCCACCCACACATACAAACCATAGTAAGCTTGGCGCCTTACCAGAAAATACGCACACATGCGCAACTCGCCACCATTTCAGTGCTTCAATCTGTGCAGTGACGACATTATGTCCGTTATTCTTTATATGTTCATGAAAACACAGCACTTTATAATTAAATCAACAATATTTTACAAATTTAAAATACAATGCATTCTTCCATATGGAATGTGTGATGTCTGGTTAAATCGCGAAGACCTGTGGATTTGCGTGGAACTGAATTTAACAATGAAACATTTGTTGAATTATGAAGACACCAGTGCCAATTTCAGATGCATAAAACTGTAATGAATACACATATGATATGTAGAGTAAGTAATATACAAGACAGGTTGAATGATAAGGACTTTGCCCTGCAGTTTATATGCTGTATTGAAGTGACCTTTATTATAGAAACAGTGGTGATAGCTCGTCTGTCTTCAGATATATTATATATACATGCTACATTACAAAACGGGTAGGCATTTGGAATCTATACATATACATATGTATAGATATGTACATGGAAGATATATGAGAAAAAATACTATGGGAGACCTTTATCAACGCAACACCACTCAAAAGAATGATTTTTGGAATTTTCGTCTGTGCGTTTGTGCACGCTAATCTCAGGAACGGCTGAACCGATTTCGATGCAGTTTTCAGGAATATATTGTGACAGGTCCCACTTAACATATAGGCTACTTTTTATCCCGGAAAATGTTTTCATCCCGGATAATTTCGACATTTTGTTTTTTCTGTAGTCCACGCGGACGGACTCGCGAGCGTCCACTAGCACCTAATATGAAAGGAAATTCCTTCTAGCATTGTTATTTTAATAGATATAACAATAGAGATAAAAGACATAATTTACTTAATTAATTTAACGGCCAAAGTTATACGACGCTAAGTTATCTCCCTCCAAAACCCATACTGTTAAAAACGACTAGCCGGTTTGTAATGCGACGTATTCAGCCAAATTATTTACCTCCAGGGTTCGAAATTATCAAGATAAATATTTTTTTTTGATAATTATCTTGATAATTTTTTGATTTAGATTTAGATTCATTTATTTATTCACAGGTTATACAGGGTGTAACAGAAAGGGTATGTTAAGCGTAAAGCTATGTAAATAGCCCACTATAGAGATCCTATTTCCAAAATTTGAGACTCTAAATCACATTTTTATTTTTCAAGATTGTATGGACATTCCTAAATTGTTTCGGAATTCTTCATACTATCTGGAAAAATAAAAATGTGAATTTGAGTCTGAAATTTTGGAAATAGGTTCTCTATAGTGGGCTATTTACATAGCGTTTCGCTTAACATACCCCTTTTGTTACACCCTGTATAGATGTTACATAAAATTAAATATAGTAGGTACATGTGACGCCCTGTAAGGGCACGGCAAACAATAAGACCAAGTAGTGGCCACTTTTCTTAAGAATATAATTTTGTTACAATACGTAGGTACCTATGCTTGTAATTCAAATCCAATTAAATTTTGTAATGTCTAGCGCGTTTGGATACGTAAATAAACTGAGATTATTTTAGTGTTTGATTTTTATAATTATCAAAGATAATTATCAAGGTATATTTATCAAGATAATTATCATGATTGGCCACGTGGTGCCGGCAGAGTAGAATTCGTACCACCCCATGTCTTCCCGTGGGCATCGTACGAGGCGATTAAGGGTTTCCGGTAGGTGGGCAGCAGCGCCTCCCGTGTTGACAACATAGTCCAAAATATAAACTGCGGTCACCAACCCGCCTGCCCAGCGTGGTGACTATAGGCAAATACCCCCCATTGCAGTCTTGTACCGTGCCCTGGGGGAGGCCTACGTCCAGCAGTGGACTGCAATAGGCTGATGATGATGATGGTGATGATGAATTATCATGAAGATTATCATGATAATTATCAATCATAGATAATTATCACTTCGAACCCTGTTTACCTCCAAAATCTATACTATTCAAAACGCCTAGCTGTTTTGTAATACGGCGTATTCTACAATATGTCTATGTCTACGGCCCGCGTAAGTTCAATCCCAGTCAGGGTTCTGTACCACTGAATTTATATATAATTATTTTAAAAAAATTGGTTTCATACAGATTTTTATATTGTAAAACTGTTACTAGCAACTTCAAAGGTCAAGAGGGTAACGCTTTTAATCCTTTGCATACAGAACCATGAACGTATAAAGAATAACGGACAGTGTGTTGTCAATACACAGAGTGAAGCATTCATAGTAAAAAAATTCCATGGAGCTGGGATGTGTATTGACGCTTTATCCACCCACACATACAAAACATAGTAAGCTCGGCGCCTACTAGAAAATACTCATACATGCTCAACGCGCCGCCATTACGGTGCATTGACAGCATTACGTCCGTTGTTCTTTATACGTTCATGTACAGAACCCTAAAAAAATGAATCCTCGAGGTTCTAAAAGTCTATCGTGCCATTCACAGAATACCAAATTGTCTAGTTTTATTTCAATAAGTCGTTATTCGCGGTCCAATAACAGTGCTCTAGAAAGCAGTTTTTGTTATATACCTACTTACTTTTACTTTTTTCTGACTGAGATTCTATTGTCGTCTGGTAAAGGTATATGTATCGGTAGTCTTTCATAAGGCGGCGGCGCTTGTATTATGTATATATATTAAGTTTTTATTTCTTAAGTTAGCGGTGTCGTTAGCGAATGTATTCTTAAAAACATTCAAAATGGCGTAGCCAGAACTGTATGATCACAAAAAGATCAGTGACAAGTTGCTAGCTCATCGCTTGAAAGAAGAATTTATTATTATATTTTTAATTTATTAATGTAATCTATATATCTATATAAGTACATATAATAAAAACTTGTAACGGATCGATGTTTGTGCACGCTAATCTAAAAAACGGCTACGCCGATTTCGATGCAGTTTTCAGGAATATATTGTGTATGTTTCTTTATATTTATGATGATGATGATCTCCGACCGTATTTTGGCCAACGCGACCAATCTCTAGTACGTAGGAGATATTATAGTGCACAAGTGTGTGCGCAATCACAGATGCACTCTCTATTCCCTCACTCTCATAGTCCGATGGGCGGTGATAGCCCAGTGGTTAAGACGTGCACCTTCCAAGCGGGAGGCGTAAGTTCGATCCCAGTCACGGGCCTGTACCAATGAATTTATTTCATTTACAGATTTTAATGTTGCAAAATTGTCACTTAGCTCGTGCCTCGGAAAGCACGTAAAACCGTTGGTCCTGCGCCTGATCTCTCTCCGGTCGTGTCGGCTTTATATTTATACTGAATGGGTGAATAAATAATTAAATAAATTTTCTGTCATTGTTACAGCGCAAAAAAACAACAATCGACGTGCTAGACAAGCTAGAAACGAGCATAAAGCGCATAGAGCAGGATGACTACAGCAAGGAAAGAGCTCACAAGAGAATCATGGGCTATATGATGGCGTATTCCGTGGGCATATATGTGTTGTTTGCGGTGCTATATTACTATGTATATGTGGGTAGAGGACAGAGCTGGATTACTTTGCTGCTGCATGCTTCGCCGCTGCTTTTGCTGCCTATACTGTAAGTATATATGTTTGACTGCCATTTCGTATTGTTTTTATAACATAGGTATAAAGGGTAAATAATTAGCGACCCGCCCCGGCTTCGCACGGGTGAATTGCTGATACTATACAATTAAATCTTCATCTTGAATCACTCTATCTATTAAAACAACAACATCGAAATCCGTTGCGTAGTTTTAAAGATCCACTAAGCATACATAGGGACAGACAGCGGGAAGCGACTTTGTTTAATAATATGTAATGATGATATAAAGTAAGAGTCGACTAAGGAACTCGGGGGCGATGAGCTAGCAACTTGTCACTGATCATTTACATCTGTCCCCGCTATGTTTTTTTTTGACTTCCCGTTGGCCCCACAAAATCATGGGGCCAACGGAAAGACACGTGTTAAACGCGGCTATCTCCCTTATATGTATATGATCCTGCAGTTTCGAATATACCATTTTGGGAACCACAGTCAACCACAGTCATGGTCGGAGTAGGTATATTGAATTAATGTCATTGACATCAAACGTATATGTTAATATGGATACGCCTCCGAGTTTCCGGATTATTATGATAAAAATAAAATAAAAATACCGAAACTTCGAAATTAGTTACATGAAACTAGTTAAAAATGTATCAATACTCTCAACGCTATGCTGCTAGTTTTTGGAAACTCCGGTACATTCCGGAAAAAATGCATGTCCATGTTATGATATCATGACGCAAGTATGTAAAATCAATATACCTACTCCGACCACTGATTATTAGTGAATGCCCGCGACTCCGTCCGCGTGGACTGAAAAAAAGAAAAAAAAATGTCGAAATTATCCGGCATAAAAAGTAGCCTATATGGTAAGTGGGACCTGTCACAACATATTCCTGAAAAAATGCATCGAAATCAGTTCAGCCGTTTCTGAGATTAGCGTGCATCACACAAACATCGATCCGTTACAATTTTATTATATGTATAGATTATAAATTTTCATTGTTCATAGTAGCCCATTAGGTACTGAAATTACTGAATCAATGTTCTATCTCTTAATCCTTGCTAATGTTATAAATGCTAGAGTAACTTTGTTTGGCTTTCACGCCAAAACTACTGAACCGATTGAAATGAAATTTGGTACACAGGTAGTCTAGAGCCTGGGAAAGGACATAGGCTAGTTTTTATCCCCAGGAAAATATTTTTATCCCGGATAATTTCGACATAATGTGTACGATAGTCGAGTGAGGGCGTGTTGCCAATATAACTACAGTACAATTTAGATAAGCTGGCAATGAATATTAGCGTGCATTATACATAGATAAGAATTTAATTTGCCACAGTTGAAAAATTTGCGGTAGTGTAACTTTATTTTAATCAGAAGGCTTTCCTGTACGGGACGTCTGATTAAGACAGTGTAAAGTATAAAAGAGTGTTTTTCATTCGGAGGCGGAGTCTATATGTATTGTTTCATAAATAACATAAATACATAACCAATAGTGGGTCACTAGGTCATTACACTATAACAAATGGTCTAACTCTCCAGGAACGCACTCCCCAAGTTTCAAAGATCAGCGGTTTAGGCTGTGTGTTGATTCTCAGACTTCTCATTAATTTCGGATAAAGAATTGTACTTAATGTATTCTCTATTCGTTGCACCGCTGTTTGTATACTGTATGCCTACTGTACTGTGTTTTTATCAGACTGTGGAGGGTTGTTTTTCGAGTGTAATGTATGTATGTACGTATGTTTGTATCTTTGGCACGCTCTGGAGCCTAAACAACTTGTCGCATTTGAGCTTGAGAGGTGTCATTAGGTTCGTCTTTGTCATGAGAGTGACACTGGGTGGCTGTAAATTTTTAAGCTGTTGGGTTTTTTCTTTGAGTAAATGAGGTTATTATTTATTGCACCACTGTTGTTTGTATACTGTATTCCTACTGTACTGTGTTCTTTCTATAGTAGAGCATTGTGTATATGCTGATAGTATGTCATTCCTCTTTTTCTTTATTGTTGTTTATGTTGTTTATCAGACGATGAGTGACAATTTGCATTTGATAAATATTTTTAATAGCTGTTTATTTATAGAATAATTTAAACAGATGATATCATTATAATGCGGGGCTTCACTAGTATACATCAGCTGCATCTCCTTCCGTGCATGTCGTAAGAGTCGACTAAGGAACTCAGGGGCTCTATTGAGGGATCGCCCGCCACCGGGCCCTATACCCTCCGCTGACCCTCGGATCTGCCTACTCATGATCACGAACACAAGACACTACAGTCGCAACGAGAAGCCAGATCCAAGCACCTAGCATGCAACCATAAATACATAGCTGCTAATCCGAAAACCAATTAAAATTTTAATCGACATATGTTTCGCCAACACCCGTGGCATCATCAGAATTAGTTTTCCATGTTAGTTCTATCTAACGAATATTTACGGGGTAAGGGATAAAGGCGTGCAGCAGAGCACTAAGGGCCGATAGAACCTCATGTACCATATTGCGTTGATAAAATTCTCCTATAATATTATTTCTCATAAATCTTTAATGTATAGACTGCGATCCGTTACATTTTTATTATATGTACATAGAAGATATGTATAGACTAGCGGCCGCCTACGACTTCGTCCGCGTGAGGGGGTATTAGCGTGCAAAGCTGGGGTGGGGTTGCTAATTAGCCTATAGCCTTCCTAGATAAATGGGCTATCTAACTCTGAAAGAATTTTTCAAATCGGATCAGTAGTTCCTGAGATTAGCGCGTTCAAACAAACATACTCTTCAACTTTATAATATTAGTATAGATTTATTTATGTAAAAACTCTATATGTAAAAGATTGGCGACTGGATTTGAACCCACGCCGTCTGACTTGAAGGTAGGTACTCGTCAAACCAAATTAGCCAGGCGGCGCTTGTAAGAACCCTCGAAATTCCAGGGTAATATTCCTGCGCATCGGCATCACGTGGTACTACGCATGGTCGCGTAACAAGAACCGACTTAAACTGAACAAAATGAAGGAGGAGAAGAAAAAAATACTCGAGAAGGTCATGAACACTGAGACTTATAAGGTCGGTGACCATTTTTTTAGCATTTGCCACTGCTGGACAAAGGTTTCCGCGTGTCCAGACTTCATATACTTCATGAATTGAAACATAACCTATAGAATGAAGTTTGTGAGTGCAACACGCCCCCTGATTACCTAATTTGCAATAGCAAAGCCGAAGCAAAGCGATGGCGGAAATTGTACAATATTCGCCTTGAAATGTCAAAGTGCCTTTGAAATTCGTTTTACGTAATACGAATTTGACAAGCAATCAGCGATTTTTGTACAATTTTCGCTATCGCTTTGCTTCTGCTAGTTAGGTGATAAGGGGGCGTGTCATCAAACGCGCCTCTGTCGTCTAAATATCTCACTTGAAATATATTCATGTAAAGAAACATTTCAATATATTTTTATAAGATTTAGCAAATTCATAAAATCATTATACCTCTCAACATCAATAAATAATAATCGACTGTTTCCCGACAGCTCTGCTAAGGAAATACTATTTTTGTGCTTAATACAATGTCATCATATATTTTATGCGTGTTTCTTCGCCTTGTGTATGGTTGAAAAATTGTATTCTGGGCTAATCCGGGGCTTCACTAGAATACATCAGCTGCATCTCCCTCTGTGCATGTCGGTAAGAGTCGACTAAAGAACTCAGGTATTCTAGAGACGGACGGACTGGCCAAGGTCGCGGGCGTCGGTTGGATGCAGGCTGCTTCCGACCGGTCGGTATGAAGGTTGTTGGGGGAGGCAGTGGACTTCCCTGGGCTGAAATGATGATGATTGAAACTTACCTTCTATAGGTTATATTTCGATTAATACTTC
This sequence comes from Carposina sasakii, assembly GCA_014607495.2. Classification (NCBI taxonomy): domain Eukaryota; kingdom Metazoa; phylum Arthropoda; class Insecta; order Lepidoptera; family Carposinidae; genus Carposina; species Carposina sasakii. The sequence goes on along the minus strand of CP053176.1, from coordinate 3,716,400 downwards.
TTATATAATATAGTTCTTAAGAGGCAGACCAGGAGGGAAGTGGGCAGCAGCGCCTTTCGTGCTGACAACATAGTCCAAAAATCACACTGCGGTCACCAACCCGCCTTCCCAGCATGGCGACTACGGTCAAACCCCCCCCCCCCCCCTATGGCAGTAGCCTTATATAGTATTTTTCTTACAGGTAGCGAAAGAGATACTAGACAAGTTTGGTTCGCCGGACGACCAATCGAAAGCGCTAAAGCCGTTCGTGCCGTCACTTAACGTTCCCGGTAAAGCTCCTAGCACGCCCCCAGGTAGATATAGTTCCTTTTACTAACTGTAGACATTCCAGGCGGATTGTGTAGTCGTATTACAAAACGTCTAGAAGCTTTGTCTCGTTTTGGATGGTTAAAATTAGTACTACTGTGGGCCGCTCGCTACGCTCGCTCCTTCAGTTTCTTGTTTTAATAGTAGCTTTAGGTTATAGCGGCCTAACATACGTAAAAGCACACCCTCTTTACAGTGCCGACACGTGAAAAGTTCCCTCAAGACCGTTATATAACTGTAACGCTATCCTAGGCTCCTTTTACTATGGGATGTAATGTAATATTACTCGTATATTACATGTTGAGATGTATTAAAAATGTATAGCTCGTCATACATTTTGTACGAGACCATTCTGTGTAATATAATATTTACAGTTTGGGATGTACCTAATCCTAATACTATATTATATTACACAGTGTATATGGTCTCGTACAAAATGTATGACGAGCGATACATCTATCACATCTCGAGATGTAATATGATAATACATTACATTCCGTAATGAAAAGCCGACTTTAAAATAACTGAGAGTTTTCGCGTTTATTTTAAGAGAAGTAGTGTATAGTTATATTTTTATTCCAATAACGTTTTATACAGGGTGTAACAAAAGGGGTATGTTAAGCGAGAAGCTATGTAAATAGCTCACTAAAAGGAACCTATCCACAAAATTTCAGACTCGAAATAACATGTTAATTTTTTCAGATAGTATGGAGAATTCCTAAACAACTCTAGAATTTTCATGCAATCTAGAAAAATAAACATGCGATTTCGAGTCTCAAATTTTGGAAATAGGTTCTCTATACTGGGCTATTTACATAGCTTTTCGCTTAACATACCCTTTCTGTTACACCCTGTATACTTACATACTCGTAAACAAAACCTTATTATAGAGTTGTATATCTTCCGCGTAGCCTAAGTTTCTTGTATGAGATTAAATCATTTGTATAAATTGTTTTCATTTTATTTCACCCTAGTAAGCATAGTTTAGCATGAATTGATATGGTTGTGTGAATTTTGTTTAAGGTTGTAGTATTGCCTCCAGTGACCTAAATACGGTCTGGGACCATTATACAGGCTGTAACAATAGGGCTATGTTAAGCAAAATGCTATGGCAATAGCCCACTATGAAGAGTCAGTACTTATTTATAAAAGACTAAAATTCGACTCAAAATCACGTGTCTTATCTTTTAAGATTGTATGAACATTTCTGGGTTGTTTCAAAATTCTTCATACTATATCGAAAAATATTTTTTTAGGATTGAGATGCAGTACACTGGGCTATTTTGGTAGTGTTTCTCTTAAGATACCCCTTTCCTTACAATTTAACACGTTCCCTGTCTAATTAATGACTCCAAAGGAGTCACGTCTGTACGCCTATGACTCCGGACATATTCCAATATTAAAGTCTACATTGTTTTTTTTTCACGAGACGTTTGAATATTACTTAGGATATTGTCTCAGACGTATGGTTAGATACCAGAGCTACCTAAAATTTTAAAAAGCCGCCGTATAATGTTGCTAGATTTTTGTAAATGGATAATGGTAAAATAAAAATTGAAACTTGTGTTTATTTATATAAAATCAATGGAAATTGTTGTAACAAGGACGACAAAACACTTAAATCTTAAAATATTTTTTAAATGTTTTTTTTTTTTTTAAAGAAAGTAACAGTTTGTTTGTACCTCCTATTACCATAACTGTATATTCGAGATATTTTTAATCAATTTACCACGAAATATTAGTTGGACGTCCGAGTAATTTTCAACTTTTTATTCTGGGACAGAGAAAGTGTTGAACCTGTATAAGTTATAACGAGCTCATTAAAGCCTCGAGCACACCGGATGCGTATGCGTACACGTAAGCGTAGACGTACACGTACCTCTGAGTTGTAATGTATGGAACTGTATAGGCACGGGCAGACCGGATGCGTATGCGTAGACGTAAGCATAGACGTCAAGCGGTGACAGTTCCGTACATTAAACTCAGAGGTACGTGTACGTTTACGCTTACGTGCACGCATACGCATCCGGTGTGCTCGAGGCTTTAATCATAAAGTCGCCTTTTCACTAGGGGATGTAATGTGATATTATTATAAATCTTGAGATGTAAAAATTTCTATTTCATCATACATTCTGTACGAGACCATTGACACAGTGTAATATAATATTTACAGTTTGGGATGTAATATATTATATTACACAGTGTGAATTATCTGTTCGCTGATAAACTAACCAAAATTGTACATCTCAACTATACCCTCAAAATTGGTCAGAAGTGGCACCATGTAGTTCTATCGGCCCTTGGTGCTCTGCCTACCCCGTAAGGGATAAAGGCGTGATTATATGTAAGTATGATAAACTGCTGAGCAGTTGGCAGTGTATGTAGATTTTATATAAATAAAAAAAAAAACTCTTACTTAATACTTACTAGCGATAAATTTTTACATCTCAAGATGTAATATATGTAATATTACATACCATAGTGAAAAATCGACTTTATTTGTATTTTTGTCTATTTTCAGCGACGCCGGGCCAACTTAGACAGAGACAGATAGCGTTAACGTCGACGCCTTTACACGATACGACCAACAATATGATAGTCCCTTTCTCCCCTACTGTTAACTATAAGGGGCCTCGGTTGAGGGTACGTATTCGTTCTTGTTACAGTCAAAACATTAAATAATAAGTTTTAACATACTAGCTTAAAATTTTGGGATTCGGCGGGAAAAGCTGGAAGGGAGTGGGTGTAATTTTCTTGTGAAAATCAAAATTTATTTATAAATGGCTTGCATGTGTCCGTAAAGTGAAGTTTTCTGGTAGATGAGTTATATTTTGTTTACTTGTGATGTGAATGTAGTGCGTGTGCATGGTTTTATATGCGGGTAAGGTAAGTAAAACTTTAGTCGGAATACGATCTCTTCATGGGCTCATGTAAGTTTCTGCAATTAATTTTGATTTTGACAGATTTCACACCCATCCTTGAGGATTTCTCGACATTTCCATTCATGATCATCATCATTATCATCCATCATAAATTCAGAAATCATTTACTAAAGGCAATGGCTGTATGGACTTAGTTCCCCTTGCCTTTCCTTTGGGATAAACTAAACAGAAAAAAAATAGCTTAAAATTTTAATTTCCGTACAAACTTTCATCCCATACAACCCCTAAAACCCCTTATTACCAGACTGCGCCAAAGGGGGTTATGTATTTTGAGTGTATGTTTATACAGTATACTAGGCTGTTGCCCGCGGCTCCGCTCGCGTGGATGTCGCTTATTGCGTGGGAGGTGTATAAAAAATAGACGATATTTTTAAAGAGTTTTTGAAATCGGCCCAGTATTTTTAGAGTTTATTCATTACCAACATACACACACACAAAAATACAAATTTTTCCTCTTTATAATATTAGTGTAGATTAGATTTCTTTGGTACGCTCTAGCTAGTGTCTAAACGGCTTGTCGCAGTGTTGATCTGATAATATCAGATATGTAAGCTATATTATTGTGAAGTTTCATGCGTGAAAGTGCAACAATTATCCTTTCATACTTACATCCTCAAAAAATTTCGCGTAAATATTAGTAGGATATGATGATGATATCCAAACGTATTTCGGCCAAGGCGACCAATCTCTACGGAGATTGGCCAGGTGCGCAGGAGATATTATAGTGCACAAGTGTGTGCGCAAACACAGATGCACTCTCTATTCCCTCACTCTCATAGTCTGATGGGACGGAAAGCCGACACGACCGGAGAGAGATCAGGCGCAGGACCAACAGTTTTACGTGCTTTCCGAGGCACGAGCTAAGTGACAATTTTGCAACATTAAAATCTGTACATGAAATAAATTCATTGGTACAGGCCCGTGACTGGGATCGAACTTACATCTCCCGCTTGGAAGGTGCACGTCTTAACCACTGGGCTATCACCGCTTTATAATATAATAATGTTAGAAGGATGTATATTTATGAAATAATTGATGACCTACCTTTTCTGCCAGTCGGATCAGCTGCCCCGCCCCCTGCCCGACAGAGAGCGATCAGCGATGGACAAAGTCGTCGATTACCTGTTTAGGGACGGTCCTGATCATCGCATGGCGTTGATTTGTAACAACTGCTGCGCGCATAATGGTAAGTTAATCGAAATATAACCTATAGAACTATAGTCCCGAAGGCCAATTTGACGCTTATTTATTGGTGCAACCGTGTCACCAAACGCGCCTCTGTCGTCTAAATATATCTCTTAAAATATTTTTATAAGATTTCATCATCATCATCATAATAAATAATACAAATATTGTTTTCGAAGATATTCAACTCGAAAATAAATTTACTAAACACTTTTTAACGGCTGTATAACACATAGTTTCCTTTGCCTCTAGGGTAAACTAAAAAAAAAAAGTTTGACACTTATATATTTTTTTTTAATTTCCCAGGCATGGCAATGGTGGAAGAGTACGAGTACGTGTCATACATATGCGCTTATTGTGGCAAATTCAATCCTTCGCGAAAGCAACGACCGAGCGCGCCTTTATTGACTCCTAGATTGATGCCTAGGAGGGCTATTGCAGGTTGGTTATCTGTACACGGTGTAAAAAAGGGTTATTGTAGAATTTTCCATGGCATTACCGTGAATCAAATAAAAGTGCTTATATCATGATAGAATTTCCCTATTATTTAATATTTTACAATCAATATTACAGGTATCACTTTTGCCGCCATGAATCACTAAATATCAAAATTTTGTACAGTAGAGGTGCGTTAAGCGAAATGCTATAAAAACAGTCCATTATAGAAAACCTTATAGAATATCGTAGCGTTGGGCGCCCTCCGGCCAGATGGACCGATGACTTAAAGAGGACGGCTGGTAGTGACTGGATGGTGAAAACGGAAGATCGAGCCATGTGACGTACACTGGGGGAGGCCCACGTCCAGCAGTGGACTGCAATAGGCTGACGACGATAGAAAACCTATCCACATCGAATTCACATGTTTACTTTCAAGATTGTATAAATTCCGAAAATATAATTCCTGTGTTGTTTGGAAATTCTCCGTACTATCTTAAATCGTATATCGTAAATTTAGCCGCGTGGTGCCGGCAGAGTAGAGTTTGCCTACCCGTGGGTATCGTACGAGGCGATTAAGGGTTTCCGAGAGGCGGGCAGCAGCGCCTCCCGTATTGACAACATAGTCCAAAAATCAGACTGCGGTCACCAACCCGCCTGCCCAGCGTGGTGACTATGGGCAAAACCTCCCTGTGGCAGTAGCCATGTGACGTGCTCTGGGGGAGGCCTACGTCCAGCAGTGGACTGCGATAGGCTGAAGACGATCTGGAAAAATAAACACGTAAACCTCTTGTGGATTGTATAGGTTCTTTACATAGTGGGCTATTTTCATTGCATTTCGCTCAACATACCTCTTTAGTTACCTGTGCTGATGCGGGGCTTCACTAGAACACATCAGCTGCGTCTCCTTCCGTGCATGTCGTAAGAGTCGACTAAGGAACTCGGGGGCGTTCTCTCAGGCGATGAGCTAGCAACTTGTCACTGATCATTTACATCTGACTACACCATTAACATCTGACTACACCATTAACATCTGACTACATCATTAACATCTGACTACACCATTAACATCTGACTACACCATTAACATCTGACTACACCATTAACATCTGACTACACCATTAACATCTGACTACACCATTAACATCTGACTACACCATTAACATCTGACTACACCATTAACATCTGACTACACTATTAACATCTGACTACATCATTAACATCTGACTACACCATTAACATCTGACTACACCATTCTGGGGTAGTTCCCACGGCCACGTTGAGCATAGCGGGACCAGCAAGCCTAGCATGAACTACGAGACACCGATTTTTCGACATTTAGCCTGTCAAAATACGATTAATATGACCGCAATGCTGAATTTTGTATAGAAATTATACGATGTACACGATGCGTGGTCATGCTAGGGGGGCAGGCCTAGTAGCATGACCTGCGAAACACGTCATGATAAACCGATTTATCGACACTTAGCCTGTCAAAATACGATAATATAGCCGCCATGTTGAATTTTGTATTGCGTCGATACGATATCCACTATGCGTGGTCATGCTAGGGGGGCAGATGTAAAATATCGGTGACAAGTTGCTAGCTTATCGCTTGAGAGAAGTTCCTGTCCGTGCCTAAATTGCTTAGGCGACTCTTACACAGTACTATAAGGTCTAGCACCATGTCCACCAATGCGATAATACTAAACAGAATTGGATGTGGTTTTAGGCGCAGGAGACGAGTCTTCCATCGCTAGCTCGGGAAGCGACAGTGATGAGGAGGTCAAACAGAATCACGTCTCCAAATCTTCAGGTAGAATATATTTGTATTATTTTTATGATATTTGTTACAAACTACAACCCGCACCACATCACGCATATGAATAATAGGCATAGATATTAAGACATTATATTAAGACTAATTATTATAATATTATTAACTTTCATAAGTTCCGGTTTACATTTATAAAAAGTTGTTGGATTGACTAGATTGTTAATATAAATATGACGGTAGAACTATTATGTTGAACACTCCGTTGAGACACAAATAGTTCTACATAGCAACTGCGATGTTTGACTCCGCATCCTGAATATATACTGCTGCGCCAACGAGTAATCCTCGGTGACATACAGGATGATTTTTGGTCGTCATCGTTCCCGAAAACTACGGAATCTCCTCATCATCACGATCATTTTTCTCCATGGAAGCATACCTGGGAAGTGTCTGGTTTCCAAAATATTAGGATCCAAAGTTGAGTAAATAGACTGCGTTTTTCTGCATAAATGCACATAGACGCGCGTAGCAGGATTTTTTCATGAAAAATAATTAATATCTGTCTATAAAAAAACTGACCTAAACACTAGACACTATAAATTTCGCACGATCAAGGAATTAAAAAAAAAAAAAAAAATTCCCAGCATTTTTTTTGGCATAAACTTACTTTATTTCATGTATAGAATACGTACCCTTCGTTAAAGGTGGCCACATAAAACATCCTGTATTATTATAGGATCGATGAGCTTAATATAGCGCACTTTATATTATGCGCAACAGGCATGAATATATTATTTTCAACAATCTTGCGCATAAAGTGGTACTTACCGAAAATCGCAAAAAAAAACAACTTACAAAAACTTACATTAACAATTATTTTTAACTCTGAACATAATCTTACAAAAAGTATTTGATACTTTTTTTATATACAGGGTGTGGTTTTTTATATACAGGGTGACAGCCAGGAAAATACTGAAATTCTGAACGAGTACCATTGCGTTGAGTTATACGACAGTGTTATTACTCGCAGGAGATGTATTTTTGATTTGATTGTCAGTAATCTTTGCTTTCCGCGCCAATTGTATCGGGCGATCCTGTGACTAATTAAATGGGCTTATGGTTATTATGTGACACATTGCTGTTTTTTGGATCACTTTGGACTTAGGGTTGATCAGGTTTTTGAACTTTTTTGAGGGCAACTTTTTTTGAAAAATCTTTTGGTTAAAATTTTATTTTCATGTCCTTATTTAAGGCCTAATTAAACGAACTAAACAATTTTATTTCTGAAAATATGAAAAAAAATCGGAAAATTTTGGAATTTTCCTGCGAAAATTTTCTGTGTTTTCCACTTTGGAATCATGGTCTGAAGTCATGGTATCAACATTTGCCTGGCTGTCACAAATACCATTAATATAGTCCTTTTCACGTAAGAAGGCACCTGACGTAGGCGCCTGTATCTATGTCATTTATACACCGTTGTATTCATTTTCATTTAGTTCCAGAAAAAGCCGTAACTCTTACATGAAAATTAATATATGCAAGTATAAATAAAAGTTATGAAAAAGAATTTACTTCGTAATTTAATTTCCTAACAAAAATATTAGTGCCATTTTAATTTTCACAAATACACTTGAAAAACATAACCCTCCTTCTGTGGTTTTCAGGTAAAAAACATCCTGTATTGTCATGGTTGGGAAACCCGCAGGCTGATTACGTATCTTGCAAAATCAATGCTATAGCGAAAATTGTATAATAGTAATTCGCGTTTAAATGTCAAAATTGCTTTGTAATATATTTTCCTGCATTTCTCCTATGCTGCTCTGAGAGTGAAAAAAAGGTATAATACTACAGCTGCTTCTCTTCCCGGGCATGCTATACAAGTCAGTAGAGGGACAAGAGGGTCTTGGTGTTTTGTAGGCGATGGGCTGACCACCTGTCACTACTAACCGAACTTGTACATCTCAACTATACCCTCAAAATTGGTCAGAAGTGGCGTTATGTGGTTCTATCGGCCCTTGGTGCTCTGCCTACCCCGTTAGGGATAAAGGCGTGATTATATGTATGTAAATATATTTTACATAATACGATTTTAACAAGCAATCAGCGAATTTTGAACAATTTTCTCTATCGCATTGCTTTTGCTAGTTAGGTAATGAGAGGTTATAAAAAGGTTTTTTTTTCCAGAATCCGAATCGGATCGGCCCCCATCCCCAGTGGATGCGTCCCCGAAACCCGAACAAGAGAAGAAAGAAGACTGAAGTAACTTACTATCAATATTATATCAAAAAGTATTCCTATTAGAACGCATCCAAATGCCGTCTCTTCGCATTAAAACTGTCTTATCTCTAAATTTACTCATTTTACGGGAGAGCGTTTTAAGTATATGTGTAATATATTTTTACTGATGCCGTAGAATAAATCAGCGGCATCTCCTTCCGTGCATGTCGTAAGAGTCGACTAAGGAACTCGGGGACGTTCTCTCACGCGATGAGCTAGCAACTTGTCACTGATCATTAACATCTGGCCCCGCTATGCTATACGTGGCTGTGGTATCCCTTTTATGATCCTGCAGTTTTGACTGCCCCGTATCGGGAACGCAGCTGTGTGTTTTATGTAATATAATATGTTTTATCTTTGGGCCGACATTTGCAACGGTCAGATAGCCTATTTAAAGTATAAAGTTGACGCTGTCTTTATCTAAAACTTGAACAAGATAGAGAAAGCATCTACAAGATCGGCTCTTAATGAAATATTCACTCTCGAAATATTAATAAATTTCGCGCAGTTTTGGAAATTGATCTCTTTTGATGCGAACAGGCGATGTGTTTATCTTACTTAACAAATAGGTCGATAATAGTTCTGTCCTACTCATGTTTACTAGCAGTGAGTGAGATGCATAAATCTCGATTGATTTCCGTATGAAGTAGATACAGAGTTTTGATTACTGGATATCATTTGCCTTCCATCTTTGTCTATCCTTCCCCTATGACCTAATATCAATGTTATTTTATGAACAAACCTTTTGTAAATATCTATTAAATATACCTACATAATTATTATTTACCATATCAGTAAAGGGTTAAAAATATCATTTTTTTTTTCAATAAAAAGCGTTAAAATTGAAAAGTATAATGCAAAATGTTATCGAGAAATTCTCGAGAACGCCCAAGAAAACTCAGTGTAAGTTATTCCTTTCGCGCTTTTATTTTTAGAGATATTTCTCGTCGAGAATTCTCGCTCAGAGCAACATGACAATATTATACCAACAAAAGATATTACTGTCATAATTACTTGCATCTGGTATTGGCCAACCACTCATTCCCGCCATTGCAACTCCTGTAAGCCAGGATAAACAGAGGCGACCGGAAAAATTCAAATATAACATAGAAAATCCTGTGGAAGTGTGGACTTAACAAGCGGCTACTTATAAACTATTGAAACTAATAAAATGAATATAAACTTAATATTAAATTATGCACTGATAAACAAAATTATTACAGGTGGACAAATGAAAAAGTAAATACAGAACCAAATAGTGAACAAAACTTTGATTCACCAATTTACAATAAATGTTATAAAATGAAAAGAAACCTATAAAAATTGTGCTATGTAAATTCCTGATAACTAAAATTGAAAATCTCGTAGGTATATGACTAAGGATGTGCCGGATTACCGTATCTTATCCGCAGATATCCGTATCCTTTTGACGGATATCCGAAGGCTATAACTTATGCGTTTAATTTAGCGGATCTTAAACGGATCTCTTTCTAATATAAATGATAGTGTAGCAAAATTATTTCGTTTCGGAAGTGAAAATGTTTTCTCATTTTCATATGTCAATCATCTAGTATTTTTAAAATAATTATGAAAGCCGATTAACGCTTTCTTGCAAAACTGAATTTTACGCCTTAAGAAAATAATAACATTTCTTGTGCCTTTGATTAATATAAAAATTATCTGGTTATACAATAGATTTAATTGTTTATAATAATAAAATATTCATAACGCAATAATTTTTACCAATATCCTGTTACAAAATTGCATGTTACTCAATTTGAATTTGCTTCAGTTCTACTTGCAGAAAAAGGTTAATTCCAAAGTACGGATGCCGAGCACGATTCATTTAGTTCAATGACCCACCTTTATTCGTCTCTGTCATCCGCGTACATATTTGCTATTTCCGTCGCGCCGAGTCAGGGGCCACCGTAGTATGCCGCAAGGTCGGGTTTATCATTCATCATGCGTTCAGAAATCATTATACTAAAGACCCATGGCTGGTATGGACATAGTTAACCTTGCCTTTCTTTTTCGGATAAACTAAATATAAAAAACCTCTCGCTACACCAGCGCCTCTGACGGCGAATACACTCGCGGCTGCCTCCATTACGAGCGTGATAGCAATATATTTATGTGTGCGAGTGACGGAGATGACTAGTGCGGGGTCATTGTCCGAATTCCTTCGTGATTCGCGTTTACACTTCATCATAAATTGTATTTTACTTACCTATTGATTAGACAATATTCAATAAAGTTTTTACATGTTACTAAAGCGATAATACAAGTTAAGCAAGGCAGGGTTAGGCGTAGATATGGATTTTAGTGTCATCAGCTTTAGGAAGGTCCACTGCTGAACATAGGCCTCCTAAGATGACCTCCACTAGTAGTGGTCTGCATTCAGCTGATTTTAAAGTAAACATTTTATATTTAATAAAAATTTACAGCAGTGTAAAAACAGTTAATCTCGATAAGTAAAATTTACTATTAACTTTAGAGTTGATAATTTTTAATCATGTTTTTAAAAGATTTTACATAGACATTACAAATTAAAACACCTGCTAAACATTATCAGAATAAAATAGGTACCTACAGTATTTAAAAAACATATTTTTCAAACACTCTCCCGTGTTACAACTACGGTAATCGGTAGTAACACGTAATACTACTTGCACCGGTAGCATGGCAAAAACGCGACGCGGGTTTTTTTTATCAACCGCGCGTGTGTTTCCAGACACCAAATGTGAGCATGGCAATGACAGAGATTCGGAACCCGCGCGCGACGCATCTTTTGGACAACTCGTGGAAGTGGTGCTACCATTGCGAAAGTAAAATGAACTTTCATACGTTCAACACTGAATCGGTAATTGAATTGATAATATACAGTCACAAGAAACGTCAAAATTAGCGATAAGACCCCGCGTGAATTTATACGCCATGCTCGCAACCGCGGGTTATATATTTCGCGGGTTTCAAAGTCAGCTTGAATTGTGAAACGTCATTTAGTCGCGAATTTTGACATTTAGGCGCCACAAAATGCTGATACTAACACGGGGAATAAGGAAAGAACTATGTTTATGTCTTCAAATTACCTGTAATCATGGCCTAGATTAATTTTACTGTACTAATTAATTATCTTTCTCGCTCATATAAGATGCTTTTAAATTATAATTTTTCTTATACGGCTGTGTTTCCGAAATGGGGTAGCCAAAACTGTAGGAAGCCACGTTCAGAATTTTTTAAATCACGATACTAGGTTACAAGGAATCAACATAATTTAAAAGCAGCTAATACGGTGTTTGTGACAGCCAGGCAAATATTGATATGGTGACTTCAGACCATGATTCTGAGTCGAAAACCACTAAAAATGTTCTCAGGAAAATTTCAAAATTATCCGACTTTTTTTTAATTTTTTCAGGAAAAAAATTATTTTGTTCGTTTTATTAGGCCTTATAGAATGACTTAAAAACCAAATTTTAACCAATAGATGATGTAAAAAAAAATTGCACTCAAAATCGTTAAAAAAAACTGATAAACCCTAATAGAGAGTCACAAGTAATTCAAAAAGCAGTAATGTAGCACACATTAAGCAATAAGCCCATTTAACTAGTCACAGGATCGCCTAATACAAATGGCACGCAAAGCAAACATTGCGGATAATCATATTAAAAATTAATTTCCTACAAGTAATAACACTATTGTATAAATCAATACAATGGTACTGTACTGGGCCAACATTTCAGTATTTGCCTTCACCTTCCCCTGTATATCTATATAACTGTGAGGAAAAGAAATAATATTCTCAGAAAAAATAGTATATTTATACAAGAATGTATGTAGTGTCTCATAGATGAATGATTTCGGAGCGTAACATTTATGGTATGCAGTTGCACAGTTGTCATATGCGGAGCAACTCTGCGTTTTACCGAATAGTTCCTTTGGACGATGGCGCTAGTTACTATGTGCACACAAAAAATGTTAGTTCCGAAATCTGCACCGGTACGATGAATTTGGTGAGAGCGAGATGTCTCACTTTTAAACGTCAAATCCACAGAGCTAAGTAATAACTAGACAAGGCAAGTGTTTCTACTTGGTGTGTAAAAAGAAATTGCAAACCACTTCTATCAGCCCTAATTCCTTCAGTCCAGGCTCGAGAACGAGTGTCTATTCTAATTCTTAAATCTATTTTTTACATCCACTTAGTTTATCTAGTTATTAATAGCTCTGTGAATTTGACGTTTAAAACTGAGGCATCTCGCTCTCACCAAATTCATCATACCGGTGCTGAGGGGTAAGCACGAAACTCTCGATAGTCCGTAACGCTATCGTCCAACTGTCAAATCACATAGATTTTGCTAGCGAGTCGCTAGCGTTACGCCGCGTAAAATGGCTCGTGCTTACCCCACAGGAGAATAGGAGTTAATCTATGACACGGACTCTAGCGCTATCATTCAAAATAACTATTTCATGAAACACACTCTACTAGAAAACAGTAGCGTGTAATGGACGTTAGATTCTATCTCATTATCATCGAACATATTTTTGAGTTGATATTTATTTTTGTTTGTCTCATAAATGCTTTTTATCTAGTCAATCGCATTCCCAGTGTTACTTAAGCGAATATAATTCTCAAAATATTCTAATAAAAACTTCAAAAACGCGTGCGAAGAACTTAGTATTGCGCGCATATCCTTTTTTTGTAACTAGTGATGTGCCGGACGTCCGGAATTCCGGATATCCGTAGTCCACTTTTCTTCGGAAGTCGGAGCTATTATTCAAATCGCTACATACTTGTATTTTAATGCGGCTGATTAAACCGCACCCTTTTTGTCTAAATTGCGATCGGTCCCAATTTTGTCAGATTTGACATTTGGTGTTATCGTACCAGATTAAAAGTGGGTATTCTAAGATTACAAAATAGGATTCATTGAATCGGTCGCGTATCGTCTTTGACGTTTAGCAACCGTCATCTTGCGGTTACGCATCTTGAAAATGTAGCTCTGCCACATCGAAAATTGTACAATATTCGCATTGAAATGTCAAATTGTCTTATTTATAGTCATGAACGTAAAAGAACAACGGACTGTATGTAAGTGAACAGATTGAAGCACCGTAATGGCGGCGCGTTGTACATGTGTGCATATTTTCCGGTAGGCGCCGAGCTTGCTATGGTATGTATGTGTGAGTGGATAACGCGTCAATACACATCCCTACTCCATGGATAATCGTTACCGAGCTCACTACGAATGCTTCACTTTGCGAAGTGCTCTCTCCGTTGTTCTTTATATGTCCATGTTTATAGTATAGTTTTTTTTATACATACTCACCTGAACACTTCCGTGACCAATTTTAAAGTGATTGTTAATTATTTATAATTAAATTATATTTGTGTGACTTGTTAATGTTTACCCCAGACATTCCCGAACTAACTTTTTAAATAGACTATGGCTGATATATCTGTACAGAGGTACAAAGAAACAACAGTTTTTTTTATTATAAAAAAAAAATAGTTGTTAAATACAAAATTGTGTGATATTCAAATGTTTTTATTTAACCGTATCTTCGGTAAAGTACACACGGAACTTAGCAGTTGCCTTTCAACTAGAAATAAGTGAAATAAAAAGGCTGTTTAATTCTGCACCCGCAATGGCTGTCTTTTTTGACAGTTCCTAATGATAATCACTCATTGAAACTTAATGAAATTATTAATAAAGAAAATGGGAAAAATGATAATGTTAATGAAATGGAAGTTGCATAATGCCATGCCTTAAGAAAATTTAGCACGTGTGTGTTACATACCAATTCCATTTATTAAGTTACAATGAGCGATCATCACTATGAACTGTCAAAAAGGATAGCCGAAACGGGGGCTAGGCCTTGATTTTTCTCTGGTTTACTGTTTCTGTACAGATATATTAACCAAGGTGTAGCATTTTGTATAACATAAAAAGCAATTTTACTGCCAAATTGAATGGATATAAAGGAATATATTTTTGAAATTGTTCTATGTACGGATTTATGTATAGATTTCCTTCAAGTAATTTTTTTTTAAATTATGTTATTATGTATAAAAAACACTCGCTTGGTTTTTGTTGTTTTCTAACTTATAATTTAAATGGAGTTTTAGTAATTTATTTAGTAGGTTTCTAGTGTTATGTAATAATTTATCTCAGTGGTTATAAGTTAATAAATGAACAATAAACAATGCTGTTGCTGTTTCGTTACTTCACACTGTAGATTTTTTGAGCCATATTCTTTTGGTTTTTAATGTTAGCAACTTCTTCAAATTTTTTCCACTATTTATTTCCGTGCCCACCCTGTATATTAGCTATGTCTTTGTACATATAGGGGGTGCTCTCTGAAAATTTTAAATATGTCTTAACATTTATGTAGGTACTCAGGTACCTACATACTTACTTGATAAAAAATAAAAAACATCTAAAAAATAAATAAACAACACTATTAATCTAAATTTCTGCTATAATGCTCTGAGAGTAAAAAAAAAAGTATAATACTACAGCTGCTTCTCTTCCCAGCTGCTTCTCTTTGTATAGTATGACAAGTCAGTAGAGGGATAAGGGTCTTGATGTTTTGTAGGCGATGGACTGACCACCTGTCACTACTAAACGAATTTATACATCTCAACTATACCCTCAAAATTGGTCAGAAGTGGCACCATGTGGTTCTGTCGGCCCTTGGTGCTCTGCCTACCCCGTAAGGGATAAAGGCGTGATTATATGTATGTATGTATTAATCTGACGTAACCATAGAGTGTAACAAAGGTATGTGAGATGCTAATGTTATGAATAAAGTTATTTTGATTCGATTTGATGTAAAATAGCCGAATTTCCGAAATAAAAGTATTTTCCGGGATAAAAAGTAGACTTACTGCATCGGTGGAAATTTCATCGGCTTAAAATTTTTGGCTCGGGAGCTGAGTTACAGTCTAGTCAAACATTTACGTACATAGTAGGTACCAGGGATTTGGGATCTCCATTTCTATGGTAGGTACCAGGGATTTGGTATCTATGGTAGGTACCTACCTTACTGATAATATTAGTAATGATAGGTAAGGCTTTTAAGTCTGGGCCATGAAGAAGGTATAAAAGAGGAGGTGGGAAGTGAGTCGTGTGGCAATCGTGAGGCCATGACGTCATGATAGGGGCGGAGCTTCAGCGCCAGTGTAACGCAGTAGCTGTAACCACACGCTTGTGCTCTAAAATGTATCCGTATTAAAATTACAAAGACTAGCGCTTTTATTAGGGTACTTTTTTTTACTAAAACGTAATATAATATTGCCATCTAGTGATAAGTAATTGCACTAGTAAAACAATCTTGAACCATAATGATAATGAGCAAGTACTTTGACTAGTCACTACAAGGTGGTTTCTATGTAAATGGGCAGGGCTACAGTCTTCAATGCTCCCCTCGTCCCATACTTCATCCTCGCTCCGCGGCACACTATTTTTATATGAAAATATAGTTAGTCGCTACTCCTCTTTTATTTCTTCTCCATAGTCTGGGCTATGTAACCAGAATTTCTACATTCTGTGATTTCTACACCTGTATAAGCACAAACACCAATTTGAGGAATCGGAATTCGATGAATTTAGGTAATTTTAGAGGTAAACACTTACATAGTCGTGGTCACTTTTGGGCACATATCGAATTATGGAAATTCTCAGTCGGTTATGAACGTCTCCCACTGATCCTAATTCAACAATGATGAAAGCGGAGATGACGAATCGCATTAATCAGCTAGCTGTAATGGGAGGAAATGAGATACGCATACGTTAGTGGGGAATTCCCCTAACATAACTATAAAATGGTTCGAACAGATTCGAGATTCAGATCGAGCAATTATCGATACGTGAATCAAAATATAGAACAATTCTACAAGTTGCTCTTGCTTGAGACAACCGACGAAGTCAAAGCCACAGTTGATCAAACATTTTGGATTTTATGCACGACAATGATCAAATCATTTTTCAAAGATGTATTTGTCGGTAAGATATAATATTTTCTTTGCCGTTTGATCAAACATTGTAAAAACATCAAACTGTCATTCTCATAGCTGTCAATGTCAAATCAAAATCAGCAGCAAGCCAGCCAAGCACCAGTGCGGATTATTTACATTTTGTCTCCCCAGTTAATTATTCAATTTATGGAATTGATAAGCCTGTTATCATTTGTCTTGAAACACGTTACTGTTAATCTTAATCACGCCATGCCTCCAATGTAATTTGCTGTTGATTAATTGTCTAAGTAACAACACATCGATAGGTTGTTTACTGTTCGCTCAGTGCATTTTTATCATTCATAGACTATTCATATATTTTTATTCATAAAAAAGTGGACTTCGAACTGGGACTAGTTATTGTTCTATAAATTAAATATGTCTGTGTTAAATAACTTCAGCGTGTCTATCTCCAGAGGACTGAGGCGTAAGTACTAATTTTCTAACCTATTTCATAGTCGTTTAAGAATTAGTACCTATTTATATATCTTATCAAATGTATACAAAGCTTTTCCATCGTTTTTTTGCACAAGATTTAGGGACGGTCACTTATACCGACTTCTTAATATTTGGACATATTCTTAATTGTAAAACAGTCACACACAATATTTATTTGAGTTACTACTGTGATGTTTTGTGGAAATAACATTCCTTTTCAAAGTATTTCTTCCTTTTTGCGCCCAGCTCTTGCAATATACATCAGGGGTGGTCAACCGGTTGATCACTTCTATTAGTCTAGTTGATTGTGACAAGGCACATCTATAGATATAATAAAAATGTAATGGATAATGCTGTCTGTACATGGAAGATATATGAGAAAAAAAAATATAGGAGACCTTTATCAACGCACTAGGACCCAAAACAAAATGAGTTTGTGATTTTGGAATTTTTGTCGGTTTAGGCTACTTTTTATCTGGATAAATTGACATTTTGTTTATTTCTGTTCCACGTGTCACGCTGATCTCAGAAACGGCTAAACTGATTTTGGTGCAGTTTTCAGGAATCACATACCCGCCTTGTGACAGGCAAAACCTCCCAGCCTTGTGGCGTGCCCTGGGGGAGGCCGAACATATAGGCTTATATTTATGTATGTATATATTAAAATATATACGTTTGCATATTGGTCTCACTTTTTATCCCGGGAAAATTTCTTTTGTTATTATACAATAAAGAATAATAATAAGATAAAAGAATAATAATAAGATAAGGAAATCCGGATAAATATCGTCATTTTGTTAACAAAAGGGTTTTCTATGTAAATGTAGTCCATGTGAAATCACATGATTTTTCCCAATAGTATGGAGATCTCAGTCACGGAGCATAAGACGCTTAACATACCCTTTTTGTTACACCCAAAACTGACCTAAAAAGGGGTATCCAGTTTACACTTAAGCAAAATAGACACACAGATGTCAAGTTATGAAAATCATACAGTTACCATTATGGGTAGCCAGAACTCCTACCTCTAAGCCACTTAGCAATTCAGTCGGTTAATTTATGATATGAAAGAGTAATTCAAGACGATCATATTACAGAAAAAAAAAATAACAAATTCATTTTATTAACCAAGTTATGATTTTTTTAGATTTGCAAAATCACATTAAAAAAATCATAACTTCTAATCTATCAAAAATCGCGGAACATACATACAGGTATTTTTGGATAGACCCAGGTGTGAGGAATGTAAAAAAAATTTTAGTGACATCACCTTTTGGACCATTCTGTATATTAAAATAGATGTAAACCAAGTTATAAGGATAATGCTTCGTTCAAATATGTACTATTATAACTATGTATCTCTAGCAGGTGTATCTGTTATCTTTTTTGATATTTCCTAATAATGAAACTTAATGAAATGGAAGTGGCATAATGCCTTGCCTAAAGAAAATTTGGTGACACACACACACATACATGCCACTTCCATTTATTATTATTTCATCATTAAGTCTCAATTAACTAGTGATCATTCTGATCATCATTAGGAACTGACAAAAAATATAGCTGATGCAGGGGCAGGTCACAGGCCACCCATTCTATCTTACTTCATGAGATACTTTCATATTTTGGAAGTTTATTTTTAGTTTTACACTAATTATCTTAGTTCAGATAACTAAATAGTATGAACAGCTAAACAATAATATTATGGCAATTCAAATGTGATAGATAACAGTATAGTTGAGATGTACAAGTTCGGTTAGTAGTGAGTTAGTAATGTACAAGTTCGCAAGGGATAAAGGCGCTATTATATAGGATGTAACAAAAAGGGTATGTTAAGCGAAAAGCTATGTAAATAGCCCACTATAGAGAACCTATCCACAAAATTTGAGATCCGAAATCACATGTTTATTTTTCCCGATGTATGGAGAATTTTTAAATATCTCAGGAATTTTCATACAATCTTCAAAATTAAATGTGATTTCGAGTCTCAAATTTTGGGAATAGGTTCTCTATAGGGCTATTTATACAGCTTTTCGCTTAACATACCCTTCTGTTACACCTGTATATATGTATGTAGATAACAGTATAAGGTAATTTATAATGACTATAGGTACATCTAAAATTATATATACTAGTGGACGCCCGCGACTTCGTCCGCGTGGAAATGAATTGTAGTATGACACGTTTGTCGGTTTAAAAGCAGCGCATCTATTGATTACTACTCAACCAAGTCAAAAGGTATAACAGACAAATAAAGCAATAAATTAAAATTGCGACTATAATTTGAGATTTAAACTATCCTATCTCTCAAGTTGGATCGAACTGCACATGGTGTGCGAATTTTATTATAATCGGTTAAGTGGTTTAGGAGTCCATTGAGGACAAACATTGTGACACGAGATTTATATATATTAAGATTATAATTAACTAGCGGACGCCCGCGACTCCGTCCGCGTGGACTGCAGAAAAAACAAAATGTCTAAATTATCCGGGATAAAAACATCCCGGGATAAAAGTGGCTTTATGTTAAGTGGGACCTGTCACAATATATTCCTGAAACTGCATCGAAATGGGTCCTGCCATTTCTGAGATTAGCGTGCGCAAACATAATTTTACTGGATCGAAAAATGTAATTCTCTATAGCGCAAATTTCTCTAATCGCATGCGTCCGACAACGACGTCTGCCCTCACGTGTCTGCCCGTTCGGGTAGGCATAGTTAGATTCGTGCGCTCCCCCACCACACGACAGCGCCGCGCCTGCCTGCGCAGATGCCGCCACACTTCGGCGAATGTGCGCGACGACGACCGACGGCAGCGGCGGCGATGCAGAGTATTCGTTAAAAGGAATTTAAACTTCAAAAGCGAACTTTTTTGTAACGATACACCAAACTTCTAAATTACATGTTCCTAGGTTCAGTGATTAAGATTTCGTATACAAAAAGTTTGGCTTTGTATCCAGTTCCGAATCCGTTCCGTTCGAATTTCGGGAATTCCGTTTGTAGAAAAATTCTGCACATCCTTTGAGACCTACGTACCAAGATTCATGGTCTTATCTTCAATTCAACCCCTATTTCACCCCCAAACTGGTAAAAATTTCAAAATGCTAGAACAAACGATTTTTTGTTTCTTTGACGTGATATTGACGAACTGCATACTAACTTTCAAACCTTATTTCACCCCTTAGCTGGTCGAAATTTCAAAAATGCTAGAACAAATGTTTAATGATTTCTTATCAAGTGCTTAAATATAAAGTTTCATGGTTTTATCTTTTAAAATTAAGAAAATCCCATACAAACTTTCAACCTCTATTTCAACCCCTTCATCCCTTTTTTTCGAAATAAAAAGTAGCCTATGTTCTGTCTCAGGGTCTAAAGATTGTCTGTACCAAATTTCATCAAAATCGGTTGCGAGGTTTAAGCGGGAAAGCGTAACAGACAGACAGACAGAGTTACTTTCGCATTTATAATATTAGTTGGGATTAATTATAGAATCAGATTAATATTCATATCCTTACTAATATTTTAAATGCGAAAGTAACTCTGTCTGGCTTTCCCACTAAAACTATTTCAATGAAATTTGGTACACAGGTAGTCTAGAGCCTGAAAAAGGACATAGGCTACTTTTTATCCCGGGACAATGTTTATTATCCTGCAGACCATGCGGTCGGAGTCGCGGGCGTGCGCTAATATACAATAAAAAGCTTTGTCCTGAATTTACATAAAATGCTTTATCTTAAATGACAACGCACAGCTTAAGGGTTATGGTACATCTCGCCCACGTAAAAACTCGCCCGCGGGCCAAATGTATACTTTAAAAAATGTATATGGGTAGATTCGCCCGAATCAGTGTGGAAGATCGAACCAGATGTCTCCTATGTAAAATTAAAGGGACGTTTCGGTTAAATCGTATATTTTTACATTAAGGGTCGGTTCATATCTGACGGAAGATGCGTCGAGCGTATCGAGATAGTTATGATGTTTCGATGACTCTGTTTTTTGTTTTTAAATAATTATCATTTAATGCTGAGATTTACCTACAGGTATCAGATATTCAATGTAAATACATATAAAATCATTTGCCGAAACATCCCCTTAGTTTTTAATGGGAGACATCTAGTGCGATTTTCCACACTGATTCGGGCGATTCTACTCATATACATTTTTAAAAGTAGACATTTAGCCCGCGGACAGAGTTTTTACGTGGGCGAGATGTACCATAACCCCAGCCAACCCGCTGATCTCAGAGCGTGTGTATTCTCTAGATAGATAGACCTGTGATAAGAAAGAATTTACGAAAGTGATATTGGTTAGGTATTCGCCTTAAAATGCAGGTGAAATGCATCATTCATGCTGATAAATTGCATAAATATCATGAGTACTACATGTTTTATAACAAAGTTGCCTTCCCGCTGTTTGTCCCTATGTATGCTTAGATCTTTAAAACTACGCAACGGATTTTGATGCGGTTTTTTTTAAATAGATAGAGTCTTTCAAGAGGAAGGTAAATATGTATAACTAGGGACCCGCCCCGGCTTCGCACGGGTATAATGCCCTTATACTCGGATGAAGTTGTGGGCGATAAATAAGTAGTTGGAAAAGTACCCAGTGGACTGCAGTGAATGGAATGACCTACATACAGACAATCATTACCGAATGATAGTGTTATGTTGTGAATGGAATAATTTGAACTTTAATTATATTTGTACTAGTAATTTGATAAAAAAATGTAATGTTGACATATGAATATGGCTATCCTAGAACCCTAATTCTGAATATTGCAAGACCCATTTCGATTTTCCTTAGTGTAGCCTGCATTAGTAGCATGCCATCCGCGACTCACGTATATCGCGCTTTTTGTGGCGCCCTAATGTCAAAATTCGCGACAAAATGACGTTTCACACTTCAAGCTGACATTGAAACCCGCGTCGCGGCGCGCGCGATAAGTAAACCGCGGTTGCGAACATGGCGTTTAAATTCACGCGTGTCTTATCGCTATGTTTGACGTTTCGTGTGACTGTATAGCAATTCAATTACCGGTTCAGTGTTGAACGTAATAAAGTTCATTTTACTTTCGCAATGGTAGCACCACTTCCACGAGTTGTCCAAAAGACGCGTCGCACGCGGGTTTCGAATCTCTGTTATTGCCATGCCTGCATTTGGTGACTGGAAACACGCGCGCAGTTGATAAAAAGCCCGCGTCGCGTTGCCATGCTACCGGTGCTACACCAGTAGCATGCCGTCCGTAACTCACGTAAATCGCGCTTTTTGTGGCGCCTAAATGTCAAAATTCGCGACAAAATGACGTTTTACACTTCAAGCTGATATTGAAACCAGCGTCGCGCCCCGTGCGGTATATAACCCGCGGTTGCGAGCATGGCGTTTAAATTCACGCGGGGTCTTATCGCTAATTTTGACGTTTCGTGTGACTGTATATCAATTCAATTACCGATTCAGTGTTGATCGTAATAAAGTTCATTTTACTTTCGCAATGGTAGCAACACTTCCACGTGTTGTCCAAAAGACGCGTCGCGCGCGTGTTCCGAATCTCTGTCATTGCCATGTTCGCATTTGGTGACTGGAAACACGCGCGCGGTTGATAAAAAAACCCGCGTCGCGTTTATGCTATGCTACCGGTGCTGGGCAAGGTCGCGGGAGTCGCGTCGCGTCGATTAGATGCAGGCTGCTTCCGACCGGTCGGAGTGGAGGTTGTTGGGGGAGGCTTATGGCTAACAGTGGACTTCCCATGGCTGTAAATGATGATGATGACGAACCGGGATTTCTAAATATAAATAACTTTTTTTGGATATTTCACTCATCCTAATCCTATATAACTAATTTCCTACAAACAAATACATATTATAAACATAAATTACATAAACCAGGGACCGGCTTTCGTATTAGCATTGCAATAACATCTAATATTAACTCGTATGTTTATTAAAGGTTAAAAGTGCAACGCATATGTATGCAATATAAACTATCTGCTTACTTCCTTATTTGCTTATCAATATTATTATTACATAAGCCCTTTTATCAGTATATTAATGTAAATAAGGGTATATAATTAGATAATAAAGAGCATGTGATGTACTTTAACTGGATTTTTCCAGAAATGCCTCTGTTATTTATAATTTTGAACTGATTTTAACTTGATTCAAATTATTATTGTGAATATTGATATTTCTTAAGTCGTGGATGTTTCTACCTACATCTTTATATTTATATTGGTATATTATATTTATCATGTGTTTATAAACTTTTCTGTGTGTGGGTCTTCACTAGAATACGTCTGCTGCATCTCCTTCCGTGCATGTCGAGGGTCGACTATGGAACTCGGGCACCCTCTCGGGCGATAAGCAAGCAACTTGTCACTGATTATTTACATCTGTCCCAGCTACACTAAACGTTTCTGTGGGGTCTCCTTTATGATACTGCAGTTCTGGCTACCCCATTTTGGGAACCCAGCAGTGTTTATATGTATGTATGTATGTATACAGGGTGATTTTTGGTCGTCAACGTTCCCGAAAACTACGGAATCTCCTCATCATCACGATCATTTTTCTCCATGGAAGCATACCTGGGAAGTGTCTGGTTTCCAAAATATTAGGGTCCAAAGTTGAGTAAATAGACTGCGTTTACCTGCATAAATGCACATAGACGCGCGTAGCAGGATTTTTTCACGAAAAATAATTAATATCTGTCTATAAAAAAACTAACATAAACACTAGACACTATAAATTTCGCACGATCAAGGAATTTAAATAAAAAAAATAAAATAATCCCAGCATTTTTTTGGCATAAACTTACTTTATTTCATGTATAGAATACGTACCCTTCGTTAAAGGTGGCCACAAAAAAACATCCTGTATAGTGTTGTTGAGTGCTCACAATATGAAAAAAATTTCCCGTGATAAAAAGTAGCCTATGTGTTAATCCAGCGTTGCGTCGTCGTTTAACAACCTATGGAGTTCCTATGGCCACCTTCCAGCTTCATCATCAGATAAGCTCTAGTTCATAATAATATTGCATTGTCATCTGGTTTATACATGCATGCAAAATTTCGGCTTAATTACCCTGAAGTGGATCAAAAAAAAAACTTACAAAAAAAAGATTACAGACAACGGGACAGGTGAAACTAAATAAAGCTTGTAAAAACATCGATATTAATCCTATACTGAACTGCAGGTCTTCGGGGGAAGAAGCTACCGGTGACGTTAAAACGTCGCTCCAGCAGCGCCCAGGATGATCAGCAACAGTTGGAGATGAGGAGGTGCCTCATTGTGTCTAAAGTCACCCGATATGAATATGAAAAGTACGTATTTATCTATCTAGTTAACTAGACACCCGCGTCGACTGCAGAAAAAACAAAATGTCGAAATTATCCAGGATAAAACTATTTTCCCGGGATGAATTGTAGCCCATGTGCTATTCTGATATGTAAGCTATATTATTGTGAAGTTTTATCAAAATCCATTCAGTAGATTTTGCGTGAAAGAGCGACAAACATCCTTATATCCTCACAAACTTTCGCGTTTATAATATTAGCAGGCTATTCGTCTTGGCAGATTTAAGAAAAAGATAAATGTGCACACACATAGCTGTGTTCCCGAAATGGGGTAGCCAAAGCTTGCAGGATTATAATGGGAGATCCTGGAGCCACGTTTAGAATATCGGGGTCAGGATGTTAATGATCTGTGGCAAGTTGGCTTGAGAAAATGTTCGAGTTCCAATCGCCTCTTACGATACCCACGGGCAGACATGGGTTTGTTCCTATTCTACTTTCCCGACACCACAAGGCTGGGGGTTATTGGACATCTCGCCCACGCAAAAACTGGTCTGCGGGCCTTTTAAAATAGTACCGAAACATCCCTTATATTTTTAAATAGGAAACCGTCTGGTCCGATCTTCCAAACTGATTCGGGCGAATCTACCCGTGCACATTTTAAAAGTTGACATTTGGCCCGCAGATCAGTTTTTGTGGCCGCTTCTTTATGCTGTCAAATAAAATAATGGCCGATTGGTGTAGTTGGTAGTGGCCCTGCCTGCGACGCCATAGGTCCTGGGTTCGAATCCCGGTAGGTGCAAACATTGATGTGATGAATATCGATGTTTGTTTCCGAGTCATGGATGTTTATATACTTATCTATGTATTTATATACCGTTGCTTAGTACCACGACACAAGACCTTAGGGATCTTAGTGTGGGACTAGGTCAATGTGTTGTGAAAAAAAAAAAAATATTGTACACGTGCCATTTATTTACATCAATTAATAGTATAATCAAGTATATCATGCGTACATGACAAATGTTAGCATGCTACTATAAAGTATGGATCGTGCTCATTTACTGAAGGGCGTATTGAGTGTATCACGTGATTACAGTTACCCACCCGCGTGGGCTGGAGATAAAAGCGAGAAGTAACTTTGCTTTTGCTAAATAGGTAATAAGCGGGCTGGGAAGGGAATCCGAAGGGATCTGACAAGCGACTATAAAGTATTGAGAGAATGCCTCCTGAATTCCTTCCTTAGTCGACTTACGATATGCACGGAAAGAGATGCAGCTGATGTACTCGTATTTTAGTGTAGCCCTGCTTCAGTACCTACAGTTACAAAAACGACTTTTTTTTTCGTGTAAAAAATAAAATAAAAAACCAATGGGGTTATTGTGCGTGCCTATGTACGAGTATGTATGGTATGTACATTCGTGGAGTAGTGTCGGAGTGGCCAACGTGTAAATAGACATTTTGTATGGACTAGTCTGAATTCATCGTAGTAATATCGAACTGTAATAATATTATTATCATTGAAGTTTTAGTCCAATAAACCCAAAAACAAATCGAATCGTAAAACAATAATAAAGTCGATAAGGTAAATTGCTATTCTATTATTCATTATTGTGATTAAATATCAATATTTACAATGAATTAATTTCGTGTTATAAGTTTTATTTATCTGATACGAGTGCGATCTTGATTTCTTATCGCGGCGAAGAATTTCTATTACACCGTTTATACTAGGTCAATTAAGGAGTAGATGGTAAAGAATATCAATCAATGTAGACTATAAGGAAATGCAGTATGAACCAAGCGCTGGCTGACATTTGCCTGTACTCTGAACTTTCGCTTAATCTATTTTTATGATATTTTTCATGTACGCTCGTCGGTTTACCTGGCCTTTCTTTAGAATTTCACCAATCGATGATGATGATGATATTGTGTAGTGATGACGATGTGTCCTCCACGACGTATTGTATGGTGTAGTACTTAGGTATTGCCCCTGCCTGCGACGCCACAGGTCCTGGGTTCGAATCCCGGTAGGTGCAAACTATTCAGCATGACTATTAAGATCAGGTATTAGATATTTAATGTAAAAACATACGATTTTGCCGAAACATGTCTTTAGTTTTATAAAGGAGACATCTAGTTCGATCTTCCACACTGATTCAGGCGTAAATCTACCCATATACCTACATTTTTAATTAAAAGTAGACATTTGGCCCGCGGACGTGTTTTTTCGTGGGCGAGATGTATCATCATAACCCAATTTGTATGGCCGTCATTGGCAATTTGTTTGAGCGGTCCAGCGCGACTAAAAAACTACCTGTAACTAGTACTTACATACAAATTGACTCCATCAGCGGCGACCGTCAGCGCACGTCAGCGTGACTCTAAAATCGGCCCGTGTGTGTGTAAAATAAATAAATGTGGGATGTGTTGTGAAGTGTGCGAATATTTATTTATTATTTATTTCACAGACACAGCCACGAAAATATAGAAGACAGCAAACTAGAAGCCATATTAAGAAAACGAGGATCTGACTTCGACACAATGATCAACAATCACAGGGAACAGAAGGAGTTCGAAGACAAAGTCGCCAACACACTGCAGAGCATGGGCGTGCATGTTGAGATCGCCAATAGGTATGTTGTAGCCTTAGACTAATTAATCTATAGACCGAGTGTGCCCATACAAACGCTGCAAGAAAAAAACGGTCCAACTTTTTTGATTTTAAAAGTAGAATACAAGCGTGACCTCACAGAAGTTGTCATTTTATCGGTGCATGGGGATGCCAGCTTATGGCATATTACCTTGTTAATTGGGAAAAATATAAAAATATCTGTTCATGAAAATAAAATTATAATAACATAATATTGTTTAGCACAAAGTCAAGTTTTTTTTAACAATAACTGTGATTTACTCATGGAATTTTAAAATAAATATTATAGGAGACCTTTATCAACCTAATAGGACCCAAAACGATGATTTTTGGAATTTTTGTCTGTGTGTTTGTGCACGCTAATCTCAGAAACGGCTGAACCGATTTCGATGCAGTTTTCAGGAATGTATTGTGACAGGCCCCACTTAACATACAGGCTACTTTTTATCCCGGATAATTTCGACCTTTTGTTTTTTCTGTACTCCACGCGGACGGAGTATGTATCACGCCCAACAGCAGTGTGACTCACATCACTAAGTCGAATCTACCGATACCTCTCGAAACTCAATTGCGACAAAACGTTTACATACCTAGATGTAGGTACACTCGAAAACATAAACAGTCTTCTCGCGCAGTCGGTAAAAAAAGTAGGCGATTGTAGATAGATTTTTATTGTCCTACATTTATAACAGGTAACCTTCACATATATTAAACAAAACAGAAGTATCTTAGCTTATAAAAATATGATATTTAATAATAATCTTTATCATCTTCACTTCAATAATCATCATCATCATCAAAACAAAGGTATCTAGATCTTATAATTAATCTTCTATTACTTAATATTTATTAAAAACAAACAAAAGTATCTTAGCTTAAAATATGATATCTAATCATAATCTTTATCATCATCATCACTTCAATGGTATCGTAGTAGGAGAAAAATATAAATCTTAATTCTATAATCATCATCCGTTATTATTATCAAAATAAAGGTATCTTAGTAGGAAAAACTATTAATCTTATCATTAATATTCATCATCATCACCTCCATTAATATCATCATTTCCATCTGGCTCATCTCGTTTAGCAGCCCTTGTACTTCTGGATGATGGCATTACTGGCTTAGCAGCCTTTTCTTCTGTCTTAGCTTCACTTTTCAATTTCTTCAATGGCATATCATCATCTTCATCATCACTTTCATCACCGCTAGCCATATCCAGCCAATTCTTTTTGATCCTATGCACAGAAGATTTAGATAAGTTCACCAGCTTTGCCAATTTGCGTGTACTAAACGACGGATTCTTTGTTATCATGTCAAGGACAATGTTCTCTTTTCTAGTGTGAATTACTTCTCTATTAGAAACGTTCCCCGGCAGTTTTCCCTCCATGTACATTTGGTGTACTTTGGGGAATAACCGTGGTGGTGGGTGCTTCCGTTTTGGATGCCTGGCCTTGTATTCTCTGGCAGCTGCACTTGCATTTCCCTTGCAAAAGCCGTAGGCTAGATGCATGTCCGCATATTCGTTATGGCCGTACATTATGAGGTTCTTTTTTTAAGAAGTATGCAGTTTGTGGCAACTATATTTGCTTGTTTTATTCCTTTTTTCTTCAGGTATACTTATTGTGGGGATCTTGTACTTTATTGCAGCCTTGAGGTACTTCGTGTGGTAATACTTGAAAGAAATGAAATTAATGGTTGTATTCCTGAATCCTGACTTAAAAACTATGGTGAGAGCTTACATGCACACCGGTTTTAATTTTAAGGTGCAAATGTAGAAAGTAACATAATAAACAAAATGACAATTGACAAATAAGTTGAATAAGTTTGTGTACTTATGCTTTCATGTTGAATAAGTTTGTTGTACTTATGCTTTCATGTTGAATAAATGAGGCAGTCATAATCATCCACAATGCATGTGTAGTCATTTCAATAGTCATTGTTTTTACTCATAGGAGTGGCACATAGGTCACAAACATGTTATTGCAAAAATATAACAGGTATCTTATCTTAATTATGTTACTAATATTGTAAACAAACATAGCTAATAAGATGAAGCAAATACTGTTTGCCTATTTACGTGTCCTTCTACAAGATTCAATGGCATAGTATAGATGCCTGTGGGTGTGGTTTGAGGCCTGTGGCTAATTTGTTGAATACGAGTACCAGGATTGGCCACCATTCATACCCGCCACTGTAACTTCTGTAAGTCAGGATCAACAGAGGCGACCAGAAAAATGCAAATAAAGCATAGAAACTCCTTTTGGGCCTATCAAGCTACTATAACAGTTAGCCAGGGTCATCTACTGGCTGGGGGTCTATGGCATTTTGCCAACTTGTCACCTGTAGTTTTATGGTCAGGATAAGATTCCATGACTTTGATAACATTTTATCTCATAATTATTTTATTTATCTGATTGGGTTATACCAGGGGTGTCCAACATAATTTTGTGAAGGGCCAAGTTTAGTACTTTTGTAACCATAGCGGGCCAAAAGAAATTCCCAACGGCAACGATATAAAGTAGCACTGTTAAAATGTTATACACACTACTGCTCGAGCAGTTACTCATACCTAGTGATCAACATACACAGACCGCTCTTGCAGTCAATTATTTAGTTAGATGATTAAAACGAATTTTGGACCATTTTTACTGAACGAATATCAATGGATGTCGTCGCGGGCCGGATGAAGGGCTTAAGCGGGCCGCATTGTGGCCCGAGGGCCGTATGTTGGACAGGCCTGGGTTATACCATAGGTCATACTCTAGCTTTTGTGTCAATAAACAACAAAAATTAAATGTATTTGGTTAATAAGTGGGCAATTTTGGAGGACTATGTAGATAGCTATTTAATAACAGATTGAAATAAGTAGAAAGACTATTTATCTGTGTAAATGTTTACACAAAATGTTAGTTCCGAAATCAGGCATTATACCTATAGTTATTCTATGAAAGATCCAAGATCAAAGATGTCCAACTTATATACAACTAGGTGAGTACTTATATACAAAAAAATATTCAAATTTTAATTTCGTCGTAGTACATATGTGAGGTCCCTGGAAGGTCAAATAACCAAGGAGTCTGAACAATACTCAAGAAGGATCAAACAGAAAAGGTCGGTTAGGTAAATAAGACAATAACTACCTGAATGCGGTTTTTGCTGCTTATATCAAGGTCAAATAGGCACTGCGCTTCACTTATGTTTTTGTTACAAAACAGAAACAAACCAAAATTGCGACAAAATCCACGTGCGTTTATTGTTTTTGTTTTGTTTTTTTTTTTTTTTTTTTTTTTTTTTAGTTTATCCCGAAGGAAAGGCAAGGGGAACTAAGCCCATACAGCCTAATCATTGTTTAGTAAAATGTACTGAATTTATGATGAATGACAATGATGATGAATGGAAACGTCGGGAAAATCCTCAAGAACAAATGTAAAAGTCAAAATGAAAAATTATTGCAGAAACAACTTACATGCGCCCATGAAGAGATCGTAATCCGGCTAAAGTTTTACTCGACTTACCTGCGTATAAAACCATGCACACGCACAAGATTCACTCCACAAGTAATCAAAATATAACTTATCTACCAAAAACATCACCTTACGGACACATGC
This sequence comes from Carposina sasakii, assembly GCA_014607495.2. Classification (NCBI taxonomy): domain Eukaryota; kingdom Metazoa; phylum Arthropoda; class Insecta; order Lepidoptera; family Carposinidae; genus Carposina; species Carposina sasakii. The sequence continues at coordinate 3,685,480 of CP053176.1, read as the reverse complement.
AAGCCATTTACAAATAATTTTTGATTTTGTTTTCCAGTTTATCTCTTTTTTTTTTTATGTCAATGTCAACTTGTGCAACTGTCACTGTCAGAGTGTATTTTTTTTTCATGTTGATTTCGTCGAACGAATTTACAATCCTATACAGCCAAAAGGAGATACACCATTCTTGTAACAGACATAACTCAATTTTACTGATTCTTTCCTTTGGTTAAACTATGTTTTATTAATCGCTGCCTAAACTGATGCTTTTTCAAGACTAATGCCTAAAGAAGATCGTACGATGCTAAACGTAGCCAAGCCGGACGGATGTAAATGATCAGTGACAAGTTGCTAGCTTATCGCCTGAGAGAATGCTGAGTTCCTTAGTCGACTCTTACGACATGGAGATGCAGCCGATGTATTCTAGTGCAGCCCTGCATCAGCACAGGACTTACTTTTTGCTTTATGGTAATTTATGTTTTCTGTTTCAGACTGACATACAACGAAGACCTGATAAAGTGGTGTGATGTGGTGGTGCCGTGCGGCGGTGATGGCACCTTCCTTCTAGCCGCTTCTAGAGTTAGAGACGCCTAAGTGAGTATGGATTCCTACTAGTGAGGTACAGTAACCACTATTACTGCATGTTATAAAACAAAGTGGCATAGCAATGTGACTATATGTATAATTCTTCTGTTCGTGTGTTTGTAATTGAACTCCCACTAAACGGTTGGACCGATTTTGATGAGATTTTTTGTGTGTGTTCAAGTGGGTTCGGAATGGTTTAGATTCACAATTCGGTCAACTATAGGTAGATGCAGTCCACGCGGACGGAGTCGCGGGCGTCCACTAGTCTTAATATATAAAAAATCCGTGTCACTGTGTATGTTCCGAATAAACTCAAAAACGAGTCAACTGATATTCATGAAAATTGGCATATATATGTAATTTGGTCCAACTTAGATGATAGGATAGTTATTATTTAAATTAATGGTCTTAATAACTAATAATTAATAAAAAACTGATCATCAACGTTGGTTGTTGTTATTAATCGTACGTTCCATAAGTCTGCAACAGATGGCGCCTTCTGAATTCTTCTGTCTTTTCTGCAGTCCACGCGGACGGAGTCGCGGGCGTCAGCTATTATTTATATAAAACAAAGTCGCTTCCCGCTGTCAGTCTGTCCCTATACTCGTACGTATATGCTTAGATCATTCATACTACGCAATGGATTTTGATGCGGTTTTTTTTCAAATAGAGTGATTAAAAAGGAAGGTTTGTTATGTATAGTATCATATAAAATTATTAATAAAGAAAATGGAAAAAATCATACTTAAAGTAATATTTTTTTCCCAGTAAACCGGTGATAGGCTTCAACAGCGCCCCGCACAAGTCCGTAGGGCGCCTGTGTCTGCCCACGTGGTGCTCCAACGACGTCAAGGGAGCCCTACATGCTTTGAAAGAGGTAAGTTTTTATTTTTTATCATCTTATACAGGTGTGCCAAGGTATATGCTGTGTGAAGTGTTATTAAAAATCGTACTTAAGTAATAATGTTATACCAATTCGCCTTTTCGCATTAAAACTGTATAATCTCTAAAAATAAAATTTTTTCAAGAGAGTGCTATAATTAATTCACGTGACGATGTTCAGTCTTAAGGAATTATATTAACACTTAATTACATATGAATATTTCCTCGTCCCATACTTCACCCCCGCTCAGCGGCACACTATTTTTGTATGAAAATATACTTAGCCGCTACTCTTTTATTTCTTCTCCATGGTGCCAAATTTCATTAAAATCGGTTAGGTAGTTATGACGTGATAGCCAAATAGACAGAGTTACTTTCGCATTTATAATATGTACCAGCGGCCGCCCACGACTTCGTCCGCGTGGAGGCGTTGCACCCGTGCGAAGTCGGGGCGTGTTGCTATATAGCCTATAGCCTTCCTCGATAAATGGGCTATCTAACTCTGAAAGAATTTTTCAAATCGGACCAGTAGTTACTGAGATTAGTGCGTTCAAACAAACAAACTCTTCAGGTTTATAATCCTACTAATATTTTATTAAACGCGAAAGTTTGTTTGAGGATGTTTGTTGCTCTTTCACGCAAAAACTACTGAATGGATTTTGATGAAACTTCACAATAATATAGCTTACATATCAGAATAATATTAGTAAGAATCGTTTGTAAAAAGTGTTTGTATAATTGCAGGGCAGGTTTAGATGGATGCGTCGCACTAGAATACGTACGACGGTCACAAGCGAACAGCATACGTTAGATAAAATCACGCCGATTGATCTGCACACGCTCAACTATTGCAGGTAAAAAACCTTTTTTTATAAATAAATAAATATTCACACACCTTACAACACATTGACCTAGTCCCACACTAAGATCCCTAAGGTCTTGTGTCGTGGGTACTAAGCAACGGTATATACAGGATGTTTTTACGTGGCCACCCTTAACGAAGGGTACGTACTCTATACTCGTACATCAAGTAAAGTAAGTTTATGCCAAAAAAGGCTGGGAAACTGTAAATTTTTTTGATTTTTTTAAATTACTTGATCGGGCGAAATTTATAGTGTCCAGTGTTTATGCTAGTTTTTTCATAGACAGATAATAATAATTTCTCGTGAAAAAATCTTGCTACACGCGTCAATGTGCATTTATGCAGAAAAACGCAGTCTATTTACTCAACTTTGGACCCTAATATTTTCGAAGCCGGACACTTCCCAGGTATGTTTCCATGGAGAACAATGATCGTGGTGATGAGGAGATTCCGTATTTTCGGGAACGTTGACGACCAAAAATCATCCTGTATCCTGTATGTATAAATACATAGATAAGTATAGAAACATCCATGACTCGGAAACAAACATCGATATTCATCATATCAATGTTTACACCTACCGGCTTATACCGTGTCCCGTTGCTAGGGAAAAGCTTTCTCGATTCGACATTTGTCTTGTTCTTGTCTTGTTCCGGCTATAGTGGCCACTTAATGTTAGTTAGTCTTAGTCCGACTCGCTCTTGGCCGGTTTTCTTCTATACATATAATGAAAATGTAACGGATCGCTGTCTGTACATGGAAGATTTATGAGAAAAAATATTACCTATAGGAGACCTTTATCAACGCAATAGTACCCAAAAGAATGATTGACGGCTTAACCGATTTCAATGCAGTTTTCAGGAATATATTGTGACAGGTCCCACTTAACATATAGGCTACTTTTTATCCCGGGAAAATGTTTTCATCCCGGATAATTTCGACATTTTGTTTTTTCAGTCGCGGGCGTCCACTAGTTCTTTAATAAAAAAAAAATGTTTTCAGATACCCACCCACATACCACTCTCCTGAATCTTTGGAGCACAATTCCAGGGAAAGATTAGAGGATACCACATCAACGCTTAGCAGCAAAGTACTACCTTTTTTGGCGCTTAATGAGGTAATATTACAGTGTATTTTTTTAAATACATTATACAGTGTGTCCGGGAAACCGCTACTCAGATAAAAGTGGGGGAAAGTGGACTGATGGTTTCTGAGGGAGTTAGAGCCCCACATGGGGGTGTTTTTATCGATAAAATGAAGTGTACAACACGCCCTTAAACTATCGCTAACTTTATCCCGGACACACTGTAAGATCTTCACTCATGGTAGCTATAATGTAAAAGCTTCAATTAAAAAAACCTTTTTTAAAAACATGCTTTTATTATTTATTAACAAAATGAACTGATTGAATCAAACACGCCCAAACTCGATGAGGTTGCGTCGTTTAATTACGGAGTTCCTATGGCCACCTTCCAGCTCCATCATCAGATCAGCTCTATGTCATAATAATATTGCACTGTCATCCGATTTATACATGCATGCAAAATTTCGGCTCAATCGGAAACCGGGAAGCGGATCAAATTTAACTTGCAAGATTTGGTTACAGACAACGGGACAGGTAAAACTAAATAAAAGTTTATAATATTATATGTTGTTATATCTCATTATATCTTTTCATATAAATCGTTCCGTGCTGATGCGAAGCTTCACTAGAAAACATCAGCTGCATCTCCTTCCGTGCATGTCGTAAGAGTCGACAAAGGTTCTCGGTCTCTCTCTCTTAGAAATCATTTAAATATCATCTGTCTCTTTAAAGGTTTTCATAGGCGAGAGTGTGACGTCACGCGTCTCTCTCTTACGTCTTCAAATAGACAACGGAAAGTGGACTCACACGAAGAGTTCAGGACTTTGTGTTACTACGGGAACTGGAAGCACTTCGTGGCATTTCAGGTAATAAATCCTTTATTTACCTTATATTTAAATAGTCTATACCACGTTCCACTGCTGGGCAAAGGCCTCCCCTATTTAGCCCACACTTGTCTTGTTCCCGCTATAGTAGCCCAATCTGGCAGAAACTTATCCATCACCGGTATGATGAATTTGGTGAGAGCGAGATGTCTCACTTTTAAACGTCAAATCCACAGAGCTATTAATAACTAGATAAACTAAGTGTATGTACTTTGCATGTAAAAATAGACTTAAGAATTGGAATAGACACTAATAAATTAATAAAACAAAACTTAGATCTTCGTAATATTTCAAATTTGAATTAGTGGTGATTTTTCTAAGCGTCGTATAGCCTATAAGAGGAATAAACTCGACGCTGACTTTCTCTAAAACTTGATTATAATAGAGACAGCATTAACTTTATTCCTCCGATAGGCTATCTGACGTTTGCGAAAATCGGCCCTTAAATGATTTAATTAATTAACTAGGTATCTGTCGCGCGCACAGACACCGACTGCATAAGAAAGTTAAGATCCGTATCCGTGGATATTGACACCAAATATCCGTATCCGCGGATATACATTTTTAACGATCCGGCACATCACTAATGTAAAATCATGCATTTCAGTATAAACTGCTTGCGAACTCACTCAGTACTCGAGCTAATCCGTATTCTGAGTGAGAGAGGCGTCAAGGTAGACGTCAGGCTTGAGACAGCGAGGGAATTAGCTGAAGAGTACAATCAGAGGGTTATGTTCGCGCCAGGTGAGTTACTAGATGGTTACTAGGTTCAATTTTTTTTTTATTAATGGCTCCCGCATTATTGCGTCGGGCACAATCAGTAATGGTTACTATACTATGATTTTATATAAGTAAACAAACTTAATACATGTCTAAAACAGCTCTTTTGTTTAGGGCCGATTTTTTCAAACGTCAGATAGCCTATCAAAATAATAAAGTTGATGCTGTCTCTATTATAATCAAGTTTTAGAGAAAGACAACATCAACTTTATTCCTCTGATGGGCTATCTGACGTTTGGAAAAATCGGCCCTTAATGAAATTGACAATACTGGGTGTAAAAAGGCAACGTTGTTCTTTTAATACCTCGTATTCTTTGTAACATCACGATCATTTTTTCTATGCAAGCGCCCCTGGGAAACCACGTGTTTTCATGATATTGAGGTTCAAAGTTACATTAATATTAGCATTTTTTTACATAAATCCATCTGGAATCGGTTATTAAACATTTTTTTAAAGATACCATATCATTTAACTAAAAATTGTTAGTTTTGTAGGTACCTTGTGTACTTTACGCATCAAACGTATACATTGCTTGCAATAAAATGGCATTTTTTTTTCATAATATTTTTGTCATTTCCCAGCGTTGGTTCCATAGTAAAAAGATATCGTTACCTTACAAATAATACGAGGTATTAAAAAACCAACATTGTCTTTTTACACCTGTATATGTGTGTTTTATTGTCAATTTCATTAAATAAAATCGATTAATGTAGTTTGAAATATAAATTACAACTTTTTTATCGAATGACATTTTAGATTAGCTTAGCCGACCTCCTAAATTAAACATCACAGAGATATAGGTACATGGAATTAATCGGGAAGTTCAATCGATAATTTCGAGTAATTATGGAGCAACACAATTTTTTTATTACGCCAAAGTGGTAACACTCCAAATGTCATTTTAATCTACATAATAAAAAATCGGTAGGTAGGTATAGTTTACCAGATAGACAATGTCTGACTTAACACAGTGAAGTGCCAGCGACTACGTATTTGCATCTTCTAGGCTTTCTAGAGGTGCCGCTGACGCGTACTTGCGTCCTCGCACTAGGCGTTGACCTGATGTAGGCACCCTTAGAAAATGTGCCGGCAGCGAATGTGTTAAGTATATGCCAATCAGCTGACAGTCATGTAAAAGTTATTTTTTCGTTAAGTTTTCTTAAATTGTCTAATGTTTCATAAAAGTTATAATATTTTGATCTGTCCCACTGTTTACATAACAGTGGGACAGATCAAACATTTTTTCGATCTGTCACCTTAGGGGGAAAAAAAGCCCCCTGATTACGTAAAAGCAATAGCAAAGCCGAAGCAAAGCGATCGCGATAATTGAGTGTGTGCGTGCGCGCAACGAGCGCTCGGTGTCCTCCCGCGCCTCGCACAAGCACATACACACTCGAGATTAATGCGATCGCGCGGTTTCGGCTTTGCTATTGCTTTTATGTAAACAGGGGGCGGAATACTCCTATTTTTATAGCTCCATACAAAAATCACAGAACCCTTATAGGATCACTCGTATGTCTGTCATAGTCAATTTGCTCCGTTTTGCAGTTGTGGATACCCAATTTCGAATACACGTCCGTGTCTATTATATACCTTATTAGGTTCATCATCTTCCCTTCCTTATCCTATTATAAATGAGATTGGCGCAATATGGTTTCTTTCGAAACTCTGCCAAAAAATTGGCATTTGTTTAACTGCGGACTGCCTGCCTCTGTGAAAATTTTAGAAACTCCGTACATGAATTAAATTCAGTGGTACAGGCCTGTGACTGGTATCGAACCCACGCCTTCTGGCTGAAAAGCGCACCTCTTAACCATTGGACTATCACCGTATGTATGTATGTTATTCCAAATATATTTCCCCTTCTCAGATTCGGAACTCCTTGCGTATTCCATTCGCGAACAGATCACGTCGGAACGGAGGCCGGTAACGAAAAGGGGTATTATTTATTTATATGTTCTATCTATCACGGCTTCGCTCACAATCTTTCGCTTTTTCTTCGTGTTTCTTGGCGATTCTCTTCTGATATAATCTTTTCCTATAGGTAACAACTTTTCCAAAGCTATGTTTGAATATAATTGTATATTTCACTCAGAACTTCGTCATTTATGAACTTAATTTATTTTATTTAATTTATTACTATATTTATTATTATACAAAAATAACCTACGAACTAAACTTATTTGCAATAATTAATAAATCTACGAAAAAAAAACAAAAAAAACTAGAGATACAAAATAAAATAAAATTTACAAATAGAAGACTCCCTGCAAGTCTTGTCTTCTTTTCTCATTTTCTTTTAAAAATTCAATTAATACATTCCAAAACAATGAAAACTTTTTGAGATACAAATACAGGCTGTAAAAAGACAACAATGTTTTTTTAATAACTTCTATTCTTTGTCAGGTTATGATCATTTTCTTCTATGGAACCAACCCTGGGAAACAACAAAAAATTATGAAAAAATACTGTAATTTTATTGCAAGCAATGAATTTGTTTGATGTGCAAAGTACAAATGTACCTACAAAACTAATATTATAACATTTTGACATGGTATCTTAAAAAAAAATGTTTCGTTAACCGATTTCAGATGGATTTATGTAAAAAAAATGATAATATCAATGTAACTTTGGACCTCAATATCTTGGAAACCCGTGGTTTCCCAGGGGTGCTTCCATAGAAAATAAATGATCGTGATGTTACAAAGAATACGAGGTATTAAAAGAACAAAGTTGTCTTTTTACACCCAGTATGTATGTAATATAACCTTTTTAAAATAACCTTTTTTTGAAACCTGCCCAAAACGCTCCATACAATCGACTGCTAGGTTATGATGTCTCTTTCAAGATAGTATAGAGAATTAAATAAATAAATATTCACACACTACACAATACATTAACTCTTTCCGTCACGCTTTTAGATTAAGAATATTTTTAACATATGTATGTAAGTTTTAGCATTATTAACAATAAAAAAATCATATAAAGTAGGAAAAAAAATTATTTATTAAGGTTTTCGAAAAATGAGGTGGTTAGTGCCACTAACCACCATGACTATTGATACAAACTATTAATGATAATTTACGCATTTCGATGTGAATACACTGCAAAAAACTTAAGAGTAGTAGTATTTTCATGTAAATATATACAAAACAGATAAATGAGAATAAAGTTAATAAAAAACATTGAAGATAAAAGCTAACTTACTTACCTGTTATTTTTTTTATAAAACACGCAATTAAAATTACGTAAGTGCAATATTCAATTCAACTAAATTGAGTTGTCATTCTTTCATTTGGCGGTATATTCGGTCGTATCTTGTCAAGCATGAATCGAACTTTCATGATAGTTGAACCGATTATAAGTAGATGGCATAGATTTTAATTAAAAAATTCAGAAATAGGTGGTTAGTGACACTAACCACCAAGACTGAAAGAGTTAACCTAGTCCCACATTAAGATCCCTAAGGTCTTGTGTCGTGGGTACTAAGCAACGGTATATAAATACATAGATAAGTATAGAAACATCCATGACTCGGAAACAAACATTAATACTTATTCATCATATTAATGTTTGCACCTACCGGTATTCGAACTCAGGACCTATGGCGTCACAGGCAGGGTCACTACCCACTAGACCAATAGGCCGACCAATTGCTAAACAAACTAGAAAAAAAGGTATTTTTGATTCTTAAATTTAAATCTTTTATAGTTTTTCGCTTAACATACCCCTATTCTTACACCTATACAGGGTGTTTGTGACAGCCAGGCAAATGATTCTGTGATTAAAACCACTGAAAATTTTCGCAGAAAATTCCAAAATTTTCCGAATTTTGTTTCATTTTTCCAGGAAAAAAAATTGTATAGTTCGTTTAAGTAGGCCTTAGATAACTACTTAAAACCAAAATTTTAACTTATGGATGATTTTTGAAACAAGAGTTGGTGCCAAAAAAGTTCAAAATACTAGTCAACCCCAATGGAGAGTCACAAGTGCTCCAAAAAACAGCAATGTATCACACAATAACCAATAAGCCAATTTAACTAGTCACAGGTTCACCTGATACAATTGGCGCGGAAACTTCGGATAATCAAATTAAAAATACATTTCCTGCGAATAATAACACTGTCGTATAACTCAAAACAATGGTACTTGTTCATTATTTAAGTATTTGCCTGGCTATCACATAACCTGTATATTCTATCACAGCTGTATAATTCGCTTAGATTTTTTTTGTGGATAGGTTCTTTACAATGAGCTACTTTTATAGCATTTTGCCTAACATACCTCCTTTCTTACTTCCTATATTCTATCACTGCTGATTATCGCTTGTCATAATCATCTTGGCTATAGAAACATCCATGACTCGGAAACAAACATTAATACTTATTCATCATATTAATGTTTGCACCTACCGGTATTCGAACTCAGGACCTATGGCGTCACAGGCAGGGTCACTACCCACTAGACCAATAGGCCGACCAATTGCTAAACAAACTAGAAAAAAAGGTATTTTTGATTCTTAAATTTAAATCTTTTATAGTTTTTCGCTTAACATACCCCTATTCTTACACCTATACAGGGTGTTTGTGACAGCCAGGCAAATGATTCTGTGATTAAAACCACTGAAAATTTTCGCAGAAAATTCCAAAATTTTCCGAATTTTGTTTCATTTTTCCAGGAAAAAAAAATTGTATAGTTCGTTTAAGTAGGCCTTAGATAACTACTTAAAACCAAAATTTTAACTTATGGATGATTTTTGAAACAAGAGTTGGTGCCAAAAAAGTTCAAAATACTAGTCAACCCCAATGGAGTCACAAGTGCTCCAAAAAAGCAATGTATCACACAATAACCAATAAGCCAATTTAACTAGTCACAGGATCACCCGATACAATTGGCGCGGAAATTTCGGACAATGGAATTAAAAATACATTTCCTGCGTGTAATAACACTGTCGTATAACTCAAAAGAATAGTACTTGTTCATTATTTAAGTATTTGCCTGGCTATCATACACCCTGTATATTCTATCACAGCTGTATAATTCGCTTAGATTTTTTTGTGGATAGGTTCTTTACAATGAGCTACTTTTATAGCATTTTGCCTAACATACCTCCTCCCCCTGATTACGTAAAGCAATAGCAAAGCCGAAGCCGCGCGATCGCGATAATTGAGAGTGTGTGCGTGCGCGCAACGAGCGCTCGACGTCCTCCGCGCCTCGCACCTCGCACAAGCACACATACACTCTCAATTATCGCGATCGCGCGGCTTCGGCTTTGCTATTGCTTTTACGTAATCAGGGGGCCTTTCTTACTTCCTATATTCTATCACTGCTGATTATCGCTTCGCTGACATAAGTAACTTGTATTTTCATGTTTTCCTTATACATATATTGCTATAGATTTCGACGAGCTAACGTACTCCATTCGAGAGTATATAACGTACTTTGCTTCTCTCATAATTTTTTTTTTGTGGATTGTTTCTAGGCTAGTCAGAGCATTCCTTAACATACCCATTGTGTTACACCCTGTATAGTGGGGTATTTTTATATTTCCTTAAATATTGTTATAGATTCCGACGAGCTAGCGTACTCCATTAGAGAGTATATTACGTTCGAGGATTGGCCGACGCCGCGCGGCCTGCGAGTCAGAGATAAGGCTAAAGCTGTCAGGGTGAAGTCACATTGCTGTGATGCCGGTAAGTTTTATACAGGATGTTTTTTCGTTGCCACCTTTAACTAAGGGTACGTACTCTATACATCAAATAAAGTAAGTTTATGCAAAAAGAAAACGCTGGGAAAAGATGTAATTTTTTTAGAAAAAAAAAAAAACTTTATCAGGCGAAATTTATAGTGTCCAGTGTTTATGCTAGTTTTTTTCATAGACAGATATTAATTATTTCTCGTGAAAAAATCTTGGTACGCGCGTCTATGTGCATTTATGCAGAAAAACGCAGTCTATTTACTCAACTTTGGACCCTAATATCTTGGGAACCAGACACTTCCCAGGTGTGCTTCCATGGAGAAAAATGATCGTGATGACGAGGAGATTCCGTAGTTTTCGGGAACGTTGACGACCAAAAACACTCCGTATACAGAGTGTAACAGAAAGGGTATGTTAAGCGAAAAGCTATGTAAATAGCCCACTATAGAGAACCTATTTCCAAAATTTGAGACTCGAAATCACATTTTTATTTTTCAAGATTGTATGAAAATTCCTGAGATATTTAAAAATTCTCCATACTATCGGGAAAAATAAACATGTGATTTCGGGTCTCAAATTTTGTGCATAGGTTCTCTACAGAGGGCTATTTACATAGCTTTTCGCTTAACATAGTACCCTTTTTTGTTACACCCTGTATACACTAGCTGTTGCCCATAAATAATATCACAAAATATACAACCATCTCTTTCTAACCACACCTAAAATTATATTTCCGTCCCATTCAGGTTTAGTTATAGATGGAAGCGTGTCATATCCCTTCAATGATGGCGCTGAAGCTTTACTAGAAGCAAGACCCGAAGACGCTTTAAAAACAGTACAAATGGACGATACCTTACCTAACCATTGATTAATTATTAACTAGCGACCGCCCACGACTTCGGCCGCGTGAGGGGGCGAAGCCGGGCGGATTACTATATAGCCTATAGCCTTCCTCGATAAATGGGCTATCTAACACTGAGAGAATTTTTCTAATCTCGTATAGTCACGCCCATAATCCCCAAAAAGGTTAGGCAAAAGAGTGCAAATTACACACCCAGTTTTCACGAGTAACCCACGTGGTAAGGGATGAGCCTACCGCCTCTCTATGTGTTAACTGAAATCATATTTAAATAGCTTTTTTTGTACATATTATTATTATAATAAGCGAAATTACTAGGGATAAGACTCTGACGTGTTTAGTTCCTAGTGCTTTGGAAACAAGTACTTTATTTTAGGCATATCAATTTATAATATTTATTATGATTAAGGGCCGACTTTTTTGCAATGGTCAGGATAGCCTATCTGAAGAATAAAGTTTAAAAAAATCTGATTTATTCTTCAGTGGCCATTTTAGAATGATCAGATATGTCTATTTTTGAGGATAGAGTTGATGCTGTCTCCATCTTGATCAAGTTTTATTTTATTTTTATTTATTTTGGAAAACAAACAGTGTACACACTAAAATAGTAGCTTGTAAAATTACATAAGCTTTAGAGAAAGGCAGTATCAAATTTATTAATCAATTAGAATTATCTGCTACTTGAAAAATCTGCTTTGGTCTAATAACGTGCATTGTAATTATAATTTTTACTTCTAATAAATAGATGTCTATTGATAATTAGTGCTTCGTGCGAAAGAGATAACGCTCTATGTAGCCAAAATCCGTCGACTATCTCTTTCTAAACATCGAAGTGCATTATTAAGCAAGTAAGATCTAGAATTTTTGTAGCTTACCCTTACTCGTTATTTAAAGTTACGTTATTTTTTATCTCTGTCGCACAAATGTTGTAATGCTATCTTGCTCGCATTTTTCTTTTCAAGTAGTCATTAAATGTATAATTTTTTCGAAAATGTATACAGGGTGTAACAGAAGGAGTATGTTTATTTATTTATTTATATGTTATACCAGCAACATTATGCATATGTCGCTCTACTAATACAAAAATACAGAAAACCTTATGAAAATAGCACACTTTAGGGAACCTGTCCACATAGTTTAAGACTCGGAAATTTATCTTCAATGATTGTATAAATATTTCTGGGTATGTATTTTAAATAATGTCTTTAACAAACATTTGATTTCGTGTGTCAAATTTTGTGAACAGTATCGCTGTATTTTTTGCTATTTTTATAGAATTTCGCCAAACATTGTGTTATAAACAGGCCCATCGGCTATCTTTTTTGCCAGTTCATAGAGTTGATCACTTATTGAAACTTAATCAAATAGAAATAGCATGTATGTGTGTTGCCCAATTTACTTTAGGAAAGACATTATCTACTTCTATTTGATTAAAGTTTCTATGAGTGGTTATCACTATGAACTGTCGAAAAAGATAGTCGATAGAACGGAACGTTTTAAATATGTGACCTTGATAGGTCCAAATAATTGTTATAATTTTGTGTGGCAGATTGAAAGTCATTCTTGTTAAATGCGTCAGTATTTGGCATCAGTATATTTAAAATAGAATAGGTTTTTATTGAAAGATTACACATAGCAACAATGGAACAATACAAACATGGTATAAACATAGAAAACTTAGGTAGAAACGAAGACAGTACTTCTGTTACACCCTGTATATTCCATAGCACGTGAGTACATTAATTAGCGATAGTTATATAAGTAAATATTAGATCTTGGATTGATTTATTTGTAATGGTGTATTTGTATCGTATTATTCAACTTGTATTGGTTACAATATATTTATTTAATCTTTAGTACAAATGCGATTTTTTTTACTAAAGTCCCCTTTCCCCCCCTTTTTTTCAATGTTGATTTATAAAAGGGGATGTTATAAAATGAATATGATGATCATATAAAATATTAACTTAAAGAATCAACCATCACACAGGCGGTAGCGCCAATTTAAAACATAGATTTAAAAAACAGCGTCATCTAGTTAATAATGTGAAAACAGCGCCACTTAGTTCCAAATTAATGTAAACATTTTTAAACAACCAGCGCCATCTAGTTAATTTTTAGGCAAATTCTCTAAAAGAAAGAGAGGCCATATCTTGCGTCCTGCTCGCAAGGTACACGCGTACGCGTCGATCAAAACCTGTTGCCATCTGTGATGCTGGTACTTTTGAGTCAGTTTCATTGAAAATTTAACGAGATTTTAGTGATGTTTTACATCTCTCTTCATGACTTCGAGTATGCTAGTATTTTTTAACCAGTTTCTTTGTAAATTCGACCTGAATTTTGGATGTATTTCGGTATAAGAAAACCTCTTTCTTCCTACTTTCTGCTACCCTGGTAGTCTTTAGCCAGTTTCTTTGATAGTTAACCAGATATTAGATGTGTTTGGTGTTCAATGAGCACCTCTTCTTATCTTCTGTTACCCTGGTACTTTTAGCTAGTTTCATTTGTTTGGTTTTATAAAACACCTCTTGCTAGTTTCTGCTACCCTAGTACTTTTAAGCTAGTTTAATAGAAAATTGTTGGACAGAATTTGAAGTTACGTAAACCTCTTGCTAGCTTCTGCTATTCTGGTACTTTTAGCTAGTTTCTTTAGAAAATAACTATATGTTTTGTGTTAAATGAATACCTCTTCCTACCTTCTTACCCTGGTACTTTAAACATAGAAATGAGGAGATACCAAATCCCTGACTTTAAAGCTAGTTTTATAGAAAAATGTGCCAGAATTTGATGTGTTTCCTTTACATGAAAACCTCTTCCTACCTTTGTTACCCTGGTACTTTTTAGCTAGTTTCTTTGTAAATTAACCTGATATTTTACTGGATTTGGTTTTTTTGTCTTTCATTAGGGATGAAAGTTTTAAAAAAGTACGCAAGCAAAACAAAAGGTACCGTACGAGTACAAAATTAAATTCCATAATTGCTAGGCCGATTTTGATGAATTATTTCGTGTTGATTCATGACGAAATAATTCATAGTTGTACCCCTAGATGGCGTCGTGAGATTTGCTTAATGATTTTGACAGCGCCATTTAGGGCGGGTCCCTAGATTATTAATAAAAATAAAAATAATAATTTATATAGATCAGTTTATTTGTTAAAATTCGTACAAATTGCCGTAAATCGGTATCGTTCCAGAACCCCATTGCTATTAAAAAAAAAACTAGTACAAATTAAATCTTAAACTAAGAAATACAATGAGGTAAATATGAAACGTATACCGAATAATTCGTTGTTTCTAACTATTATATAATGTATAAAGTAATAGTTTTTTAAGGTACATACTTAAGTTATAATTTAATCCCCTTTACACAGAAGGGTTATTAAGAGGATTTTTTTCCATGAGTTAGACTTGTGGTACATGTTACAGTTTAATTATAATATTTATACCACAAGGGGAAAATTGAAGCACCAAAAGGACGGACGGATAAAAAAAACTTAATATAATGCTTATAATATGGCATGTAAATAATAAAAAAAAAAATTGTACTCATAGTTGACTATTTTAAAGTCATTTTTATAGGGTCCTGATTAAAATTATTGTTATAAACTCTAAATATGCATTGTTTCTTCGGTAAGTGAATTGGTTGCAGGTTTTTTAAAATATAGTGTAGCTACATAACCGCCACCGAGGAAAAAAAAAAATCACCATTATACAGGCTGTAATAAAAGGGGTATGTAAAGCGAAATGCTATGAAAATAGCCCACTATAGAGAACCTATCTACAAAAGAGACATAAAATCACATGTTTATTTTTTTAAAGATTATGTACATTCCTAAGTTGTTTAGGAAAACCTTAATTTCTAGTCTCAAATTTTCTGGATAAGGTCTCTACAGTAGGCTATGTTAATAGCAATTAGCCGAACATACTCCTTCTGTTACACCCTGTATACAATCACCATTATTACCACAGACAAGAAAAATATCCTGTCTTTATTGCACTGCATTATTTTTTAAACGAAAAAAAAAACAAATGAGAAACGATTTCTTAAAAGCAAAGCTCAAGATAACTTGTCACTTTTCATACCTTAGATAGTGAAAGAGACAGCGCTATAGGAAAAAGCGAGACAGCAGATATTTAAAGTTATATATTTTTTTATTAAATCCCATAAAAAAATGTTGCTGTCCCTTTCTTTCCTGTAGCATTATCTCTTTCTTACGCATACAAATTATTGTGAAGTTATTTCAAGGCTAGTTATATTACGTAATGCAAGGCAACCTTTAGTACTTATAATATTTAGGATACATAAGGACGGATATAATTATCACAAACACCGGAATATTCCGATCTGTCACCCGATTTTGAACCCCCAGGGTGACAGTCCGGAAAAAAGTTTGATCTGTCTCACTTATTATACTAATAGTGGGACAGATGAAACATTTTTTTCTGATCTGTCACCCTGGGGGACAAAAGGGTGACAGATTGGAATATTCCCAGTTACCATATTAAATGTTAAAAGAAAAGTTCGACTAAAATAACACTTATAAATTTCGAAAACATATTGAGAAATTGTTACAACATACACATATACAGGGTGTAACAGAAGGGGCATGTTAAGCGAAAAGCGTTTACATAAAACAGCCCACTATAGAAAACCTAATTCCAAAATTTGAGACCCAAAATCATAATGTTTATTATTCAAGATTGTATGAACATTCCCGACTTGTTTAGAAATTCTCCATACTATCTGTAAAAATAAACATGTGATTTCGAGTCTGAAATTTTGTGGGTAGGTTCTTTTTAGTGGGCTATTTAAATAGCTTTTCGCTTAACATACCCCTTTTGTTACAGCCTGTATGTAGATAGTCAAGTTCATTATACCCAAAGAGGTACAAATTTCACACTTCACCAGAAGGTTATCGTAGTATCTACCACGTGGTAAGTGGTAAGCCTACCGCCGCTTTTCGGGCACAAATAAAACAATCAGCGACAATGCCTTGAAATGAGTAAAATACTTCAGTCGAACACAAATTTGACACTTCCAACCAAAGAGCTATCTTTTCTTAATGGTAAAACTAAAACTTAATTAAAATTGACTCAGCATGTTGCATTTTACACAACATTATTTCTTTCGCATCTATGAAATTACATTTCATACACAAATGCTTAGGTACGAAATAAATGGCCAAATAACAACTAAATAAGTAATTGCCAATAAAATTTCATAATCGCTACCTTAGCTACCTATATAAAATATTTTTTTTTTAGCCCAAGTAAAGTATTAAAATTCCATATATGATTGTGGAATGTAATTCGTTGTTTTATTTTAAATAAGCTATGTAAAAAGAGTCTGTATTTTAGTTCAATTTATTTGACTGGAAAGTTTACATTTTTTTCGCACTAGTGAAATTTCATAGTACCTAGTTAACGTCACATAATACAGTGCTATCAACTTAAGCTGAGAATTGCATTTGTGTGAGTGCACACCGATAGTGTAGAGTGGTAATCGGCTTGTGGCGCGGCGCGTCCCGCGCATGGTTTAAACCGGTTTATACTAGTTTATAGCAAGCGGCCTGAGGCGCGGCGCGTCCGTCCCACATACTTCACTTCACCTCTGGTACTGGTAGCAGATAGACGTGTAATTTTATGTGATTGGTTTCGAAATATTAGTGAAATGGCTCCTACTGTAAGTGAATTTCCTGTACGAAAACCATTAAGCAGCCAAGTGAAAGAAATTTTATGTAAATTGAATACGTATTTTAAAGGAGTGAACGAAAAGGATGTGTCAAGTGTCGTTACATCGGCCCAATTGGTAGCGACATCGACGGGAATTCCGCTGTCAACTGTACACAGAGTTTTAGCAGAAGGTAAACGTGCTTTGGAACATGGAAGAAAATTTAAATCTCCGAAAAAAACAAGATGCAGACAAAATACCATCGTCATTGACGATTTTGACAAAGCAGTAATACGGAGAACAATCCACAACTTTCACGTCACTGACAGACAGGTTCCCACCATGAAAATATTGCACGAAAAGTTAAAAACAGAAATAATTTTCCGGGTGGAATTACGACGCTGAGAAAAGAAGTGGCTCTGTTGGGATTTAAATGGAAAAGGACAGAAGACAATCGCAGAATCCTTATGGAGAAGCACCAAATAAGATATCTGCGAATATTGTTCCTGATTAAAATAACTGAATATCGTGCCCAGGGCCGTCCAATCGTGTATACTGACGAAACATATATCGACACGTGTCACACTTCGTCGAAGTCTTATTCAGATGGAAGCACCTCTGGCTTAAAGAAACCAATTTCCAAGGGAAATCGTTTGATAATAGTTCATGCCGGCGGAAAGGACGGTTTTATACCCAATGCCCTACTCATGTTCAAGGCAAAACCAAAAACTGGCGACTATCATCATAATATGAACACCGAGAATTACACAAAATGGTTGCAAACGCAGCTGATTCCAAATTTAGAACCGAATAGTGTTGTGGTGGTTGACAACGCTGATATCATAATACGTACATAATCCCGCCCCCAATTCAAACCATCGTAAACAAACTATGATTGAAGGCTCAAATATAGAAATATCGACCACTCTGCAGAGATGCTCAAACCGCAACTTTATCAGTTGATTCTACAAAACAAAGCAAGATTTGTTGAATATAAAATTGATATTTGTTCGAAGAACATGGTCACAGCGTTCTACGTCTACCACCCTACCACCCTGATTTCAATCCATTGAAAATATATGGTCAATGGTAAAAGGATACGTAGCCAAAAGAAACGTGTCAATGAATATGGACACTATAATGAAATTAACAAATAAAAAAGTTGACGCGATCACTGTACAAAGAGTGGAAAAATGTTTGTGACCATGCAATTAAAAAAGAAAAAGAATTTCAAAGTCGAGAAACCCAATCGACGATATAACGGAACGATTAATTATTAACACAGGCTCTGACTCTGATGAGTCATCAGACGAGAGTGAAGATGAAGATGCAATGAGCGGAGTAGAAGAGTTATAAGATTCAGTCATTATGAGGTCGAGAATTGGACAGTTAGTAACATTGTGTTTTATGGACTCCTTTTAATAAAACATTAATTTATTTGTATGTGTTTTACTAACAGTACTTTTGGCGATCACTCACACAAATGCAATTCTCAGCTTAAGTTGATAGCACTGCGACGTCATCACAAAATGACGTTAAACAACTACCTAACTATAATGCGAATACCGCGTGTTAGTATATGTCCCGTCGTACAAAGAGCTTCCCGTTCTAGAATATTCTTCGGGCTGCGTCTCCGAGCGAGAATGATCGCGATAGCTGTGATGACGCATATCATTAGGATGACGCAACAATAAATGAAGTAAAATGAGGGCATCACTAAATGACGTCAAATGACGTCATTACTAAATGACGTCATCATTAAATTACATCAAGTGACGTCACCAAGAAATGACGTTTAATGACGTAATGTGACGTCATCATCAAAAGACGTACCTAGCTAGTATGTGAATATCCAGTGTTAGTATACGGCCCGCTGTACAAAGAGCTTCCCGTTCTAGAATAAGTCTTGGGGCTGCGTCTCCGAGCGAGGATAATCGCGATCGCTGCGATGACGCACACCATTAGTATGACGCCCGCTATGCAGATGCCTATCGCGAAGTTGCGTTGGGATATGCAGATTTCGTCTTCTTTCTGGAAAAGAGATTGAAAGAAATTAACTGGTGGCATACTATCGTCGTCGTCCTCAGCCTATTGTAGTCCACTGCTGGACGTAGGCCTCCCCCAAGGCACGCCACAAGGCTACTAAGCCATAGGGGGATTTTTGCCCATAGCCACAATCAAACTGGGCAGGCGGGTTGTTGACCGCAGTTTGATTTTTTGGACTATGTTATCAACACGGGAGGCGCTGTTGCCCACCTCCCGGAAACCCTTAATCGCCTCGTACGATACCCACGGGAAGGTATGGGTGATACAAACTCTACTTTGCCGGCACCACGCGGCTATGGTGCGATGGCATACTGTGACCCCTTAATTACATCATCATCGTCATCAGTTTATGGCAGTCCACTGCTGGAAGTAGGCCTCCCCCGTATTTACCATCCAGTCACTATCAGCCGCCATCTGCAAGTCATCGGTCCATCTGCCCATGGAACCAGCCCACTGTCACTTCAGTCTGCTACATTTTGAGACTAAAGTCTGTCACTTTGGTCTTTTGCCGGATAATCTTGTTTTGAACTTTGTCCATTAGCGAGACCTTTCCATAGCTCCGGCCAGCCCCACCATCAACTTCTACCGACCACCATTTAGAGATGCTATAAATCAAAATCAAAAATCAAAATCATTTATTCGACATGAAAGCATTAACACTTGTTTGTCGATTGTCTAATTATATGTTACTTTCTATGTTCGCACCCCAAAAATGAAACCGCTACCAAACAAAAAAGGAGGTGAATTTAAACAACCCAAAAATAAATAAATCGCAAAGCTTTTGCTTTGGCAACGGTCACCACCCCAAGGTGCGATTTGTTACGGTCTGTCAGGCATAAGTTAGCGATTCGGGGCTTAATAGCCACCAACGTGGAGCTAATAAGAGTTAAGGTCGCCTAAAGACGAAATCCAGGAGAGCTGCTACACAGTTCTCCTTTATGGCAAAACCAACATTAGGTCTGACACACCGCATGATTCTACTATTACTGTTACCCTATCTCAATGAAGTGTCACTGCTTGGAAGAAGAAATAGCAAGAAAATTCTCAAGAAAATAAATAAATAGTCAAGTCCCTTAGATACCTTTTCACTAACAACCTCGTCGTTCTCCGGAGAGTCAGCCTCGTTAACGTACAGACCGGTGAACACCTCCACAGCCGCTGGTGTCTCGTCGTCAGAGTCGCGACGGATTCGCTTCTTGTGGGTGCATGGTTCCTGGGGTAGGTACTCGTAATTTAGGTTTATTGGTTCAATCTCAAATGTTTTTGCATTGTTCTAAACAGATAAGAATATCGATAGATTTCATTTATTTTGTGTCTCAAAGAAAGAGGATCAATAATTAAAATAGATGACCGTTTGGTTTTTTTTGTTGCTATTTTAGCAAAATTAAAACGATCATTTAAATACATGCCCTATTTTAGTAAGTTAGGGCATTTTTATGCAAATAATTCGTCTTTGTTAATATCCTACTAATATTGGATAGGTAAACGCGAAACTTTGTGAGGATTATTTCGGGTGTATCCCATCTGTTCACGCAAAAACTACTGACTGATGGATTTTGATGAAACTTCAGAATAATATAGCTTACATATCAGAATAACACATAGGCTACTTTTATCTCGGGAAAATATTTTAATCCCGGATAATTTCGACATTTTGTTTTTTCTGCAGTCCACGCGGACGGAGTTGCGGGTATCCACTAGTGTTATACATAGTATATGAGAAAGTTATTCTGTCTGTCTGACTTTTACGCAAAAACTACTGAACCGATTTATATAAAATTTGGTGCACAGGTAGTCTAGTGAGAAAGGCTACACAGGTTACTTTTTATCGACATTTTGTTTTCTCTGCAGTCCACCCACACCAGGAACTAGGTATCTACCTTACATTTCTATGACCCACACGGATTAAAGTGTGAGGGTCAAGCCACTGTTAACATCCGACGATGCGACAATACGTCGAAAATAAACAGCGCGTGGAATCACACGGGGAGTTACTAATGTGTCATGTGTCCTACATGATAAAATGTATCTGATCGGCCCTAAAGCAAATATGAAAGCATCATATACAATATCAATACTTACACAATCGCTGGGATGGTTCAAATCGCACAGTTTAACCTCGCACGTATAATAAACGCTAGGTGTGTACGGGAACTTATGTGCTGGGAACGAGACGCGAGCGATCTGACGCGACTCGTACTCGAACATGCCCATTATCTCCCCGTCTAGGGTGCAGCTGAGGAAAGAAGAAAAATAAGTCAACCATGGAGGCGAGTCCGTAAAAATTTTGAGCTGAAACGCAACCACTAATGAACCGTTAACGAAACGAAGCACATTTACTTACCGCTGGAGTATTTAAGTGTATTTTGGCATGCAGTGCTCGAGGGTATGACAAAATAAACTCAAATATTTGTCGCGTACTGAAATGTGTCTAATTAATTCAGCGTAAAGTAATTGTTGCCTTGTTCTGAGCGTCTACAACGGTTCCGTTTCGGCTTCGTTCCAACTCGAGACTTTTTGAGAATTTGAAAGGTAAAAGGGGGTTGGGAAGAAAAATATGGACTCGTTTCGGAGTCAGGACTGGATGGATTTTCACTAATAACAGTGCTTTTTACACGAGAAATACATATTCTTATTTTGTGTAGTTATTTATAGCTATGTAGACGGATTTGTCGTACACTTAAATGCGAGATGTGTCGCTTGCACCAATTTCATGCTATCGTGGTGTTCACCGCCATCGCAATCATTAGTTATCAGATTCGTCTTGGTAAAGTAAAGTTGCTTGGTGGTAAAGTGAGAAAGACCAGCCCCCCTAGCATGACCACGAATCGTGGATATCGTATCGTATGATATCGTATCGTCTATATACAAAATAAAACTTGACGGCTATATTTATCGTATTTGGACAGGCTAAATGTCGATAAATCGATTTATTATATCGTGTTTTGCAGGTCATGCTACTTGGGCAGGGCACATAAGCTCGAAATATTCCGATCTGTCTTTTTGTCCCCCTAAGGTGGCAGTTTGGAAAAAATGTTTTATCTGTCCCACTATGAGTATGAAAAGTGGAGCAGAATAGAAAATGGGATGTGGGATAGAAAAATTTGAAAGTTTATTGCCGAGTGTTCGTTGCAGAGAAATATTCACTAATTCATAATTTCCTACATCAGATTTTTTGTAATTCAGTGAGTACAATTTTTTTTAATGTTAAAAAATTCTCTTTATGATACTGCAATGTGATAATGCATTAAAGATGGCCAGGGAGTTGATGTCCAAAGCTATTAGATACCTTAGGGGAGTATCCATAACACCCGCTACGATTTTGCGTAGTTTAATAGATAGGAATTCATAACTGTTATTTTTGTCCAAAAATCCACCTAAGTTCAAATTTTTTTATCATCACGTTGACAGTTAAAAAATTGGTGAAAATTAACAAGGCACAGCTACGTTTGCAAGGCATTAAGCTCGTCCTTGTACTTATACATATTTTTTTGTAGTACAATAAATAAAATATCTATCTATCTACGTTTATCTATCTTTTGACTTACCCATCATCAGTTATCAGCATTTGCTCAGCCCAACCCAAGCCGTCTTTCACAGCACATTCCGACACGAGTAGACCGTAGCGTTTGTTCTTCTCCACTGACACTACCAGGGTTAAAGGCTCGCCTATCTTCACGTTTGTGGCTACCTGTGAAGGAATATAGTGTAAGGTGTATACAGGGTGTAAAAAGTATTCTTTGTAAGGTTACGATCATATTCTTCTATGGAACCAACCCTGGGAAACGACAAAAAAATTATGAAAAAATACTGTCATTTTATTGCAAGCAATGTATTCGTTTGATGCGCAAAGTAGGTACAATTTTTTGACATGGTATCTTTGAAAAAAAATGTTTGTTAACTGATTTCAGATGGATTTATGTAAAAAAATGATAATATTAATGTAACTGTGGACCTCAATATCTTGGAAACCCGTGGTTTCCCAGGGGTGCTGCCATAGAAAAAAATGACCGTGATGTTACAAAGAATACGAGGTATTAAAAGAAGTAGATCGAGGGGTTTTTCACCGGACTGCGCTGGAAGGAGGACTATATTTTTCCGGTGTCCAGTTTCCCAAAAACGGGAGATCGAGCCAAGTGACGTGTTTTGGGGGAGGCCTATGTTCAGCAGTGGATTGCAATAGGCTGATGACGACGTATCACTACATACATATTATAAAAACAAAGTCACTTTCCGCCGTCTGTCTGTCCCTATGCTTAGACCTTTAAAACTACACAACGGATTTTGTCCCTTTACGCGAACGAAGACGTGGACGGCCAGTAGAGTATGTATATATCTTTGGGACGTTGGATTTGAGCATCTTCGTGACTGCATCAGCTGCATCTCCTTCCGTGCATGTCGTAAGAGTCGACTAAGGAACTCAGGGGCGTTCTCTCAGGCGATGAGCTAGCAACTTGTCTCTGACCTTAAACATCTAGGTACCCTATTCTTGGGAACATTACCGTGTGTATGTACATACATATACAGGGTGTAACAAAAAGGGTATGTTAAGCGAAAAGCTATATGAACAGTCCACTGTAGAGAACCTTTCCACAAAATTAGAGACCCGAAATCACATGTTTATTTTTCGGATAGTATGGAGAATTTTTAAATATCTCAGGAATTTTCATACAATCTTGAAAAATAAAAATGTGATTTCGAGTCTAAATTTTGTGATCGGTTCTCTATAGTGGGCTATTTACATAGCTTTTTGCTTAACATACCCTTTTTGTTACACCCTGTATAAGGTCTTTTCGAAATTATATATTTCCGAAATAGTGAAAAGTAATCATCTGTTTTATACGAATATCGAATAATTACTGCACTGAAATGTATGGAACAGCTGATTCTTTTTTCACTATTTCGGAGTAGGTCCCATAGTGAAAGTTGTTTCTTTTTACCTACCTAATTTCGTGTTAAAAGATAATCACTAATTTGAAAAGACCTTATATAGGGTGTAACAAAAGGGGTATGTTAAGCGAAAAGCTATGTAAATAGCCCACTAAAAGGAACCTACCCACAAAATTTCAGACACCTAATCATATGTTTAGTTTAATTTAGTATGGAGAATCCCTAAATAAGCTAGAATGTTAATACAATCTTGAAAAATAAACATGTGATTCCGAGTCTCAAATTTTGGAAATAGGTTCTCGTTAGTGGTCAATGTAATAGCTTTTCGCTTAACATACCCTTTCTGTTACATCCTGTATATGTAATTATGTATGTAAAAAAATATTTGTCGAATTTAGGGAATATTTGGCTTTAAAAGGATTTTAATTCTTCCATAACTGTTTGCTGCTAAGAATTTAGCCTTTTGCTAAACTGACATGCGGAAAATTACCTGTTTATCTTCAGGATCCCCTCGATATATCTTCATGGTGACTGATGGCAGGAGCCCTGACTCCTCGTCGTATTCGTCACTGGAATAATGAATATTACTCGGTTAAAGACGAATAATCTTTCGCAGACAGAGATAAAAAAATAACATAGAAGAAGCACGCTTACGAAGTTTATGAAGCGGACAATGTAGTGACTAGAAAACTTGAATACAATTCATCATCATCATTTACAGCCCTGAGAAGTCCACTGTTGGACATAGGCCTCCCCCAACAACCTCCACTCCGACCGGTCGGAAGCAGCTTGCATACAACCGACGAATTCAATTTATCATCTTTTTAATTTATATGGTATGCCAACGATATACAGGATGTTTTTTTTGTGGCCACCTTTAACGAAGGGTACGTATTCTATACATGAAATAAAGTAAGTTTATGCCAAAAAAAATGCTGGGAAAAAAATTTTTTTTTTTTTGAAAATTTTTTTAAATTCCTTGATCGTGCGAAATTTATAGTGTCTTGTGTTTATGTTAGTTTTTTTTATAGACAGATATTAATTATTTTTCGTGAAAAATTCCTGCTACGCGCGTCTATGTGCATTTATGCAGAAAAACGCAGTCTATTTACTCAACTTTGGACCCTAATATTTTGGAAACCAGACACTTCCCAGGTATGCTTCCATGGAGAAAAATGATCGTGATGATGAGGAGATTCCGTAGTTTTCGGGAACGTTGACGACCAAAAATCACCCTGTATACATCTGCACATTACAAAAAAATAGAGAATGGGTCTGAAGCATAATATTAATATACTTCTTTTAGACATAATATTATGTCTCTTAAAGCCTAGCACTAACCTAACACTCAAGTAAAGTTAATAAAGTAAATTAAATATGGAAGGAGAACCAACAAACTACTGGTTGAACTATGTAACTAAAATATATTAAAATTCAATAATATAAAATTTATTTACTATCCTCAATGCTGGACTTTCATCTTCCTGCCCTTATGCCATTATTTTATGGGGTTGACGTAATATGGTTTTCCTCTGAAACTCATATTGCCAAGGATTTCGTGTTTGGTCTCAGCTTTTACTGGTTTGTACGAGTACTTACTTAGGATTGTAGTCGTCAAGAGAGTTGCTGAGTCGGTCCGCTCGAGGCCGGTACACGTGGAAGTTGGTCAGGTCTCGACGCTTATACCTGTTAGTAAATATGGCAAATAATTATGTTTTTGTACATACAAATCAATATATACCAATAGGTATATTACATATTATAAAACAAAGTCGCTTCCCGCTGTCTGTTTGTATGTTACAGAATAGTAGGACTAATGGAACTTTTTTATTCCCACTTCTACCACTTGTTATTTACCTTTAGTTTACTTAAATAGGTATCAACCACTCGGACACAGAACAAGCACAAATGAATACCTACTAGCTGTTGCCCGCGGCTCCGCTCGCTTATTGTGTGGAAGGGGTATAAAAAACATTTGATTGAAATAACTGTTTTTAAAATCAGAGCTACTAACTTTCACCCCTTTACTAAAAACTTTACTTTCATACTCATATTGAATTTCATTCGAATACTTCAAAAATGCAAATTGGAAGTTAGTCGACTCAAAAATAAGGTAAAACTTATACAAACTTTCAACCCCTATTTACCCCTTTAGGGTATGAATTTCGCAAAGTCCCTTCTTAGTGGATCTAGACATCACAAAAGGAAGCCACGGTTCAAAAATCACGTTTCTAGCTTCCGTAGTTTCGCCTCGGCGTTGAGGAATCCGTCAGCCAGGACATGTTACTTTTATAGATCCCTTTATGCTTCTGCGTAGTGGCTGCTTCGAAAGAAATATCGGAACATTATGGCTAGTCTATACCCTGGATATACCTCACCTGCACCGTACATGGTATCCCCTACCCTGGCCAGTGACCAGCTTGAGGTGCGGCTGCACAATGATATTGTTATAGTACTCCACCGTGCCGTCATCCTGTTGACAAAGGGAATCTAGGATATTAATATGAAACAGAGCTCTTTGAGTGATAAAAACGGGTAGGGTATTTGTTTAGGCTTTTTTCTGTTTTCACATTACATATATACCTACATAATCAATGAATTATTATTATTTGTAATGTAAATGATATTTTAGATGAATGTAGATATCTGTTTTCCTAGCGTATTGTTTTTCGTTATTGATAATCTGTTAGGGCTACCCACTACCCCTGTTAGTATCCCTAGCAAAGCAGAATCAATACTACAGCAAAAATTGTATAATAATCGCGGTGAAATGTCAAATTCCTTTGAATTTGAGATTGTAATATGAATTGAACAAGCGTACAGCGGATACTGTACAATTTTTGCTATCGCACTGCTTTTGATAGTTAGGTAATACGGGAACGGAGCCGGGGTTTCACTAAAATACATCAGCTGCGTCTCCTTCCGTGCATGTCGTAAGAGTCTACTAAGGAACTCAGGGGCGTCCTCTCAAGCGATGAGCTAGCAATATCACTGATCTTTTGTATCAGACCCCTTCATTGTTGTTTTCAACGGGCAAATATAACAAAAAATAATGGCCATAAAAAGGTAAAAAGGTTATCGCACTATTTGCTGTGTCGTGACGTCATATCCTGGAGTCCTGTTTGACACGACACGCGGGAAGGAAGCTAGGCGTGGGTCGTGAATAATAAAATTTAAAATACATGTTTAGAGTTACTATAGACCTCATATAAGAGTAAATAGATATACATGCATTTACGCATTATGGCTATGTTCCCGAAATGGGATAGCCAGGACGGAAGGATAATAATAATAATCACGCCTTTATCCCTTACGGGGTAGGCAGAGCACCAAGAGCCGATAGAACCACGCGGTCCCACTTCTGACCAATTTTGAGGGTATAGTTTAGATGTACATGTTCGGTTAGTAGCGACAGGTGGTCAGCCCATCGCCTACAAAACACCAAGACCCTCTTATCCCTCTACTGACTTGTACAGTATGCCCGGGAAGAGAAGCAGCTGTACCGAAGGATAGTTAATTAATAATCTAAAACCCGCAGCCATGTTCAGCATAGCAGAAACGGTTGTTAATGAACAGTGATAAGTTGTTCGCATATTTTATTTGGAGGGAGACAATTTGGCTTCTAGCACTTATAGGTTAGGCAACCTGCGTTACAACTGGTAAAATAACAACGAAGCTCGAAGGATTTTTTCTTTCCTATAACTCATAACGCAACAAAAAAAGGAGCAACTGTGGTACTATCTTAGTAAAATAAATTTTGTTAACGCCATGTGATATGTGATAGCAAATTCTAAAGAAACGAGTAGGAACTGCATGCCTGTGTGTATACGAGTAGTGGAGGAACAATAAATACCGTTATACACGAATGTTGCAATTAAAACTACTCACTCTCGTAGCTCTAATTAAAGAGTTAATATTGCGATTAATAGACACTAACGATCAAATAAGTATTTACTACCCTATCTATAGGTATACATTCTGTAATTAATTATTTAATTAGATTAAACATTGCGTATTAAAGTTTTTCATACAAAAGTGTTCAAGCATGATTGGATTCATCACTTTTTATGTATGGGAAAGGGGGCTATTAATTAATTGAGTATTTAATGGCCATAGAAACATAGAATTTCCCGTGGGATTTTTCTGGTTTTACTAGAATACATCAGCTGCATCACCTTCCGCGTGCATGTCGTAAGAGTCGACTAAGGAACTCGGGTATTCTCTTAGGATATGCTAGCAACTTGACACTGATCATTGACAACTGTCCCCGTGGCTGTGGGATCCCTTTGAACCTTCTGTTCTGGCTGTCTTATTTCGGGAACTCATCCTATATGTATGTATACAGGATGTTTTTTTGTGGCCACCATTAACGAAGAGTACGTACTCTACTCGTATATATCAAATAAAGTAAGTTTATGCCAAAAAAAATGCTGGGATTTTTTTTTTTTTTAATTTTTAAATTCTTGATCGTGCGAAATTTATAGTGTCTAGTGTTTATGTTAGTTTTTTTTAGACAGATATTAATTATTTTTCGTGAAAAAATCCTGCTACGTGCGTCTATGTGCATTTTTGCAGAAAAACGCAGTCTATCTACTCAACTTTGGACCCTAATATTGTGGAAACCAGACACTTCCCAGGTATGTTTCCATGGAGAAAAATGATCGTGATGATGAGGAGATTCCGTAGTTTTCGGGCACGTTGACGACCAAAAATCACTGTATATGTAGGTTGATATACATGGTGTTTTTTTGTGGCCACCTTTAACGAAGGGTACGTATTCTATACATGAAATAAAGTAAGTTTATGCCAAAAAAAATGCTGGGAAAAAAAATATTTTTTTTTGAAAAAAAAAATTTAAGTTCCTTGATCGTGCGAAATTTATAGTGTCTAGTGTTTATGTTAGTTTTTTTATAGACAGATATTAATTATTTTTCGTGAAAAAATCCTGCTACGCGCGTCTATGTGCATTTATGCAGAAAAACGCAGTCTATTTACTCAACTTTGGACCCTAATATTTTGGAAACCAGACACTTCCCAGGTATGCTTCCATGGAGAAAAATGATCGTGATGATGAGGAGATTCCGTAATCACCCTGTATGTATGTATCTAAGTATTTTCTAGTTTGTAAACAAAAGTTGAGTCCCCAATAATAAGCTACGTATCCGAAGTCAGTTTTATGAAGATTATTTAGAAGTATCCTAAAGATCGACTAGCAAATTGCAGTAAGTATACAGGGTGTAAGGACAATCAAGCAAATACAGAAACACTCCACAAATACAATGAGTTAAACAAATAGTTATACAGGGTGTAACAGAAAGGGTATGTTAAGCGAAAAGCTATGTAAATAGCCCACTACAAGGAAGCTATCCACAAGATTTAAGACTCGAAATCACATGTTTATTTTTCCAGATAGTATGGAGAATATGGAGAAGAAATGAAGTACAAAGATCACCGACATAGCTGAAGTGGCAATGGGCAGGACACATAGCTCGAAGAACTGATGGCCGATGGAGTCGGAAAGTTCTAGAGTGGATACCACGTATCGGCAAGCGCAGCGTGGGAAGGCCACCCGCGAGGTGGACGGATGACCTGGTCAAGGTTGCGGGCGTCGGTTGGATGCAGGCTGCTTCCGACCGGTCGGAGTGGAGGTTGTTGGGGGAGGCCTATGTCCAACAGTGGACTTCTCAGGGCTGTAAATGATGATGGAGAATTCCTACACAACTCAGGAATGTTCATACAATCTTGAAAAATAAACATGTGATTTCGAGTCTCAAATTTTGAAAATAGGTTTACATAGCTTTTCGCTTAACATACCCTTTCTGTTACACCCTGTACATATTGAATTGGGCACATAGAGTATATTTGTCTAGACATGTGTAAGTGTATTGTGATGAAATATAGGTGCGGAAAATCTCCCGGTCCCCCTAATAATATTTACAGCCTGTGAATCAGTATATGTCAAAATTTTACATATTAATTATACCAAACAAAATATCGTCACTCCCAGCATATACTATATCTATAGAGCTACGTCCAACAGCCTCGCCTCTCATTTCGTCCAATGAAGGCCAAGCAAAGGTCACTTGCCGGTCCATATACTGTTAATATCTTTCTTTATAAGGCGATGGTATGACCAAAATAATAATACTGACAGGTTCCATCATACCTCGATTGCTTGTAGTGACCATCACATTGTGTAATAGGTACATGCCTGCGGAGGCTCGCGTCTCCGACAAAATGTCAAAATTTTCCGGGAAGTGAATATTTTTATGATATAAATTTTAAAAGATTTCTTTCTCGGTTAAGTATATAAAAAAGCGGGACAGCATGTATGCTAAGTCACGGATATACATAAAGAAATTTTGGGAGCTTTAAAAACCTGAATAAGTCTACCAGTAGGTTGAAACGGGTCACACAGGCACATTACTTATTTACATAATTATTCGTGAATCACTACATACAGGCTGATTTTTTGTCTTCAACGTTTCCGAAAACTACGGAATCTCCTCATCATCACGATCATTTTTCTCCATGGAAGCATACCTGGGAAGTGTCTGGTTTCCAAAATATTAGGGTCCAAAGTTGAGTAAATAGACTGCGTTTTTCTGCATAAATGCACATTGACGCGCGTAGCATGATTTTTTCACGACAAATAATTAATATCTGTCTATGAAAAAACTGACATAAACACTGGACACTACAAATTTCGCCCGATTAAGTAATTAAAAAAAAATTTAAAATCAAAAAACATCGTTTCTCAGCATTTTTTTTGCCATAAACTTACTTTATTTGATGTATAGAATACGTAGCCTTCGTTAATGGTGGTGACGAAAAAACACCCTGTATATATTATAAAACAAAGTCGCTTGCCGCTATCTGTCCGTCTCTATGTATCCTTAGATCTTTCAAACTAGCGAGCGGATTTTTATGCGGTTTTTTTTTATAGATAGAGTGATTCACGAGGAAGATTTATAATGTATGTATAGGATCAGCACAGCACCCGTGCGAAGCCGGGGCGGGTCGCTAGTAAGACAATAAAATATTATTCTAAATCTAAAAGTATCTCTGTCGGTATGTTAACTGTCATTTAATTAACGCGATAAATCATGCTTATACAGCGTTCAATTTACTATCCAGGCTCACGTATTTACACGAATATGTAAGCTAGGCCCGTCCACTTTATTATTTTCGTACAGTATATGCAAAATAAAGAGGTCTTTTATTTCTCTTTATAAGGTGACATGTTATTTTATTTGTCTGGGAAAAGAGATAACATACGTACATATTAACAGACACAGCTGTGTTCGCAAGACGGGTAAGCCAGAACTACAGAATCATGAAGGAGATGACTGTAGTCACATTTAGGGCAGCGTGACTTAATGTAAAAGATTAATGACAAGTTGCTAGGAATTATAATTAAACAGAATCCTATTCATATTAAAAATTTATGTTTGTTACTCTTTAAAAAAAAACTAGGTAGGTACTGATGAACGGATTTTGATGAAACTTTCCAGATACATAAATGTAGCTTATAACATCAGAATAACACATAGGCTAACACGCATCACCAAGATACCGGCCTAATTAACATGGCAAAAAGTTTACGACAAGTTTTCCATATCAAGAAAAAAAGTTAAGAAAAACCAAACATTATTATAAGAATAATATATACCTGATATAAGACAGCGATGTGACCTTAATATTAATATCACTGTGGGTGTTACCACGTACTAGTCTGATGTCACTTGCTAAGGTGTTTTATAAGGAAATTCCACCTTCGTTTTAATAAGCTCGGGGCCGCCTGTGAGTTCGTCTGCATGGACTACATACTTACAGCTGGTTTCATCTTTGACTATGACGAATCGGCATACAGACTTTCATAAGCTATTTTTAACCCTTTTGGGTTTATTTATTTTTACAAAATTTTAGTATTTTACTATATGTATTTCGATAATTTGCACAATATAATAAGGGAATTGAACTATATTGTGTTTTCTTAAGATCAACATTGGTACCAGCACCCCTACTCAAATATTCAGTCCATAATGCCAGAACTGACTTTTCTAAGGTTTTGTAAGTAGATGTAAAGAGTTAAAATCCAGCCGGAACTTACAATTATTTGACTTTTACAAGAACATAACTGAACATAATTTCAACATTATTAGCTAAAGCTACAACAGACACTTACAAAACAATATGTTGTTCATTTGACTTGAACTTTAGCAAAAAACTAGGACTAGCAATAATGTTACGTAAAATGCCTTAATGTTATTTAAATTAGTTATGTCTAGATGTTCTGAGATTCTTCTATGCTGCTCTGGGAGTGGAAAAAAAAACGTGTAATACAGCTGCTTCTCTTCCCGGGCATACTGTACAAGTCAGTAGAGGGACAAGAGGGTCTTGGTGGTCACTACTAACCGAACTTGTACATCTAAACTATACCCTCAAAATTGGTCAGAAGCCTACCCCGTAAGGGATAAAGGCGTGATTATATGTATATATGTATGTCTAGATGTAATAATAAGATTAATTTTCATAGATCCCGCGTAGCTAAACGTGGCTGTAGAATTTCTTTCGTGATCTTGAAGTTCTGGCTACGCGATTTTGGGAACATAGCCATGTACCTATGTACTAAAATTTAAATCGGTTTTTCTACTTTTGCTCTTTGATGAAAACGGAACAAATTCGTGATGATGTCATCACGAAGTGTCGTGATATATAATCGTGATACAATAGACTCAAGTTACTGTTATAGAGCTACAAAGCTGTTATGTAGCCTCTATAGACCTGCTATGTAACCACTATAAAACTGTCGTTATGGTAAATAAATCAGAGTTTTAAATTTATAGTGCGTTTTGGTTCTTTGAACTTTTCGAAAAGAGGTTTACCTTTATAATATTTATTTAAGTAATTTAAATTATTTTGTCATTTCTACCAATGAGATGCTTTTATCTTTATCTAGGGTAAAAAATTGAGTAAAAAATATACTTCAAAGTAAATGGATAGTGGCGGGGCCCGAAGGCTCTATCGAGCCCTTAGATTAATGAAGTATACAGATCTGAAACAAAGTAAAAAAATGGGACAGTCCGCCATTGAACTTACTACATGAGTTTTGACGTGGTTTTGACACTCGAAATACTTGTTGTTGTAAGCAGGTTGTAAGTAACAGTAATGGCCGTCGGTGCCGTTTTTATAAACGTCAAAAGCAAGGAAATCTCAATGTCAGATATTTGTACTCTATGATCGAATCAGATAAGAGTGCGAGCAGGGATTCGGCGGGAAAAGCTGGAAGGTGCGGGTGTAATTTTCTTGTGAAAATCAAAAACTGTTTGTAAATGGCAATTTGTAATTGGTAGATAAGTTATATTTTGATTACTTGTGATGTGAATCTAGTGCGTGTGCATGTTTTTATACGCAGGTAAGCTGAGTAAAACTTTAGCCGGAATACGATCTCTTCATGGGGTCATGTAAGTTGTTTTTGCAATTGTTTTTGATCTTTCCTAATTTTACATCCATTCTTGAGGATTTTCCCGACATTTCCATTCATCATCATCATTATCATCCATCATAAATTCAGAAATCATTTACTAAAGACAATGGCTGTATAGGCTTAGTTCCACTTGCCTTTCCTTCGGGATAAAGTAAACAAAAAAAAGAGTGCGAGCAGACTGAGATAAAGACGCCATTAGTTATAGACTAGTTAGTTTCATTGGTTCCTTTGGATTATGGAATTAGTTTGATGGTACTACTATGTGCATAACTCATTTCCTATCTGTGTTACTGCATACAAAAAATGTTAGTCCCGAATCAATAGGAGTAATGAAATAGACTCTATATAGAGCTGACAATCTATTCACGATTAAATCAATATCAAAGTGAAATACATATCACTGGATCGATTCGATACTAAATACTTGCCTGAAAAATCGATTATTCGATCTCAGATCGCCATTCCTAAAATTACTTGAAGTGGTAGTGACCTACCACTAAGAAGACAAGGTCAATGGCCCTAAACAAAAGTATTGTAAGCGGTCACTTAAGTTAACTTGTTGTAAGTCAGTCAGAACACAAGTGACCGAAGTCAACAGCCTCCTAATGTGTAAAACAAGATATGCAAAAACATGGCGACGAACCTTGGTATACAATGTACAAAAGATTTTGTTCCTCTGGCCACCTATATATCTATAATATTAATATGGAATGAATACTATTGAAGAACATAAAATACTTTCTAATGATCGTAACATAACAACTGAACAGCCAGGATCCATTGAAATATTAGCTTGGATGTCGGATAATGGATCCCGACTGTTCAGTTGTTATGTTACGATCATTAGAAAATATTTTATGTTCTTCAATAGTATTCATTCCATATTAATATTATAGAATTCTAGACCACCTCCTTTGCGTCGCGCAGTCGGGTAAAAACATAAAAGACGCTGTACAAAATTACAGAACTCAGTTTTTTCTTCCTCATGAAAAGTTTTTTCTTCTATACATGAGTATGTATGTACGAGTATGTAAAGGTCAGCGAGAGTTCATTCACAATCCGTCGTCACATAGGTGTCGCGTCGATCGCTGTTCCTTGTTGCGTACACTTGCGCAAGCGCCGTGTGCTGTCATTATTAGGAATAACGTGCACTTAGAGTACGGGTTCTCAAACTTTTTCCTTATAGACCACTTTCTAAAGTTAACTGGTTCTAGTACATAGACCAATTATTTTTTCACTCCAACATAGACCCCGTCAAGTCTCTCGTGGACACATGGACCACTTTGGGAACCCCTGATTTAGAGCTTGGGACTTACATCAGATTTATGTATCAAAAAAGCACCATTGGCGACATCTACTTTAATCATCTTAATATAGAGGTGTAACAGAAGTAGTAGGTTAAGCGTTTGCTAAAAAAAATTTATGCAGGGTGTTTTTTCGTTGCCACCCTTAACGAAAGGTACGTACTCTATACATTAAATAAAGTAAGTTTATGCCGCAAAAATGCTGGGAAACGATGTAATTTTTTTATTACTTGATCAGGCGAAATTTATAGTGTCCAGTGTTTATGCTAGTTTTTTTATAGACAAATATAAATTATTTCTCGCAAAAAATCTTGCTACGCGCGTCTATGTCCATTTATGCAGAAAAACGCAGTCTATTTACTCAACTTTGGACCCTAATATTTTGGAAGCCAGACACTTCCCAGATATGCTTCCATGGAGAAAAATGATCGTGGCGATGAGGAGATTCCGTAGTTTTCGGGAACGTTGACGACCAAAAATCACCCTGTATTTTCAAGATTATATGAACATTCCTGAGCTGTTTTGCGAATCTAATGATACCTCTTAAGCTCAAATGCGACAAGCCGTTTAGGCTCTAGCTAGAAAGAAATACACATACCTACATACACTCGAAAAACATAACATTCCTTCTGGCAGTCGGGTAAATACATGTCAATTGCTCAAAAGCACCGATACACCAAAATGATACATAAAAACCACAAGCCTGTTTCACTGTGCGTCGCCCTTAAACCGCCGTGGGCGTCTACGCACACAATAGACAGTTATATTGTTATGGTCGTACGGAGCTGCGAGTGTAATAGTGTCTATTAATGTTACTGAGATATTCACATAGTAATAATAATATAGTATGCTATATATACTACATACATCATAACATAGTATAAAGTAAAGTAGCTTCCCGCTGTTTGTCTGTCCCTATGTATGCTTAGATCTTTTAAACCACGCAACGAATTTCGATGCAATTTCAAATTCAATTCAAAATTTAAATTCAAATTCGACATGAAAGCATTAACAACTTGTTTGTCGATGGTTATATGTTACTTTCTATGTTCGCACCCCAAATTGAAACCGCTACCAAACAAGAAAAGGAGGTGAATTTAAACAACCTAAAAAAAATAATAGCAAAGCTTTTGCTTTGGCAACGGTCACCACCCCAAGGTGCGATTTGTTACGGTCTGTCAAGCATAACGTGGAGCTAATAAGAGTTAAGGTCGCCTAAAGACGAAATCCAGGAGAACTGCTAGACAGTTTTGCTTTAAGGCAAAACCAACATTAGGTCTGACACACCGCATGATTTTTCTTAAATGTGATTAGTTATAGATAATAATATTTAGTAGTGCTCGTAGGTTATAATTTTTTTTTTTACACTTTACAACACATTAACCTATTCCCACACTAAGATCCCTAAGGTCTTGTGTCGTGGGTACTAAGTAACGGTATATAAATACATAGATAAGTATAGAAACATCCATGACTCGGAAACAAACATCAATATTCATCATATCAATGTTTGCACCTACCGGGATTCGAACCCAGGACCTATAGCGTCGTAGGCAGGGTCACTACCTACTAGACCAATCGGCCGTCAAAGATTCTACTATTTCGACTACTCTACTATTTTTTTTTAAATAGATAGAGTGCTTCAAGAAGGTTTATAGTATTAGAATTGCACCCGTGCGAAGCCGTGGCGGGTCGCTATACTTACCTACACATGTGCACACAAAATGCTTACTAATATTATAAACGCGAAAGTAATTCTGTCTCTGTCTGTCTAGCTCGCTTTCACGCCAAAAACTACAGAACCAATTGAAATTATACTTGGTACACAGATAGTCTAGATTTGTGGAGCCTGAAAAAGGACATAGACAATTTTTTATCCCGGGAAAATATTTAAATCCCGTACAATTTTGACTTTTTGTGAAATCCACGCGGTTGGAGTCGCGGGCATCTACAAGTATCATTACATTATATATCGCACAACCAATGGGCACAACTCAATATTTTAGGTAATAACTTTTTGTCATAGATAGATAACATTATCATCATCAACAGCTTAAAGTACACTTACATTGTCAGTAGACATAGTGTTACACCCGGTGAGAGGCAGGGTGTACTGCAGGTCACCTCTGGCGGTGACATACTCCCGAAGACAGGTGGAATTGCTGCCCAGGCCAGCTGGGTAGACTATACCGCTGAAGGTTTCGTATAGGCTGGAAAGAGATAGGTTATGTGGGGAAAATGGAGATAGAAAGGGGTAGAAGATACCAGACGCCGGTTACTTGATAGGTAGGTGATTGATTTTTCATTTATCATGATCATTCTCAGCCTTGAGAAATCCACTGCTGAACATACACCTCCCCCAAAAATATCCATTCCGACCGGTCGGAAGCGGCCTGTATCCAACCGACGCTCGTAATTATCATATAAGAATGATAAATTAGATTAGATCTACACTCCAATAGTCTTTGCACATGGCGGGGACCATCGCCGGGTGTATCATATTGTGCGCTCCGCGATGGTATCCGCCATCTAGGGCCTCTACATCTCAATTTAATACAAAAAAAAAATAGAATAAAAACAGCAATGCACTTGAAATATTTTTTTATAGCTGCAATGTATTTCAAAATACTCACACTACCACACGGTAGCACGTTTAAAGCTAATAAGTATTTCATAGCACGAGCTTGGAGTATCCCATACAGCTACTAACTGTACCTGTTATCGACAATTTGGTTTACATTGTGGCTTCAAAAAAAGCTTAATAAAAAATAGAAAGAGATAGCATACCTGTTGGCATGACTTCTAGCGAGCGAGATGGTGACATGCATGCTGTCCTTCTCGCACGCCACGGCCAGCGTGTCGAGAGGCGCAAGCGCACCCGGCCATGCTGTGGTATCTTCTTCTGTTGCTGTTGCTACCGTAGATAATTCTGTAAGAGAGGAGTGGAGTAAAAAGAAGATTTCACAGAAGACAATGGAATATGAGGTAACCATTGCGAAATTTTGTATAAAAACAGTTGAAAACTTTTCACAAAATGGGGTAGCCAGAACAGAACCTCAAGATCTTAAAGCAGACCCCGCAGCCAAGTTTAGCATAGCGGGGCCAGATGTAAATGTTCAGTGACAAGTTGCTAGCTTATCGCCTGAGAGAACGCTCGAGTTCCTTAGTCGACTCTTACGACATGCACGGAAGGAGATGCAGCTGATGTATTGTAATGAAGTTCCGCATCAGCACAAATACATACATATAATCACGCCTTTATCCCTTACGGCGTAGGCAGAGCACCAAGTGCTAATAGTACCACATGGTGCCACTTCTGACCAATTTTTAGGGTATAGTTGAGATCAGCACAAAACTAGCTTTTAAATAGATATATATAACGCTGTCAGAATTTTGGACACCCTACCTCAGGGGCGCCACCTTCCATATTTTTAGGTTAGCTTCAAATTTTGAACTGTACGTAAGTACCATATTATTACCACTTGTTTAAATAAATAAAACATTTGCTATGTATTTCCGAGAAGCTTTTACGTATCAGCTAACCTACTTACAAACGGATCCCAATAAAAATTCTGGGTACCGTGCTTGCTCTACTGTTATACTTAGATAACTGTATAAACAATAAGGCTGCAATAATTACCTACGGAGTCAGAAAGCATCACAGAATATACACTCACTGCAAATGATAGCGCACGGTGCTCAGAAAGCGGTCACTGTGTGCAGGGAAGCATAGCATTTACGCCGAAATATAATACTTATATGTTACGATATGTTACGTAAATACCGTAGGTAGATTCTCCCCACTATACCGTATGCAAGATGGTTTTAACAAGAGCGAAAGTCCTTTAGGTTTGGATATCTTCAATGACGCGGCTAGGTCTTGGAGGGATGTGCTGCTGTAAAATTTTTGATTGTCCTTAATTTAACTTAATTTAATTTGATATGATTTTATTTAATTAGTTTTAGTCTGATTTGGTTTAATTTAATTTAATTTAATCCAATTTAGTTTAATTTGATTTAATTTAGTTTCAATGATGATGCGTATTTGTAATTTGGATGTAGATAAGTAAGGTTACAGTTAAAAAAATTATAATAAGATGTAATATTTATGTCCTGTAAATATGTCAAATAAATAAATAAATAAGAAAAATTTCTTACAGACTTGTCGGGTGTAGTGTAAGTGACATCTAAGCAAATATTTATATGCAGACTTCAGACCATGATTCTGTGGGTAAACCGTTCAAAATTTACTCAGTAAAATTCCAAACAAGTTCGTTTAATTAGGCCCAAAACAAAACAAAAATTAACCAACAGATGATTCATAAAAAAACTTGCGCTCAAATAAATCCCAATAAATCATATAGGTCAGAAGTCATTAAAAAACAGCAATGTATCGCTCAATCTATCTATACTATAATATTATAAAGCTGAAGAGTTTGTTTGTTTGTTTGTTTGAACGCGCTAATCTCAGGAACTACTGGTCTGATTTGAAAAATTCTTTCAGTGTTAGATAGCCCATTTACCAAGGAAGGCTACAGTCTATACAACAACCTGCCCGGCTTCGCACGGGTACAACGCCCCCTCACGCGGACGAAGTCGTGGGCGGCTGCTAGTACCCAATAAGCCATTTCAGTATCTGCCTGGCTCTCAGGGGTATGCTTAGGGAAGTACTTTGAAAATAGCTCAGTATAGAGACCTTTCGCGCAAAATTATAATACTCAAAATCATATGTAAATTTTTAGATAGTA
Organism: Carposina sasakii; assembly: GCA_014607495.2. Taxonomy (NCBI): domain Eukaryota; kingdom Metazoa; phylum Arthropoda; class Insecta; order Lepidoptera; family Carposinidae; genus Carposina; species Carposina sasakii. The sequence goes on along the minus strand of CP053176.1, from coordinate 3,645,718 downwards.
TGAAGATAGCACAGAGAACAACTCAGAAACACACACACGGCTGTGTACCGCAACATTAGTATAGCGGGGACAGATGAGATAACGAGTTGCTAGCTCATCGCCTGAGAGAAAGCCCCTATCCTAGGGTTGCCATCTCAAAACTTTGAAAACCAGGATTTGAGGTAGAAATACCAGGACATTTCGATTAAAAGCCAGGACTATACATGTGCGAGCCCAGTGACAATACAATTGGAGAGAGTTAGTGGCGCGCGAATTTCAAAACATAGGTCTTTAACACATTCAGTGCTGGCGACTACGTTCTAGAGGTACCGCTGACGTTTATTTGCCCGGTGTCGGCACCCTTAGAAAATTCGCCGACAGCGAATGTATCAGGACCTTAGAACTCAGGACGATGCTTAAAAACTATCCAGGACAGCCCAGGATACCCCAAGAAGCAGGACATGTCCTGGGAAAACAGGACGGTTGTCAACCCTACCCTATCCACAAGTTGCTAGCTGCCCCTAGAGAACGTCCCTGAGTTCTTAAGTCACAATTTACAACATGTATACGGAAGGAGATGCCGCTGATGTATTCTAGTGAAGCCCCTAATCAGCACATCTTTTTGGATTGGTCAAAGTCAACTTTCTTTTAATAACAGCACCAAAATTTAAAATTAATTCACTTAACAACACTGCGACATTCAACACTAAATATATCTAATTTAACCAACAAAGTTAAAATTACCCGCAAGGTATACATTTTACATACATACATACATACATATAATCACGCCTTTATCCCTTACGGGGTAGGCAGAGCACCAAGGGCCGATAGAACCACATGGTGCTACTTCTGACCAATTTTGAGGGTATAGTTGAGATGTACAAGTTCGGTTAGTAGTGACAGGTGGTCAGCCCATCGCCTACAAAACACCAAAACCCTCTTGTCCCTCTACTGCTACTAGGGATATCTGGGTCACTTAACTGTTGCGAGATGGACTATTAGGCGGCGCGGCCGTAAGGATTTTAATGCATATTTTGTGTGCGCCAGTCATAGTTGCATGTATCAGTATTGTGCTACAATGTATAATCATTATTCTACTTTTTAATACATGTGATGTTGGTGTGCCTTATCTTAATAAATAAATAAATAAATAAATACTGACTTGTACAGTTTGCCCGGGAAGAGAAGCAGCTGTAGTATTATACGTTTTTTTTAACTCCTAGAGCAGTATAGAAGTTTACACCTTACTATAATATGCTTTATCCAATGACAAAGTTAACTTGAATCAAATAAATCGATTTTGAATTTTAGCACCTTGCAATAAAGTGTATATAAAGTGCACACGATTGAAATGGGCAAGGATGCGCAAGCGCAGGTCAGCGGCCTTTGCCTGAGACCCTGAACGTCTGGATCTTGACCTTGGAGGTATGCGAAAGGGTGTAAAAAAGAACGAAAGGGAGTTGCTAATGCTTTTTTAAAAGGTTTTTGTAAAGGCTTGCCTTGAAAATATGTACTGAGTAGGTAGTACGAGTAGGTTATATGTTTTGTGTGTCTCAGCACCGGTATGATGAATTTGGTGAGAGCGAGATGTCTCACTTTTAACGTGAAATTCACAGAGCTATTAAATAGATAAACTAAGTGGATGTACTTTGTATCTCAACTCGTTCTCGAGCCAGGACTGAAGGAATTAGGGCTGATAGAAGTGGTTTGCAATCCCTTTTTACACACCAAGTAGAAACACTTGCTTTGTCCAGTTATTACTTAGCTTTGTGGATTTGACGTTTAAAAGTGAGACATCTCGCTCTCACCAAATTCATCATACCAGTGCTAGTATTAACATACATACAGGGTAGGTATAATAATATGATGGTCAGGCAAATAATGGTATACTGATATTAGAGTCAAGATTCTGAAGCGAAAACCACAGAACAACAACGTTGTTTTTTCGAGTGTATGTTTGTATGTATGTAAACATATATGTAACTATATATCTCTTGAGTATGCTCTAGAGCTTAAAAGGGTTATAAAATTATAAATAAAGAAATGGAAAAAGTTCCTCACCCGGGTGGGAATCGAACCCACGACCTCTGCATTCCGTGCCAGCGCTCTTACCACTGAGCTTAAAAGGGTTGTTCATTTGAGATTGAGAGGTATCATTACATATATACATATTATAAAATTTTTAATAAATACATACATATATCTTCTATCTATCTATATCTTCTATACATATAATAAAATTGTAACGGATAGATGTTTGTGCACGCTAATCTCAGAAACGACTCAACCGATTTCAATGTAGTTTTCAGGAATATATTATGACAGGTCCCACTTAACATACCTATATAGGCTACTTTTTATACCGGGAAAATGTTTTTATCCCGGATAATTTCGAAATGTTTATTCTGCAGTCCACGCGGTCGGAGTGGTGGGCGTCCACTAGTACATACATATAATCACCCCTTTATATTTAGGCAGAGCACCAAGGGCCGATAGGACCACATGGTGCCACTTCTGGCCAATTTTGAGGGTATAGGTGAGATGTACAAGTTCGGTTAGTAGTGACAGGTGGTCAGCCCATCGCCTACAAAACACCAATACCCTCTTGTCCCTCTACTGACTTCTACAGTATGCTCGGTAAGAGAAGCAGCTGTAGTATTATACGTTTTTTTAACTCCCCGAGCAGCATAGAAGAATCATTACATTCGTGCGTATGCCGATAATGGGCGTCGTCGGGCCTAAGCGGATTTCACCTGTACTAATGGTAGTAGGCAGTTGTTTCGAACACGCGGTCGAGACTAGCGCCGCCACCAATATTAGATGCCACATCTTTCAGTCTGAAACAAGAGATAAGAAGAATTAGTAAATAATAAGAACAAGAATAATTAATTCAATTAAACCTGTCATTACATTAGCCTATTGCAGTCCACTGCTGGACGTAGCCTCCCCCAGGGCACGCCACAAGGCTACTATACTAAAAACTTACGCTAAAAACCATAATTCGAGAAACTAATTTGACAAGTAAGTGACAGGGTTACCAGAATTAGAAGAAATTAAATAGTGACGCTATAGACAATATCGATAATTGTCGATATGATTATAATCAAATAAGACTGGACTGAATAAATTGTGTAAAGTTCATTTTAACTCCAATAAAGAATAAGTGCTCATGTTGGAACCCAAATACTGCAAAAACTACAATTGCAAAAACAAAAGTGATGCTAATAAATAATATTACGAACGCCAAAAATAAAAACAACCATTTTTCTTGAATTGTATTATAATATTATACAGCGAGGTGCGCTGTAAATTAATTAACAATTAGATTGTTTTAATAAAAAATTATACGTAAAATACCAATCTGTATTTTTAAAATATCGATACGAACAGCATTAGCCCGACCATGGCAACATTTGTGCAAAATGAATGGTCAAACTAGTCTCTCGAATTATGGTTTCGAGTATACGATAGATGGGTTTTGCAAATAGTCACCACGCTGGGCAGGCGGGTTAGTGACCGCAGTGTGATTTTCTTGTCAACACGGGAGACGCTGCTGACCACTTTCCGGAAACCCTTAATCAGCTCTTTCGATATCCACGAGCAGATTTTGGGTGGTGTTATTCTACTTTGCCAACACCACATGGCACACTGTACGTATGTACAGGAAAAAATAACACAATAAGAAATCGTCTTGAAGTTTTATGCACCCGTTTATGTCTTTTGTATAGAAAGATAGATATAAAATGGCAGACATTTTCTTTTTAAAGTTTAATGAAGATACAGAAAGGTCAACAAACAAACAAAGGTATAATAACCCTCGTATTATATTTTTGAAAAAACTACTAGTAGTACATACAGAATATGAAAAACACACGTTCTAGGTGAATGTTATTCCTTTTATCACAGATCCTGAGGCATATATGAGGAACCAGTTTTTAAAAAGCTTAAAAAAAAAACAAAGCTACATGTACACATGACACCCATATTCACTAACATGTTTCCCAAGAAAAAAGTAACAAGTATATATATGACCCAGTTTTCAAATGAAAAAATACAAAAAAATATCACATGTGCTTACTAATACGTCAGTAAAAGTATAAGTTAACTAAACCAATTACAAAAAATGTTAGAGCAAAATGTATGCATTTCTAACATCAAACTGCTCCCTTGTAAAGTAGGGATTTTGAAATTTGAACATGTAACTTTGCTATACGGATAGGTCGATATATAATAGTGGGCTATTCTATAGCATTTGTCATAACATTCCCCTTCTATCACACCTTGTATTTACACCTATTGGCTTTCAAATGATTCGTGACCACAAGCTCGGTAATATTTGGTACCAATCGATACCAGTTCGACCTTAAACTGGTTTCTGGCATTATAATATTTATGAATGTAATCTAATTATTATAATAAGGTTACTACGAGTATAGTGTATTTCTACACAGGGTATTTTTTTCGTTGCCCCCCTTAACGAAGAGCATGTACTCTAAACATCAAATAAAGTAAGTTTATGCCAAAAAAAATGCTGGGAAACTATAGGTAAGTAATTTTTTTTGTTTATTATTTTTTTACTTGATCAGTCTATGAGCATTTATGCAGAAAAACGCAGTCTATTTACTAAACTTTGGACCCTAATATCTTGGGAACCAGACACTTCCCAGGAATGCTTCCATGGAGAAAAATGATCGTGATGATGCGGAGATTCCGTAGTTTTCGGGAACGTTGACGACCAAAAATCACTTTAAAATAATTCGCTGTCAAATGGGACCTTGATTAAGTAACACAATTGTGATCACGGTGAAAGGAATGTTAGGTTAATAATATAAAGGTCTCGTCATACAGAAAGCGTAACTTAAACAGATAAATGTTGTCACACATAGAGCAACTAGCGCCATCATTGAAAGGAATTATTTGGTGAAATGTGAACTAGCAGTAACCTACTCGTACCTTCACTTATTTGAATAACGTACGAAGTTCTATTTTTAGTTTATCCAGAAGGAAAGCCAAAGGAAAATATTTAGGTACGTACCTATCACTCAAATACATGGTACCCATGTACATGCTACGTGGGACAGTAAAATATTTTCTGAATTCGTGATGTCGGCTAAAAACAAACAAAAAATTGTAAAAACTAGTATGAAATTTACCAAAACTGATAGCTTATGATCGGATTATATAACAAATGAACCAATTACAATCATTTCATCAGAAAATATTACGGACTATACGGCAGGGAAACATTTTTGATTTTAACAAAAAAAATCTCCCTTCCAGCTTTTCCCGCCGAAGCACATCATTTGATTTTTTTTTGTTTAGTTTATCCCGAAGGAAAGGCAAGGGGACTAAGCCCATACAGCCATTGTCTTTAGTAAATGATTTCTGAATTTATGATGGATGATATTGATGATGATGAATGGAAACGTCGGGAAAATCCTCAAGAATGGATGTAAAATTAGTAAAGATCAAAAATAATTGCAGAAACAACTTACATGAGCCCATGAAAAGATCGCATTCCGGCTAAAGTTTTACTTAGCTTACCTGCATATAAAACCATGCACACGTACTAGATTCACATCACAAGTAACCAAAATATAACTTATCTACCAGAAAACATCACTTTACGGACACATTCAAGCCATTTACAAATAAATTTTGATTTTCACGAGAAAATTACAACCGAACCGTTTTTTTTTGTTTAGTTAATCCCGAAGGAAAGGCAAGGGGAACTAAGCCCATACAGCCTAATCATTGTCAAGAAAAATTAATTCTGTTCAAAGAAATGAATTTATGATATGATGAATATATGATGGATGATAATGATGATTATGAATGGAAACGTCGGGAAAATCCTCAAGAACAAGTGTAAAGTAAGTCAAAATGAAAAATAATTGCAGAAACTTTTCCCGCCGAATCCACGCAAACCATTTGAATTTAACCAATCATTTTGACAGCTAAATTTCTTTCGTGTATCTAAAGGAAAGGTAAAGGAATTTTGTCCATACATACAGTCAAGTCTGGTAATTAAAATGATTTCTGTGGTCGAAACGAATGAAATCGCGAGAGACAGTTATTATACGAATATATTTAATAAACATTATATCACTCGCATTATAATTAAGTTGCTAATATTATACATGATTTATATAAGGTATAGAAATTGAAAGTTAAACTTGGGAATACTAACTAGAATTTGCATACTTAATTATTGCATTAATTGAATAATGCGAATTTGTCTGTCGTCATAGTGAAATTACTATGCTACATAATATATCTGTAGTTACGTAGGTACATAATCTATAATGGTACGGAACCCTTCGTACGCGAGTCCGACTCGCTCTTGGCCAGTTTTTTCGCATTAGATGAGGTAGGTAACCTATCTCAAGAGAATTTAAAGTAAATTTTATATTTTTGCTTTATGAAATAATAAAAAAATGAGTATAAACTCAAACTAAATCTACAACTTTATACGAAACCATATTTCTATTTGTTTTTTTTACAAAACATTTTAACTTATCTAGCACAGCCTCACAATAAAACTAATATTGAATGAAATAAGCAAATATGGCCTTATAATAACAGTGTTGCAAGCTGTTATACATCTGTTTCTGTTTGAATTTCAACGAGTGTTGCAACACTGACCTAATTTGAAACATTATTAAGTATAATAAATATAAGAGAATTATTAAGTACCTACTAGTGGTGAAAATTATCCGGGATAATAACATTTTCCTGGAATAAAATGTAGCCTATATGTTAAGTGGGACCTGTCATAATATATTACTGATAACTGCATCGAAATCGGTTCAGCCGTTTCTATTTCTATTTCCGAGATTAGCGTGCACAAACGCACAGACACACCGACAAACAGACAAAAATTCGAAAAATCATTGTTTTGGGTACTATTGCGTTGATAAAGGTCTCCTATAATATTTTTTCTCATATATCTTCCATGTACAGACAGCGATCTGTTACATTTTTAAACATCAGTCTTTATACAGCATTCCTTGGTTTCATTTGGTCTCTCTGCGCCGATCCCTGCAGTATAGATATAGATTATTATTATGGTGTGGCTTAGACGCCATCCGGCCAAATGTACCGCTGACTTAGAGAGGGCGGCTGGTAGTGACTGGATGACGAAAACGGGAGATCGAGCCGTGTAGCGTACACTGGGGGAGGCCTACGTGGGTGAATTTCCCAGGTACGTTTTTAGCGCGGCGTTAATGAAAATCGTAGTGGAAAGTGCAAAATGCACATTTATTAATTTTTTTTCATTAAGTTTAGACAGTGATCTAGACTAACGTTTAAAACTTAAGACCAAAATCTATTTGTTTACGCATAAAAAAAATTATCAAAGGCTCTAAATCTAATTGCGGTGCTATGTCCCCACTTCATTTGCAAAAATAAATTTGCCTATTTCAATTTTCGGGTGAATTAATTTAACAGAATACATACATATTTTAAAAATACATTAAATGACACTATTATTTACACCATGAGCAGTAATTTAACTTAACCCGGTAGTACCTGTAACAGCTTTTTAAAAATGTCCCGCGGAAAAAGTCAATAACGCTGGCGCATTTTGAACATTACACTATTTCATCATAATGAATGAGATAGATGCTAAGCTATCTTTCCCTGCACTGCTCTCGTCAAGCCATCGTATACCAAGTACAAGGATGTTTGATACACTGAACAGTTTTCCCGCCAAAAACGTAAGTATATCCTGCGGTGGCGCAGGAATACAAATTTATCATATAACGGTGTCATGTGTATTTAAAAAACTAAAAGGCGGTTTAAAAAGAAATTTTACAGATGATTAAAGATTAGATATATCGACGTAATTGCAAACGAATTATTACATTTAAAATAATAGTGTCCGTTATAATTTGTACTTTATTACTTAATTCTAAGTACGGTGTCGCAACTCCAGTGGCTCCGGTGGCAAAAAAGAGGGCCACCGTAATTTAGTAATGTCACCGTAATTGATATTTAGTCTTTTTGTATACAGGATGACTGGAAAACGGGTATTATTTCTATTGAGATGTAAAAGTACAGCCCATTTTCTACCTTTATGGGTAGGAAGACCCATTAAAAAAATTATGGCTACAGGGTTATGCCCCATTTTGTAATGTTTTTAAAATCACCCTATTATTAAATGGATATGCATAAAAAAACTAAAATACGTGTATATTTCATTAATTCAACTAGATAAATAAATAATCATTTGAGACGAAACAACAGACATCAACTTGGCATTGTCAAAGTATAATTACTAAAAGGTTTATAATTTTTTTTTCCTGATTCTTTCCTATTCATTCAAAATAATGATTTCACGTAATGCGCACACTTCATTAAACTAAATTCAAAAGGTGTAATTATGAAAAAGCTTACCAACAGCTGACCAATAAGAATTTTAAAAGGCTATCCTATGGCGCGACAACCTTTTTAAACAAGTAACCTAAGTTTGTAGTCAAATTTAAAAAATACAAAGGTAATGAACTGACATTATAATATATAGCATAGGAATCTTACTGCTATCCAAAGGCCTTTTCATGATGCAGTTCAACTCGAATCGAGATCATACCACCACCTCCATCTCGTCTTACTCCTACCCCAGGCAGCCGCTCTGTAGCATCCAGCCAGTTGCACTGTTCGTCTATCTTTCGGTGTCTAAACGACTAACATGGCCGGCACTTTTCTGTCCAGTTCCTTTTTGGTAGGCGATTAGCATACCTAATGGTATTCCTGATGCAGTCTGAGAACTGTAGGTCAATCGATAGACAGCATAAGTACACATATCGACAAGTAGATGTTATAAGATCATAGGGAGGGAACCGTTCCTAAATGAACTAAGTTCTTCCAGGCACTTAAGATTCATCCCTCTATATTAATAGCTGACCAATAAGAATGTAATATTTTTCTGAGTCCTGACTGTTCTCAGAAAAAATATCTATATATTGAATGTCCTACTGGCCTAAGTAGGTGTACTCATGCAAATAATTATTATCTACTTCAATCCCACGTTTTGTGGTATTGATTATGACTTGGCCTTCAGTTCAACCTCAAGGAAACCACCCAAAATTGATACTATAAATGAACAGTTACGAATAAACCCGAGTAACTTTGCGATAAACCCGAGTACCTTGAACAAGTACGCCTGATGATAACAGAAGAGTTCTACATTCTACTTGCCTCAATATAACACTGCTATAGGCTGTAGCGCCACGGAATGTATTTTTCGATACCTTTATTGGTCAGCTGCTGGTAAGCTTTCTCATAATAAGTTACACCTTTTTGAGTAGCTTATTAAATAAGGAATTTAGTTTGATAAAGGGTACGCATGACGCAGTATATTATTTTGAAAGAGTAGGGGCTTAATTTGCAAAAACATTTGACAAATTTTGCTTGACCATTCCATGTTGATAGATTTTTGGGAGGTCAAAATATAAAATGAGATTCATTTCTTATATGCCATTCTACTTATCTAAAAGGAGATTTTAAAAAAGTCATAAAATTTTCATATCTCCGACACCGTGAATTTTTGGATGGGGTGTTCCTTATATATAAAGGTAGCTAACGAGGTGCACTTTCACAAGTGAAAAGAAATGATCCTTATTTCTGGTTTTCGAAGATTTTTACGTACATATAAATAAATACGGCTAGGTTTCCGAAATGGTGTAGACAGAACTGCGAGATCTTATAGGAGATACCATGGCCACTACGTTTTATGCTAAGAAAAACTCACTAGGAAGCATTTTAAAGTATGTAATAAAATATTTCTCTAACTGTTCCGTGTTCCTTAAATTTGTTATCATAGTTTCTAAGCTATAATCATGATGATAAACATTATTACCAGCTAATAAACGAAAAATCTAAAGTTTTCAAGTTCTTATAAAATAAATAAATAGGTAATTCATATGATGTTCTCCTGTATTTATAATTCCGCTGGTTGTAATCAATTTCAGTGGAGAGATTTACAATTTCGGTGGTTAGATAATAATATCGGTGGCGATTGAAATTTTTAAATGCAGATATCTCAAGAAATAATACGTTTTTAAAAATGTGTACCATGTGACTGAATATTATATATTTTTGGCTATTACTTCGAATACAAAAAAGTTATAGAATGTTGATATAAAATTTCGCCAGCGTAATTAGTCAAAAATCGAGGTTGTTGAAATTCACCCACGTCCAGCAGTGGACTGTAATAGGCTGACGACGCGACGCGGACAACGATGGTTATACTAGAACGAATTTCTACTTTTTTGTATTGGTGCCCAAAAAGCGGCGGTAGGCTTCGGGCCGACTGGTGAAAAGTACCACTCACTGGTATGTTTCCAAAATAATCAAATTCAGAAATCGATTTGTTACTTTCATCCCAGGTTTCCTCTAACCTTTTAGGGGATAAGGGGCGTGATGTATGTTATTTTCACCAGTTAGCCTAGTTAATCCCACGTGGTAAGAGGTGAGCCTATCGCCACTTTTTAGAAACAAATATAACACAATCTGAAGATTAGTAACTTGTCAAAAAGAAAACATTACCGCGTTCTAAACAAACAAAACTATTCAAAATTCTAACAAACCTATTTATTACATACACACATAACCTAACATACACACGGATATATCCTTCAAATGGGGTAAGTAAGTCAGAACTGCAGGATCAAGAAGGAGATCCTAAATCTATAGCAAGGCCAAATGTAGAAATATTAGTGACATCGAGTGAGAGAACGCCCCTGAATTCCTTACTCGACTCTCACTACATGCACGGAAGGAGACCTTGCGCCTGGACCTAATCTTAGTCAGGTCCATCTCTCGACATTCTTAACATAAATTGCTGAGAGAGAAAAGGTCAGGTGGGACTGAATTTAGGTTTAGGTGTGACTGCCGGCCATAATGTCTAAGTATTCATTCATGTCTATGTGTCTTGATATAAAGATACGAGTATAGTGTATGGTTAATATAATGTATAGGAGTATGCTTAGATGAAATTAAATTTTAATTTAATCTAAGGGAGTATGTATCTATGTCGGGCGGGCGGTAAAATAATTGATTGTTTTTAACGCGCCTGACGCGAATTTATATGTATGTTTTTTTTCTTCGAAATAAATGCTTTTTATTATTAATTATTATTAGATGCAGCTGATGTATTCTAGTGATGCCCCTCATCAGCACAGAACTTTACTTTAAGATCTAGGTCATACGTATTAGGTCACAAACTAATTTGAACCTAAGATAAAGGAGAAAGTATGTAGTTGCATTGTGAAATGTTACAACATTCACTTAGATGTTAGGAGTTACTTAATGCACTAGGTAACAATAAGGAAAGTTGCTGACAGGAAATATTGTATATTGTATACAAGCTGTTGCCCGCGAATTTGTCTGCGTGGACTACAGAATGTAGCCTATGTACTTCTCCGTGCTCCCAACTATCACACACATCAGCCTGTGTAGTCCACTGCTGGACGTAGGCCTTGCCACACACCACAAGGCTCGATATCCCGTTTTTTGCCATTCAGTCACTACCAGCCGCCCTTTTTAAGTCGGTTATCGGTCTATCTAGCTAGAAGGCGTCTAACGCTACGCTTGCCGATACGTGGTATCCATTCGAAAGCAATTTTTCTTCAGCCTATTGCAGTCCACTGCTGGACGTAGGCCTCCCCCAGGGCACGTCACAAGGCTACTGCCACAGGGGGGTTTTGCCCATAGACACCACGCTGGGCAGGCGGGTTAGTGACCGCAGTGTGATTTTCGGACTATGTTGTCAGTACGTGAGGCGCTACTGCCCACCTCCCGGAAACCCTTAATCGCCTCGTAGGATACCCACGGGCAGGCAGGGCAATTAGTCTTTTATTTATCACTCAGTAATGTCAATAGGCCTCCCCCCATGCCTTCCCTTTCGAGACGAATCCATCAGATGAGATATCCGCGACCCTGACTAGGCGTCCGTCCATCTCGCGAGAGGCCCTTCTCATGCAACACCCTGAAACATTACTTGACTTAAAATATGTAAAACATTAAAAAAAAAAACTGCACGCCATAAACAGTCAATGATTGCAGACCATGACCTGAATATCTTGACCAGTTTGACTAAAGATGACACAGAGATACGTCGACGTGCTTTATGAATGAACGAATGAGTTGACATACTTACATGTATTATCTATTATGTTATAATTATGTAAAAACTGATGGAAGCCCGTGAATATGTCCGTGAATACACACGAAAACATGGATCGGCGTAAATGTTTAAAGATTCCATTGATCCTACAACCCTAACATGAGCGCTGCTGGTCGCCGGTTAAGAAAGCCTCTTGCCTGTGTGGACGTAGCCAAAACGTACCCAAAACGTACCTCACCATCTCTCATTATTGATAGGGTCGGCGCAATATAGTTTCTTTCGAAATTCACATTTCCAAATCCTTGGCATTTGTTTTACGGCCGGCTGCCTGCCTGATATAGGTCTGCCTCGGGTATAGGCCAGTGACAATTTTAGAAAATAATTGTACCTGAAATATATCACCGCCAATATACCTAGAATTGCAAAACCCATAGGTACATACACTTCTTCTTCTTCTTCTTCAGCCTATTGCAGTCCACTGCTGGACGTAGACCTCCCCTAGGGCACGCCACAAGGCTACTGCCACAGGGGGGTTTTGCCCATAGTCACCACGCTGGGCAGGCGGGTTGGTGACCGCAGTCTGATTTTCGGACTATGCCGTCAGTACGGGAGGCGCTGCTGCCCACCTACCGGAAATCCTTAATCGCCTCGTACGATACCCACGGGCAGGCAGGGGTGGTACAAATTCTACTCTGCCGGCACCACGCGGCTAAGGTACGTACACACAACAAAGTATGTATTTGCTCTAGAATGGTCAAATCTTAAAATTACACAGAGCACGTACCGGACCCAATGTCATACATAAGTAAATAATGGACGGAACGGTACATAGTACACTCACCGACGATGTACAGGCGGGGAGAGAAGTGTTGGTCTAGGTTGTAAAAAAATATAAATGTAACCAATTTTATTGTGTTCATACAAGCTCGTCGGATGCGGGTACTTTTAAATAATCGTTTATTTAGACAAATTTTTGAATCTCAAAACAAATAATGGAAAAAGTACCTTATTTCAAGAGTAGGTCTTATTTTATACTAGCGACCCGCCCCGGCTTCGCACGGATGTAAGGCTAATACTATTCAAATCTTCCTCATGAATCTATCAAAAAAAGTCGATTTAAATCGACGATGAAAGTCTATTTACAAAACTGCATCGATATCCGTTGCATAGTTTAAAAGATCTATGCATACATAGGGACAGACCGAAAGAAACTTTGTTTTATACTATGTTATGATTATGATTAATAAAAAAAGGCACACATTTATGTCTATTGTATGCGATCGTTCAGAGTGACAGAGTGAGTTATAACTATGCCTATTTTTAAAATCTAATTACATATCTTCAAAATCTCACACAGTTTGTTACAACCACCGACAACACATTTTATGACCATCACCAATAACTCACCTATTTACAAAGTAATTCAAAAAAGGAATAACATAACCAATTTTTAACAAACAATACGCAAACTCCTTGAATTCAATTACTTTTCTTTGTCAATAAGACCTCATGAAAACCCACATCATCACTCAGTCCACGTCGCATCAAATCCTTGACCGCGTGACGTCATCATCCGCCATATTGGAAACCCAAGACTTTAGTACCCGCCTGTACTGGCACAAACGTTCTCAAAACTTTAGGATAACGACCGAAACGTGCATCACCACATTGTCATGCCAATTAACGTTGTTTAGCGCAGATAGTGGCGACGCTGTAGGCTGGCGTGATAAGTTGGTACTATATTATACAGGTTGTTGCACAAGTCGTTACGTCAGAGTTTTCGGTCGACCTCTTTGGTATATTGAATTTGGAAGTGAAATAGCTTTTTTGTCTGTGGTCCGATTGTTTTAAGTTGAGCTTTTGGAATATTGCGACAGGTTGTAGTTTTACGAGCTTTTTGGAATAAGCTCTTTGTCGCGGTTTGCGCGAGTAGTGAAATAGGAGGTTTAATTTTTTTAAATTAGAACAGATCAAAGGGTTATTCCACATCCATTTCCGCAAAATAGTAGTTGATGCAAGAAAAGACAAGAAAATTTTAATTATATTATAGGTAGGTATAGCCATTTTTTTAATTTTTACAGAAGAAATTCCTTTGGAACTGGTCTGACGCATACATTTTACTTTGATAAGTTTTATTTAAATAAATATTTGTAGAAAAAACTTGCAAGTTTTCTATGTACCACCATTCCTAATTACATTTTACAAAATTATTCCCGGTTTGAATTTATAAACTTTTATCGAAATCTGTTTGTCTATTTTGTTGCGAAAGATAATAGTGGTATAGATATCTAAGATGATATTATCTGAGAACGTTTATAATAAAAGTCGCGTTACGAAATGCTTACAAAACTTTACCTCATAGCTTTTATATCTAAGAATATTTTATTTGGTTGTGTTCCCTAAATGGGGTAGCCAGAACTGCAGGGTCATTAAGGAGATCATAGAGCCACGTTTAGCATGGCGGGGACAGATGTAAATGATCAGTGACAAGTTGCTAGCTTGTCTCCAGTGACAAGGAGTCACTTGAGTTCCTTAGTCGACTCTTACAACATGCACGTAAGGAGATGCAGCTGATGTATTCTAGTGAAGCATAGCAGCTGATGTAAAAAAAGGTTAAAAATCGAATAACATATTAAATAGACACGCGGCAGCGTGTCAAGCCAAGTTCAAGCAAACAGAATTGGCAAACGAGTGTAATATATTGCATAAATATTTTGGAGTCTTTTTGACCCCCTCTAAATTTAAAAACTCATAATATATCATGTCGAATTTAGGTCATATACCTACCTATATTATCACACATAAATGACTAATAACTACAGGTTCTATCTTAAATCCAAATCATCTAAAAACGGTCCATATACGGTGTAACCGGTGTCTAAATGTATAACGGTCTATCTCCAAAAAAATTTTGATCCGTTATGGCGGCGGGCTCGATACTCGTAGTCGTACCATGAGCGGAAGCGATTTTGGAACGTTTTCTTACACGGCGATTTATTTCTTATTCTTTATTGTACGCACATAAATAATATAAAAAATAGTATACAGGAGAAATTTACAATCATATATAATATACAAAAAGGCGTGCTTATTTCTTTAAGAGATTTCTTCCAGCAAACCAAGCAAAAGTGACAAAAACAGACCTTACCTAATTAATTAATAAACCTAAAATAAAAACTGCTTATTAACTAACAAAAATTACTAATAAAACTAAACCCTTTACCGATGGCAGCGTGTCCAAAAGGCTCTCTGCATTGCCTCTCTGTATAGTTTATGTTTTATAATAAACCTAAATTTAAATTTAGTCCTAACTGTCTCTTTCTGCCTCACCCATTTATGTTAAGAACGGAGAGGGACGGACTTAGTCAATTTTAAGTTTACGTTCAAGTATGACGGTCGGGATCGACCGTAATGTCAGTTTAATCAAAGTCGTAATCTCTTATATCTTGAACCACAATAACCATAATCGCCTTACAAACAGATTACGTAAGTATTCCAGCGTATCTAGTTACCTTTCACCCTAATAATAATTTATACTTAGCGCTGACATTCACGATTCTAACTTTTTTATTTATTGTACGTTTCATGTAATATACCTATAATCGGCTTTAAACAATTTTAAGCGACTACCAAAAAAAGAGAGGTTATAATTCGTCGGTATGTTTTTTTCCTATGTTAGGGATATAGGATGCTATGATTTTTGTAACGATAGTTTATGTTAGAAAAATCATAGCATCCTATATCCCTAACATAGTTTATGTTACACTTTTCACTTTTCCTGTACCTTTTCTAGAATATAGTTACATCTCTTGAATGTCGTAAGAGTCGACTAAGGAACTCAGTCTGGAAGTCTGGAAAACTACAATTTTCTTAAGTAGATATACTTATAACTACATACGAACAGAAGATTTATACATGCTGATTTTTGGTCGTCAACGTTCCCGAAAACTACGGAATCTCCCCATCATCACGATCATTTTTCTCCATGGAAGCATATCTGGGAAGTGTCTGGTTTCCAAAATATTGGGGTCCAAAGTTGAGTAAATAGACTGCGTTTTTTTTGCATAAATGCCCATAGTAATTTTAAAAAATATATATAATTTTTTTTTTCCCAGATTTTTTTTTGGCATGATCTTACTTTATTTGATGTATAGAGTGCGTACCCTTCGTTAAGGGTGGCCAAGAAAAACACCATGTATTGTTGTTGATGTTAGATTAGAACCTTTTACATAGTATCCGGCAGACTGCGCTGCAGTCGCTGTGTCGAATATTCACAAGGATACTTTAGTTTCAGTTACGCCCGGTAGGTGGTTGTTATATCGCGGAATAGTAATAAAATAAGCATTCTAGCATAACTTGTCATGCACCTTACGTCAGTAGCCACGGAAGGTCATTGTCGATCCACTTCGCTGCGTTAACTACCTAAACTGCTATTAATAAGCATAATTATAGCAGGTAGTTGTTAACGCTATACCTACAGGCTGATTTTTGGTCGTCAACGTTCCCGAAAACTACGGAATCTCCTCGTCGTCACGATCATTTTTCTCCATGGAAGCATACCTGGGAAGTGTCTGGTTTCCAAAATATTAGGGTCCAAAGTTGAGTGAATAGATTGCGTTTTTCTGCATAAATGCACATTGACGCGTGTAGCAAGATCATTTCACGAGAAATAATTAATATCTGTCTATGAAAAAACTAGCATAAACACTGGACACTATAAATTTTGCCCGATCAAGGAATAAAAAAAAATTTTCTAAAAAATTTACATCGTTTCCCACCATTTTTTTGGCTTAAACTTACTTTATTTGATGTATAGAGTACGTACCCTTCATTAAGGGTGGCTACCAAAATACATCCTGTATTTATCTGCTATAGAAAACTAATACTGTATCTACATACATACATCAGAACTGCAGTATCATGAGGAAATGTTACCCGCCACGTTTGGTATAGGTGGGTCTGATGTTAATACTAGATCTATTTTCCTAAAGTAACAAGTTGCTAGTTTATCGTCCTAGAGAAGGCCCCTGAGTTCCTTAGTCGACTCTTACGACATGCACGGAAGGAGATGCAGCTGATGTATTCTAGTGAAGCCTCGCATCAGCACAGAACATCTTAGGATTTTTCTCTACAATTGAATGAATTGTCTAGAGGTAGGCACATTCGTAATAAATGAAAAATATAGTTTTATCGTGCAACAACATCTGTTCTAACATCTACCGCGGTATTACAAAACGATGTATGTCGCAATTTCGTAATTTTCCCACAAAACAATGATGCCCTAGCCCGGCTATGTGAAAAGCGTATTTTTAAACAAACTGTACACTTATTTTCACAAAATGTGTCTTGCAGTTTATAATAATAGAGTTAGTTTTGGTATTTAAAGCTTTTGTTGTTTACGATTGATTTCATAGTTCATTAATTTTGACCTTGAGCAGAAATAATAATATAATGATGTTGATTTGATAATATTGAAATGAATCATTTCATCATTTACGGATTTTGTTTGATATCTCGTACCTAATGATCTATTAAACAGTTCAAGAATTTAAGTCATCTTTAGCTTTGTCATTTTCCTTAATGACTACTAGTTATATCACTTTTAAATAAATAAAATATAACTAAATATAACAGTCTATTATTAATAGATAAGGGATGATACATAAAGGATTGACCAAAAGTTACCAAACTACTCGTAAAATTGAAAACAATGTCGGTGAAAAAAAAAACGTGATGAAAAATGGAACTGGTTCAGTAACAAATAAGAAAGAAAGAAAGAAATTATTTATTTAGCATTCAAAAATAAATCCTATGAACGTATAAAGAACGGCGTTCCTTAACTAAAAGGTTAACTAAAAATAATCATCACCATTACGATATATTGTAAATAAAAACTGAGAATACATTTAATATTTAAATCACAAAAACCATGGAAGTAGGTACATGCTGCCTAATAACAAATCACTTCCTTCACTAAACGCAAAAAACAACAATAACTAGCCTGCCCATTAATATAATTTGCTGAATGCTAAACAGAAATCTGTAATCCACCTACAAGGAAGCCAAACACGATATTCAAGGTAAAAAACACCAGTCAAGCCTGAACTCTGGATTTAAAACACAAATATTCGACTTACGCGTTTTTGCTTTAATCTAAGTATCAAGTTATACTGGTGGAATTGACCTCGTCGCGCTCACAAATAATTTGACCTTAGCGCAGTGTCAATTGTTACTTGTTACTTTATGTAATATTTAGATATGCGCCTGAAACGTGTGAGTCATGAGTAGTCATGACTCATGACTTATTGATGCCGGATGCTTAGATTCCTTGAGGATGGGAAGTCAATTCGAGATGTTCTCTCTTATTCTTTATTGCACACACGAAAAATATAAATTACAGGATAAAGAGATGCATGTACAAATAGCAAGTTTAGGTCTCTACAAGAGATCTCATCCAGCAAGCAAAGAAAAAAAGCAATTAATACTTATAAAGGGTAACACATGCATGTGGTTCTCTTGTGTCTAAATTTTTATCAGGACACACAGCACTAATCTTACCGAAAATAGTACATTACTAGCGGACGCCGAATTCGTCTGGGTACATATTAGGTTGTTCGGAAAGTCATTTCGTTTTTTTTGGGGAACATGAAAGACAGTTTTCGTAAAGGGCACCAACCAAAAACTACTGGGTAGAATTAATAGAACTTTTCACACACAAGCCTTGCAATATCAGCTCTCAAGACATATAATGGTTATGGGGCTTAAGTGTGAAGTTAGTTTCGAAAAAACGTAATTAAGTCCTCTGGCGGGAAAAAACGAAATGACTTTCCGAACAACCCAATATTAGATCCATTATTTCCCGTTGCCGTGGGAAGTCCGGGAAATTATTTCTTATTAAAAACCTACGTCATAAAAGGACACATTCTTAAAGTTTTAGGTCTCTGCGATCGGTGGCTAAGGCTGTGCGTTGATGTCAGTAATGCATTCAAGACAAAGCACTTTTATATGTATATAAGATGATACAAGTGAGCTAAGTTGGTGAGTAAACGTATAAGGCTCAATGCAAGCATGAGCCGGGGAAACTCTCACAAGTTTTGCTTCCGTGATATTGTTTTTTAACAGTTCTAACCTAACCTAACCTAGTTAATTAAGCAGACAAAGTGCTAGAAGCAATTTGGCTTTTGTCTCCCATCCATACTCATACTATGTATATGGAGTATTTTACAAATCATGTTGCCATATTTAATTGTATCAGGCGTCACTATTCGGAAGTTCAAATTTCCATCGAGGGTTCGCTCACCACCGGGCCCTGCTTCTCGTTACGACTGTAGTGTCTTATGTTCGTGACCATGAGTTTGCAGATCCGAGGGTCAGCGGAGCCCAGCTGGTGGAGGGCGAACCGTCGATGGAAATGATGTCGCCGGAACAAAAAAAAGTGTGACATTCCCTATTCTTTGCCCGTACCCTTCACATATCTTCGACATTATGTTCTTCTGCGAATAAAGGACTATTCGTATTGTTTACGGCTGGTTGATTCAACCATTAAGCTGTGCTGATGCCGTCATAGAATGACCTCATACAGGTGGAAGTCACCTACAAGCAAACGAATAGGTAATTTAAGTTACGTACCTACTATTGTTACTAAGATATCTCTAATGTGTCCTTACTTGCATTTTTCTGGTCGCCTCTCTTGATCCTGGCTCACAGGAGTTGCAGAGGCGGGAATGAGTGGTGGGCCAACCCCGGTTACCGGTTCTATTTACTATCTACTTAGGCTACGTTTCTTCTTCGTGTATAGTCTGAACTCCATAGCATTCACGCATAGCCATATTGACAATTTGTTAGCTAAGCGCCTGAGGATACGCCCCCGAGTTCCTTAGTCCACTCTTACGACATGCACGGAAGGGGATGCAGCTGATGTATTCTAGTGAACTCCCGGATCAGTACAGGACGCAGCGTCAGATAATCTCATAAAATTTAATACGCTTAACACAAATTAATATCTCATTTTGGGAACATTGCCGTGCGTATATGTTACATGTTACCTATTTCATTCTACACCTATTGTTTACACCTCAGCACATTTAGATGCGACGTTTTTTTAACCACTTCGATCTATTTTCAGCTATGGGAATCAGGGTTCGAAGTGATAAATATACCTTGATAATTATCTTTGATAATTATAAAAATCAAACACTAAATTAATCTCATTTATTTATGTGTATCTGAACGTCATTTGCGTATCCAAACGTGCTAGACCTCAAACTTAACAACAAAAAAAAACTGTTTCTCTGACGAGAAAAGTGTGAATTTCTGTTCTTTAGGTACTTTCTTACTTTTGTTTGACGTCATAAAAACAAATTCTGAATTAAATTATATATTTCTAACATTTATTCTTTGCTCTTTAATTAGTAATACTGAAAAACCTACACCCTCCTTGGGATAAATATATTATCATTTAAATAAAGAAAATTTCAAGAAGTTAAATGGAAAATCAGCTAGGATAATTATCGGATAATTATCAAGATAATTATCCAAAAAAATATTTATCTTGATAATTTCGAACCCTGATGGGAATGGGTGGAGACTTCAGTATCACGTGGACGCTCGATTTTCCCATTACAAAATATTAAATCATCATGACAGAAGCAGGTGATTACGTTTGGCCTCGTAGCAAGGACAGGCGCCTGCGCACCTCATTGCACACTTAGCAAATACCATCGACGCCTACCTTATTACTTAACTAATAAGACTTAAGTTTCTAAAAAAAAATATGTGCTTAAACTTGCCTTACTCTGGAAAAACTGCGAAATAACTCTTATAGTTTTAAGGTTAGAGTTGAATTTTCCTTGGGAGGTGTAAATAATGATTTTTCCATAGATTATTATTAGGTAGTGTTCGTTTATTATAATGTTGTTGTTAAGCGGTTTTTGTATGACTTTTTGTATGGAAATATGTTTGAAATGGTTAATTTTCGTGAATAGCGGATATTAGTGAACAGGTATTCTGCCATAATAGTTTTTGCGTCTAGACTGATTTAGACGAATATACCTATTATTATGCATCTATCTATCTGTCTATTTAGATATTTCTAACGTCAAAAGTAAATTACATGTTTATTTTATTTTAAACGTTTTGCTGAGGACTGTAGGCGAATAGACCCCGCCTTCTGAGCGAAAGGTTCGAATCCTGATTGGGTAAAATATTTGTATGGTTGATTAATAATAAGCTTAAGCGGCTTGTCACATTTGAGCTTGACAGGTACGAGTACTAGTATCATTCTATTTGTCTTAGTCGTCAGAGTGACCCTTAGTAGGTAGGTACATTAAACTTTTTCGCAGTGGGTTTTTATTTTTTATGCAATGTTAGGTTATTCCTTCAATGGGTAAGGAACCCTAAAAATGGGTATCTCTACAGGTGGGTTCCCACGGTGCGTGATATTACGGACGCGTACCAGCCCGCACCACGAATCGTGGCAAACGGAGCGTCTGTGGTAATACGGACGCATCTGTGGTGCGCATCCGTCCGCGAAATCACGTACTGTGGGAACCCACCTTAAGATTGCTTGCTGGATAACAGATACCACATTGCACACTTCATAAGGCAGTATACCATATTGCTATGTTAATTTTGCTATATGATTCATTTCTCACGTTTATATAAAATTGTTTTGTAAGTATATAAAGTTTTAATTGAAGCGTGGGCTGAAAGGCTATTGGACGCCTACTGTAGTTTACGTGGAAATTGCGAAAAATATTACAAGATTGCATTAGCTTTGCCCGAGGAGTGGTACTAAACGTGGGTACAAGATCCCCTTCATAATCCTGAACTGACTATCTAATTTTCTAAAAATAGCCGTGTGAATGTGTATTATAAAAAAAATATATATATAATCGCAAAATTGCGGATGATTTTGCCTGTGATTCAGTAGCAACATATTTTCAATATTTTCCTGGCTATTATTATTGGCTATATTACATACAGAAATTCTATTTTACGAAAAAAAAACAACATCAATTAGAAAAAAACAGTCACCAGGCCAAAATCAGACAGAGGTCAAGGTACTGACCATTTATGTACTCGTAGAGTCCAACAACTCTTCATTTGTTCACATTACTCATTCATAGCACGCTAAACCTATACCGAAACTTAAAAGGAAGGGTCCCATTTTGTTTTGACTCCAGATTTCACAATGAGCAATTGGATCTTGATATCATGGCTATCAAATGGAATAATTTATTCGACGTGAAAGCATACACAAATTATATATACTATTTATTACGGTCTGTTATTCGTGGGTAGTAAATGACATCGTTGTCATTTTGTCTAATTTAAAATTATTACCACACATTAAGGGAACATTGTTTTTACTAGTAACATCTAGAAACGTCAGAATTCTACTACGGGGATTCGGCGGGAAAAGCTGGAAGGGTGAAGGTGTAATTTTCTTGTGAAAATCAAAAATTATTTGTAAATGGCTTGCATGTGTCCGTGAAGTGAGTCATATAGTTCCAATATCCGTTAACTCCATACGAAACGAGTTTTCAGTACAAACCAAAAACCGGTTTCATAGTTCATTGAAAGTTTTTCTTAGAGAAAATTAGTTGTTTTTATTAAAATTGTTTTTTTTAATTATTTTAAAACTCTTTCTTACGTAATCCTAACAATGTACATAGTATTTTTTGTATTTTAAAAATGGAGTTGGCGGAATTTGTAATTAACAGCTGGAGTTAGCGGATTTTGGTTTAAACTGCTAATGGATATAGCGGGATTTGTACCTAACAACAATATTATTTAGATACAGGATGTAAAAAAACAACATTTGTTTTTACGTAAAAAATATAATAAACAGAAAAAATAGAGGAGTAGAAAATGAACAATTTGTTTAACTATTTTGTTAAACAAATTGTTCATTTTCTATTATTTCTTCGCACGCACAATCATTGTCATCATTTTGATCTTCATTGGCGTTATTATGAAAGGCTTGTTCAGCATTATAATAAAAAATCAACTCAGGTAAGTCTCGCCAATTTTCCCCATAATGGTTTTGCAGTAATTTACAAACATCGTTAACTTTCTCCTTTTTCAAGTTTACTCCCACAGGCAAAGCTGTGGGTGTTATGTTACATACAGTTTTACCTTTCTTGGTAACTAACTTTTTATCGTTTCTTTCGCTTTTATAATTTCTTCTCCTTGTACAGCAACATTAGTTTTTCCCTTAAATAATAAAAATCTCTTTGAAATGTTAAAGCCGAAATGCCAACCACCTGTAGGTTTAAGTATGGCACTTGTTACGGTTTTCCAGTCTAAAACAGGCACTTCTTCCGACAAGTGAAATGTTTTCGCATAAACAGATAATATTTCTACATATTCCTGTGGTTTCATGATTACTTCTTTCCTCCGAATGTCCTTTTCTATTTTGGCGAACACTCTATCGGCTGGGAGAAAAGAATGACCAACTACCGGAAATATTATTTCCATCTTTTTCAACTGGGTTGGTGCATTAGAATATAGCCACTTGGAACACATACCAATTAAAATCGAATTTTTGTTCTGCCCACCACAGCCATCAGCAAACAGTCTCAACTTTTTAACATTTGTGGGTATATTCAGATTTTTTAAAGTATGGTAAACTGCACTAGAAATTTCATTCGAGCCTTTTGGCCTTTCTGTCTCGTACCAATAGTAACTCCAAACGTTTTCAGTAGTCAACTTACTATTTGAGGTGCCAATGACTATTATAAAATTATAAAAATTAAACTGCCTACTAAAGTATGCCGACTGATCAGGAAGCTTCGGGAGACAATGGTTTTTCTGGCAATCAAAAGAAAGTGTCATCATTTGACTGTCTTCTTCTTTCAATAAGGCGTAAAAAGCTTTTGCTTTCAAATTATGTACTCGTTTAGTTACCATTAAAGACTGTTTTTCTTCATTAGTCTTAGCCACCTTTATATTCTCTAATAATTCTGTGCAACGAGAACATACATCAGTCCGAGGATTCCCAAAACCTATATTATAGTTTAGATTAATTCTTTCCTAAAAAACGATTCCTTTACTTTAAATTCATGAGATGCACTGCTATTATAAAGTCGCCACATTTTTTTAATATTGAGTTCACTACTTAGGTACACTCTCTCTGCTGATTTTCCTCGGCAATAATGCGATTCTCTACATTGGAACGACTGTATAAAAGTGTTTATAGCTGCACGTTTGCTTTCGTTTTTTGAGATCGGTGATCTCCGCCTCTATTCTCTTTTGCTGATGCCCCGGCTGACTTGTGTGATCTTTGTAGGACTCCTAAAATTCTGTCCTTTTTTATATTTAGAATGGACATAAATGCTTCTTTACAGACACGCACATTTTTTTTATCAGATTTTTTGTAAAGGTAGTATGTTGTACTCATATTTTTCAAGCCCCGGGTACCATTTTTAGGTCGACGTCTTTGAACATTTTTTGTCACACAGTACTTCAAAATAAAATTATCTTGGTGTATTTTATCTTTTTTATCATAATAATGCTTATGTATATTCAACAAGTCACACATTGACAATGAGCCACACTTCAAACTTTTGGTATTATGCCTACACTTTGGATAAACAGGCAAATCTTGAGGTGTGTACCTGGAAATAATAATACTTTTTAACAAAAATCTAACCGAGTTTCAGTACCCCCAAGGGGGGGATAATACCTCGGGTAGTATTCTCTATTGATTTGTTCTCCATCTAATTACAAAATACCGCAAAAACTGCAAGTGTGCCTTTAAAGTTTGATGAGTTACCTCGATTTATCCAAGATCTGATCATCAGATCCTGACTTGGTGCCCGTGGGACCATCTCGGGGCTATACCCTTTCGAATAAAATAATAATTTTGAAAATTAGTTCACTATTTTCGGAAATATCGAATAAACATACATACAAAAAAAGTCGAGTTGATAACCTCCTTTTTTGAAGTCGGTTAAAAATAAAGTATTTGGATATTTGGAAGTTACTACAATCATACAACTTCAAAAACAATAAACAAACCTATAGTAAGCACTATGTTTAAGAAAATAAGTAGGTTGTACTCCTACAAAAAAGTAACACTCTGTATATTTACACTCAACCTACACTAGCCATAGTAACCGACCATACTTTTAACGTACCTTTGTTCCTTTAATTTATTCTTTTTCCATAAATCTGGCTGACTTTTCTTTTTTCTACCTTTATTAGGAGCTGCTTTTTCGACCATTTTTGGCAATTCTTCCATAACTTTAATAAAAATACGCAATTTTTAAAACAACGAAAAGCACTGCTTTCACACAGAATCGCCATCTTGGACGCGTCGGGATAGCGCATGCTGATTGGTCGAAAACGGAGTTGACGGCCATTGGAACAAATTGTCTGTTGGAGTTAGCGAATTTTGAAAGCAATCGAAAAGTTTATTCCACATTTGTACGGGATTTACCGGTGGTTGGTATACACTTTATTTTAGTAAACAATTTGAAATTTCATAGACTATGTACAAACATAAACCGTCAATTTTTTTTTTAAAGTGGAGTTAGCGGACATTGGAACTATATGACTCAAGTGACGTTTTCTGGTAGATAAGTTATATTTTGATTACTTGTGATGTGAATCTAGTGCGTGTGCATGGTTTTATACGCAGGTAAGCTAAGTAAAACTTTAGCTGGAATACGATCTCTTCATGGGCCCATGTAATTTGTTTCTGGAATTATTTTTCATTTTGACTAACTTTACACTTGTACTTGAGGATTTTCCTGACGTTTTCATTCATCATCATCATCCATCATAAATTCAGAAATCATTTAAACTAAAGACAATGGCTGTATGGGCTTAGTTCCCCTTGCCTTTCCTTCGGGATAAACTAAACAAAAAAAAGAAAATCAGAATTCTACGGAATTAAAAATCAGAGTATACCTAGTTAGTTCTTCTTCATGTTAAAACCATTATTAGATTTGTAAGACCGTAAGATTCCACTACTGATGTTAATCTATTTCAGTGAAGTGTCATTGCTTGGGAGAAAAAATAGCGAGAAGTTGGAAGTGGCCCTGCCCTGCGGCGCCATACGTCCTGGGTTCAAATCCTGGTACGTGCAAACATTGATATGATGAATATTGATGATTATTTCCGAATCATGGATGTTTCGACAGGGTGTTTTTTCGTGGCCACCCTTAACGAAGAGTACGTATTTTCTATACATGAAATAAAGTAAGTTTATGCCAAAAAATACTTGGTTTTTTTTTAATTTTAATTACTTGATCGGGCGTAATTTATGGTGTCTAGTGTTTATGTTAGTTTTTTTATAGACAGATATTAATTATTTCTCGTGAAAAAACTTGCTATGCGCGTCTATGTGCATTTATGCAGAAAACGCAGTCTATTTACTCAACTTTGGACCCTAATACGAGTATCTTTGGAACCAGACACTTCCCAGGTATGCTTCCTTGGAGAAAAATGATCGTAATGATGAGTAGATTATGTAATGTTCGGGAACTTTGACTACCAAAAAACATCCTTTATACCAATACTTATCTATGTATTTATTTTTAATATAACATATACCGTTGCTTAGTACCTACGATCTAAGACCTCAGGGATCTTAGTGTGGGACTAGGTCAATGTGTTGTAAGGTATGTGAATATTTATTTATTTTAAAAAAATGTTACAATATATCTCTCGCTTGTTAATTTTGTACGTACGAAAACCTCGCTCAGCTGCCTAAATCGTTGCCATCAGGGCTTTGCTGAGCAAGGCAAGGCAAATAAAGCGATTCTACCGGTTATTGAAAAACACATTTCTTGCAATGCATCCTCGTGCATTTCTGATGAAAACAGAATATATGCTACGCAGCTTGTTCGTATAAGTAACGCCCTAAGGCAGTGAACGGCAGCTGACATGCGACTATATGGGGTGTCAAGTCAAGTATTGGTCAATTCTAACGTATGGCCAAATATGGTTGAGAGCTGGTTTATTCTAATGTACTGGAATTTTGCGCAAACGCAAGCGTATTAGTGCCTATTTAGGTTGATTGGAAGGCTTTAATTGGTTTATTAAAATTTAGGTATTAAGTTACGCTATGTGGCAAAACCCTCCTGTGGCAGTAGCCTTGTGGCGTGCCCTGGGGGAGGCCTACGTCCAGCAGTGGACTGCAATAGGCTGAAGAAGATGATGTGGTGTTGACATCTCAGCCCGTGGGTATCGTATAAGGCGATTAAGGGTTTCCGGGAGGTGGGCAGCAGCGCATACCGTATTCCTGATTTTTACTGATTATTAAATACTCATCATTCATCATCATCATTTCAGCCCTGGGTAGTCCACTACTGGACATAGGCCTCCCCCAAGGGGGGGGGGGTGTTGGACCGTAACCAGCCATGCTGGTCCAATGAGGGTTGGCGGGTGGCCACAGCCTCGTTCGTTGTTCTGCAGGGTGCACCGCGAGCAGATGAGGATGATTTTGGTCCCGTGAGATCGTATATGGGACCCCATACACCCCATTAAATATTAAATTCTATTTGACGTATTTTTATAAATATAATAATCCCTTGGCACTTCAAATATAATAAATAGTCTTAATTTGCAAAGCATACAATATTCCTACGTAGGTTTGTAAGCAAGGCTGCGCCCGCGCATGCCCTTGTCTATCGTTCTGTAGCTTACCTATTGAGTACTTCTGACGTTAATAAGTCTCATCTTAGCATAATTTATCTACTTGGAAATATATTATGTATGTTATTCCTCATGTTCTGATGCAGGGCTTCACTAGAATATAAAATATTAATAAAGAAATGGAAAAAATTCCTCACCCGGGTGGGAATCGAACCCACGACCTCTGCATTCCGTGCCAGAATTCACTAGAATACATCAGCTGTCGTAAGAGTCAACTAAGACACTCAGGGGCATTCACACAGACGGGTTAGCAATTGATCACCGATGTTTAACATCTGTCCTGTTATGGTAAACGTTGCTGTGGGATCCCTTTCGAGATATGGATACCCCGTTATGGGAAAATAGCTGAGTGTATCTATCTATACCTAGGTACTTACATCAAATTGTGATCCAGCACGAAAACATTTTCGCTAGCACATTGCCCCACATATTTATATTACAAGCGTAATGTGATCTCTGAAAAGCGGCGGTAGACTATCACCAAAGTATGGTAGGGGAAGATTGGGTAATGGGGGTCCTTACGAATGGCTTAACAAAAAAATTTATTAGCCTCATAACAAATTTACTTAATTGAAAAGTAATCATCACATTAATAATAGGTGTACAAAAAAAAAAACAGTGATTAGCACACTTCTGCCCCACATATTTATATGTACATCTTCCTCTTTAGTCACCTTTTTCGATCTTCTTTCCTTGGCCCTTGGCCTTGCCTTTTATGCAGAAAAACGCAGTCTATTTACACAACGAATGTTTACATAGAGAAAAATGCATGATGATGAGGAGAAATTGACCAAAAATCACCCTTATTTATCTTTTTCTTTGGGTGGCGGTCATCGTATCTATCATAAGTATTTTATGAAGAAAAAATAATGAACACAAAATATACAAGTCAAGAGAAATCATTACACCAAAGCTAGTGTTGTAAATCAATAACTATAATCATTTTGCGTCCGTGAAGCAAAAACAAAACACACCTTACATACTAACCCACGCGGCATCGCAGCGACGGCGAGGGGAACAGAGGAGCTACTATTAGTGTTAAAGTATGACTCCCATTACCCGTACAACCAATCACCTGAATGGATTTTAATAAAATTTGACACAGGGTTAGTTGATTGTGGTAATAAACGACATTACTAGTCTTTTTTGCGGATACAGGTGTGGAAGATACAGCGGATACAGGAACTATGAATATTTCATCTCGTACAAAAAAAGCTACTTATTTAAATTTGATGCAAAATAGAATAATTCGCATGATTTTTTTTACTTCTAAGGGCAAATATGACTGTGTTGGTGACGAACCTCTATATCAATAGGTACCTAGAGATCAAGAAATAATGTTGCTTTGTTCATAGCCCTTGGACCCCAATAAGCCTTTACTTAGGTTAGCCCTATCTAGGTAGGAAATAAAGCCGAACTGGTTTTGGTGGAAATGTTTCGTTAGATCCGGCCTGCCGCGCCATAGGTCATGGCTTCGAAGTTCGGTAGGTGCAAACATTTATATGATGAATATTGATGTTTGTTTGAGTCATGGATGTTTCTACAGGGTGTAACAGAAAGATTATGTTATTCTATATTAATCTACACCCACCCATCTAGCCCACTATAAAAAACCTATTTCCAAAATTTAAGACTCGAAATCACATGTTTATTTTTAAGTGTTGTTTAGGAATTCTCCATACTATCTGGAACAATAAACATGTGATTTGGAGTCTGAAATTTTGTGGGTAGGTTCCTTTTAATGGGCTATTTATTTAGCTTTTCGCTTAACGTACCCCTTTTGTTACACCCTGTATAATTATCTGTATGTATTTACTGCGATACAAGACCTCAGGGATCTTAATGCGGTTCTGGGACGCGATTCCAATGTGCTATTATAAGGTATGTGAATTTATACTTGTAACTTTGCGAAGTTTACTGTCGCTTGTAAAATTGTTGTCTAAGCTCATCCTCTTTGCATTGACTCCGCGGTTGTTGTAACATGTGTAACAGAATTACTGATGAGAGGCGTGTGGGTGTGTTTCTCAATTTGTCTGTTTGCTTGTATGTTACACTCGAACCGCGACTCTTTGATAATACAAAATTATTGAAATGTAACAGGTAAACAAGTTACAACTTACATAGGTAACTAAATTATAATAGGTAATAATTGACGGCCAATTGGTCTAGTACGAGTAGGTAGTGACCCTGCCTGCGACGCCATAGGTCCTGGGTTCGAATCCCGGTAGGTGCAAACATTGATATGATGACTATCAATGTTTGTTTCCGAGTCATGGATGTTTCTATACTTATCTATGTATTTATATACCGTTGCTTAGTACCTACGACACAAGATCTTAGGGATCCTACTGTGGGACTAGGTTAATGTGTTGTGTAGTGTGTGGATATTTATTTATTTAGGTAAATAATATGTGTCAGTGTATACTTACGTTAAAATACCGTAACGTTATAAAAATAACATAGCTAATACCGCAAACCTATTTTACTTGTATGGAAAGCCCACCTTTTCCCAAATACTCATTATGTATTACTAAATACGGCAACGTGTTTTATTTAACACTAGTGGACGCCCGCGACTCCGTCCGCGTGGACTACAGAAAAAATAAAAAGTAGCCTATATGTTAAGTGTAAAAAGTAGCCTATATGTTATCGCGGTTGTCGTAAAAAATTAATTCACGTTTGTCCCCTTCCCGTGGGAATTTCGGGAAATCCGTTCCCAGTGCTTCCTCGGGGTCCCAAATAAACATATATGCTCAACTTCAGATTCACATGTTTAACCGTTTTCGTAAAAAATAAATAATTCCCGTTGGTCTCCTTCACGTGGGAATTTCGGGAAATCCGTTCTAGTGTTTCCTCGCAGTCCCTAATGAACATATATGCCCAATTTCAGCTTCATATGTATAGCGGTTTTCGTAAAAACTATGAATTCCCGTTTGTCCCCTTCCCGTGGGAATTTCGGGAAATCCGTTTTTAGTCCTCCCTCGCTGTCCCCAATGAACATATATGCCCGATTTCAGCTTCATATGTATAGCGGTTTTCGTAAAAAACTATGAATTCCCGTTTGTCCCCTTCCCGTGGGAATTTCGGGAAATCCGTTTTTAGTCCTCCCTCGCTGTCCCCAATGAACATATATGCCCGATTTCAGCTTCATATGTATAGCGGTTTTCGTAAAAAATATAGAATTCCCGTTGGTCGCCTTCCCGTGGGAATATCGGGAAATTCTTATAGCCTATGTTCATCCAGGTCCAATAAGGATTCTAACGGTGAAAGAATTTTTGAAATCGGTCCAGTAGTTTTTGAGCCTATTCATTACAACCAAACAAACAAAGTTTTCCTCTTTATAATATTAGTGTAGATAAACATAGCTGTTTCTGTTTCTCATGTATGAATCATATTTATTTGCCATCACGGCAATCAAATAATTTTTCTGATATTCTTGGCTGTATGGACATAATTTCCCTTGCCTTCTATTCGGGGTAAACTTAAAAAAAACTATTATTATTATCAGTTATAACTCTATGTTATGTAGCGGTGCTCACCCCTACACTTATGTATGGCAGCGAATCTGGGGTGTGGAAGAAAGAGATATAGGTATATGGCAGAAGTGAATGGCAATGCTGGGAGAGGTCGCGCTAGACGAACCTACATAGACCAAATTGGGGATGTGCTAAAAAAAGGGCTAGTCAAGAGCACCCGAAACCGGCGAGCATGTATGAAGATGTGGATGAGGCGAAAGAGGTATGTTTGGAACGTACTAAATGGAGATCTGTAGTCTCTGCCTATGCCCTATGGGATATAGGCGTGAGGTTATGTATGTATGTACTCTATGTTAACACCGGCGATTGGTGTAGTTGGTAGTGGCCCTGCCTGCGACGCCATAGGTCCTGGGTTCGAATCCCGGTAGGTGCAAACATTGATGTGATGAATATCGATGTTTGTTTCCGAGTCATAGATGTTTATATACTTATCTATGTATTTATATACCGTTGCTTAGTACCCACGATACAAGACCTTAGGGATCTTAGTGTGGGATTAGGTCAATGTGTTGTGAAGTGTGTGAATGTGTGTGTGTGTGTGTGTGTGATGTATTCTAGTGAAGCCTGCATCAGGACAGGGCTGTTCATCAGCATTCTGCTTGTCGATTTTATTTATGACAAGTTTCTTGATACTTCGGTATTATGAGTCAAGGTTGCACGCCTTCGATATGCCGCCTACATGCCTGACGTCAATACCGGAACTTTACGGGGGAAAGAGAAGGGAGAAGCTATTTAAATAAGTGTTTAGTAAATGGAGCATTCGAATTAAATATAGGTAAGTGTATTGTACAGGTAATATTATAAATTAAGGTATCATTCAAAATTTTGTTATGAGAATTAGTAACCGTAAGGTGTATTTATGCAATCTGGACGTATAGAACCAAAACAACCATTTTTGATGTTTCGACCTCGAATCTCTCACTTTAACGTGTCACTTGCCCAATACTCTTTTGCTAAACATTATATAACATTTATCTAAGATCTAAGTATGACAGTCATATCTTAATCGGAATTTTATTATGATTGACAGCTTGGTTAGACGGCGACCAATAAATATATCGAAGGCATATTGTATAACAGCTAGGTCTTTTGAATAGCATTGGATAATTTAATTTGCAGCAATTTGCTTAAAGCAAAGATAGAACTTAAATCTCTCAGACGAGTAGGTAGGTCGTTGAGTAAATGATTAGTTTTTGTAGGAAAAGGTAACAATGTATACAAATAGATACGACAATAAACTTACGAACTTAGTGGCCCATTACCGCCCTAAGTAACCACCTATAAAATAAATGTCACATAAAAATGTCATTGTTAAAAGGAATTCCTTTTAAGCCAACTTCCTTATTTTATATTATTGAAGGAGATCGTAAACATGAAAATTCCTAGAAACATCACTTAGATCTGAGTTTCCCAAAGTGGACGCTGGAGACGTAGAGTGGGTAAGGGGCCCAGAAAAAATATCGAGTCTAACATGTTATTGATGTTTTTATGGTGAAAAATAATAACGGATGCTAGAAAATGAGATTTTTAGAGAGACATGGGCGTCAGTTTAAATAAGCTTGGGAACCTGTAACTTAGGTAGGTGGAGATGGAGGATTTAGAAAATAATGAGTAAACCGTCCCATCAGAGAGTGCACCTGTGTTTGCGCACACTTGTGTACATTTATATACATTTGAAACTTAGTCTTTCTAGGCATCCATTAAATATAATCTCCAGCCTATTGCAGTCCACTGCTGGACGTAGGCCACAAGGCTACTGCCACAGGGGGGTTTTGCCCATAACCACCACGCTGGTCATGCGGGTTGGTGACCGCAGTGTGATTTTCGGACTATGTTGTCAGCACAGGAGGCGCTGCTGCCCGCCTCCCGGAAGCCGTTAATCGCCTCGTACGATTACCCATAAGCAGGTGGTACAAACTCTGCCGGCACCACGCGGTCCGTAAAATATAGAATTGCATAATAAAGATGGATCAATTTATCAAAGTTATATTTCCTGCAATTAGGGGTATTTGAGTACCTGTTAGCGTGCGAATTTCTCTCACACATACGCAAAAGGATAACGTAGTACGTCTATTCATACCTTTGCATGTAAGTGATGAAAATCTATTAGGAAAAAATAGGCCAATAGGTAAATATATATACATAAATACACACGGCTGTGTTCTCGAGATGGGGTAGCCAGATGTGCAGAATCGTAAAGTAGATCCAACTGCCAAGTTTAGAATAGCTAGCACAGATTTTAATAAAGTGACCATTTGCCAGCTTATCGTCTGACAATGCCCGAGTTCCTTAGTCCCTTGCGACATGCACGGAGGGAGATGCAGCTTAGCTTAGGTCACTAATTAAATACCTATAAATAAAATCCGCCCCCTGACTATGTAAAAGCAATAGAAAAGCCGAAGCAAAGCGATAGCGAAAATTGTACAATATTCGCCTTGAAATGTCAAAGTTCCCTTGAAATTCATTTTACGTAATACGAATTTGACAAGCAATCAGCGATTTTCGTACAATTTTCGCTATCGCTTTACTTTTGCTAGTTAGGTAATAAGGGTGCCGGTTCATAAGCGCTTAAAGTAGAGT
This sequence comes from Carposina sasakii, assembly GCA_014607495.2. NCBI lineage: Eukaryota > Metazoa > Arthropoda > Insecta > Lepidoptera > Carposinidae > Carposina > Carposina sasakii. The sequence goes on along the minus strand of CP053176.1, from coordinate 3,611,827 downwards.
TCGCTTACTCTATAGTTCCTTCTGGATGATGGCGCTAGTTACTATGTGTATGACCACATTTTCTGTGTACAAAAAATATTAGTTCTGAAATCAGGCATAAGAGTTGTTCTATGAAACGGACTGTAGCACCAAAATGGTTTAACAATCAAATAAATATCTAACACCATGAAGGTTTTACTAATTAGAGATCTTATAATAAAATAAATGTAAACCACAGTATAATTAGCAGTTTGGCAATCTATGACATAAAAAGTGTGATAATGAGAAAATGGCGGTTTTTCATTAAACTACTCGAGCGTAACAAACACTACTGACCTTTGGTGTAATCTTTTTTATTTCATTCTGAAATTAGTCAATGGAAGATAGTTTACGCTAACAAGTGCGAATTGAATTTTTTTTTTTCACTTTATTTAGGATGATGTTTTGAGAAGTTATAAGTGTCAGTCTTTTCCGGGAGGTGGGCAGCAGCGAGTACTTCCCATATTGACAACATAGTCCGAAAATCACATTGCGGTCACCAACTGGCCTGCCCAACGTGGTGACTATGGGCAAAAACCGGCGCTCTATGGCAGTAGCCTTTTGTTGGGGAGGCCTACGTCCAGCAGTAGACTGCAAAAGGTTGATGTATTTATATGTCTACTAGCCGACCCGGCAAACGTTGTTTTGCCATGTAAAAGGGGTTGATCCTAGAGGGGTGAAAATTCATGGTTTTATGTATTTTTGTATGCTGTATCATAAAAAAAATAAAAAAAATTATCAAAAAAAATTAGGGGTGGACCACCCTTAACATTTAGGGGGATGAAAAATAGATGTTGTCCGATTCTCCACCCTAACCGATATGCATGCTAAGATTTACGAAAATCGGTCGAGCCGGAGGAGGAGTTTAACTTCTAACACCGTGACACGAGAATTTTATATATAAAGATAGTACCTATACAATATACATAGGTATAGTATAACACATCTTAAAAGAAACCATTTAAACATTAATAGCTACAGTAATAAAATCTTACCTTTCAAGAAACTTAATTTTAAAAATCCTTAACTGACTCGAAGCCTGAGGCGGCAACTCATAAAAAACAAAAAAAAACAAAACTTTTCACTCAACACTCGATCTTATGAGCATACGAACTAAAACCACATTCCATTGCACGATGCAAAATTAAAAAAGTTCACATCCTTGGACCTAGCTGGCCATATGCTTATGAATTATTTGAAAAACCTACGTTATTTAAATAAACGACGTCACAAATCACACCTTTTTGTTCTAATATTTACTTTTATTGTTTTCATAACCTTAAAATAACTTTAAAAATCGTTCGAATTCGTTTTTTTTTATCGTTTTGCCGCGCATTCTGCGTCGACCGCGCTCTCGCTTGTCTCTTTTGTTACTGGCTGGCTGAGGCAAAGGTAGGTTCAGCCGTGCGGCCTTCATTAGCAAGAAGGCTGTATGTGCATCGATTTTCCGTACGATTATCGACTCAAAGGTTGAATTTGAGATGAAGATGATGTCAGGATATTTAAATATAACTTGTTGCGCCATAACGGGACGTGTGGAACGTTAAGTTCTTAAATCGAAAAGGACTTGTTTTAAGACTTGAACGAGGAAAACATGATTACATAAAATTTTAAAGGGTAATGATTTAGCAAAAGTTTTATTAAGTCCTGAAGAATGGGATGTGAAGCAGTGATCTGCGTAGATACCAAGCGAATTGCAAATGATTCATACACTATAGAGCTGAAAAAGATCCTGCTAATAACTTTTTAAAAATTATATTTAGGTTAAAGTTTAAACTCTGGATGCAACGAATAAAAAATCGTATTTTTGGAATTTGTAACCTTCTTTTATTTAGGATGGGATGGATACGGACCCCTTATTACCTAACTAGCAAAAGCAAAGCGATAGCGAAAATTGTACAAAAATCGCTGATTGCTTGTCCTATTACGTAAAATGAATTTCAAAGGAACTTTGACAGTTGTATATATAATATTGTACAATCTTTGCTATTGCAAATTAGGTAATCAGGGGGTGGAAAGCTCTATGATAATTAAGATTTATTATCTCGAGCAAAAGACATCAACGAGTGAGGATGGCCCGGAAGTTTTTTATTACTATAATATCACTTGTTTTTGAGCTATCTAATGAATATCGAATTGGTTCTCAATATTACCAGTATAATAGGTACCTATCTATGCACTGTTGGAAGGTAGAGATACTGGGTGTAAAAAGACAACTTTGTTCTTTTAATACTTCGTATTCTTTGTAACATCACGATCATTTATTTCTATGGATATTGAGATCCAAAGTTACATTAATATTATCATTTTAATTACATAAATCCATCTGAAATCGGTTAACAATTTTTTTTTACAAAGATACCATGTCAAAATGTTATTTTTGTAGGTACATTTGTACTTTGCGCATCAAACGAATACATTGCTTGCAATAAAATTACAGTATTTTTTTTGTAATTTTTTTGTCGTTTCCCAGGGTTGGTTCCATAGAAGAAAATGATCGTAATACGAGGTATTAAAAACAATATTATCTTTTTACACCCTGTATACAATATACATAAATAAATACCTAATAGATACCTAATATGAAGTTTTATTCAACTGACTTACAAATTACTATCGCTTATTTTTGCTATCAAAATATTCATCTTTTAAGTCATTAATTTTCTTTTTCTGTATAATTTCTGAAAAACTTGCGATAGCAAATATTGTCAATAGCGACATCTATTGACAACTTTAGATTTAATTTTATACATTGTAGCTTCTACTCCACGGAAATCCTTGCGTTGCCGTTGGGTTGGTAGTACCGATATAGGTTTTCACTATAGACAAAAGATGGCATTTCAAGCAAAAAATTGTCCCATTCGAGCTATAAATAGCTACATTTACATCATAAAATATAAGTATTGCGTTTATAGCTATATTCCCATTTTAAAGAAGCAACTTTTAATTAACAATTTACATGCTAGTATGGTCGGTTCCGGCAGTCATACTTAAACCTAAACGTAAATCTTAGTCCTACCTGTCCTTTTCTCTTTCAGCCATGTTAAGAACGGAGAGAGATAGACCTGACTAAGATTAGGTTTAGGTTTAAGTGTGACTGCCGGAATCGACCCTAATGTTACCAAATCGAGGGGAGAAAGGCTATTTGGGATAAGCGCCATTTATATATATGGTGCTTATCCCAAATAGCCTTTCACCCCTCGAAATAATATACAACGCATGTTCCTAAAATGCAATAGCCAGAACTGCAGCATAACTTCATTTAGTTTAGTGAGTGGTTTACAAATTTACTAATTTCTATAATCCTGAGGATGCCACGGTTGTTGGCGAAACATATGTAGATTATTTATCTAGTTTTTGATTTCGGAATGGTGCAATGTATTTATTGTCTTCCATGTATGCTTGCATGCTAGGTGCTCGGGTCTGGTATCTCGTGGCGATTGTAGTTAGTGCAAGTGCCTGTTTTCGCAGTTATGAGTTATCAGATCCGAGGGTCAGTGGAGGGTGTAGGGCCCGGTGGTGGGCGCACCCATAGTGAATAATTTCATTTACTCAATATCCAAATTGGCGCCATTTTTCCACTTCCGCAAACTTTCCGGTATCTCCATCTCCACATCTGGTAGAATATCGAACGGATAATTCTGATAGTTTTGCCAGAACACCGGTCGAACGGTCCTGAAACCGTTGTCGAAAGCAGCTATCGACGCAACGTCGGCGTTGTCTAGAGCGAAGTCGAAGATCGACGCGTTCTCTTCGACGCGACTTTTCGTTATCGTCTTCGGTATGGATATTATGTTGCGTTGGTACTGTAAATAAATATGTTGGTAAAAAAAGATTTTGACTAAGAAAGTATTTAGGTACCGAAATTGCTATGGGATCGCTAAGATATCCCACCCATCCGCACCAAACGTTATGCTAACTCGTTTGTAATGCGAACGGCTAAGGAGTGGAATGGACTTCCTGCCCATGTATTTCCCGAGCACTATAACATTGGTCTCTTCAAAGCTAGAGTGAATAGGCACTTTCTAGGCAAACATGTAACACCCTAGGCCGCATCTTGCTTAACATCAGGTACGATGGCGGTCAAATCTTTGCCAAGCTTTTTTTTTAAAAAAAAATTTAAAACGGAAATTGTTTGTGCTGACATAATGGTCGATTCTGACCGTCTAACTTAAAGTTAGTCGTACTATTCCTTTCTGTCTCACTCTATCATTTATGTTAATAATGGCGAGGGGCAGATTTGACTAGTTTTAAGATTACGTTAAGTGTGACAGTCAGAATTGACCACATAGTCATAGCTAGTCTTATCTATTACTTACTCACTTGATTTCGACGCGTAAATAGCACGATAAACGACATAACAGAAAATTTACAGAAAAAAAGCCTCTAATTTTATAATGGGTCTACAATTACTTAATAGGTACTATAAATAAGGTAAAAATTTCGAATCAAGAAAGAAATATAACTCATATAGCCAGATGAAAAAATATCAGTAGGTTTGAGTTTTTTAGTTGATTCTTACGACATGCACGGAAGGAGATGCAGCTGAAGTATTCCAATAAATCACCTTTTCAGCACAGAACTTACCAAATATCTCAAAGCGACTTGCGTGACTGTCTTCCCGTATTTCTTGGCAATTTCTAGCATAACTGGGTTATTTAGTTTCGGCTCAGGACTGTTCGGATAAGATCGGGAAGGGACCATGGTCCCGAATGGGGAGTACGCCACTGTAGCTATTTTGTTTGAGTGGCAGAAGTCTACTAGCTCCTTCTGTCCGAGGTTTAGATTGAGCTGGAATCGAAAAAGTTTTTAACATACCTATACAGGGTGTAACAGAAAGGGCATGTTTAAGACAAAAACTATGTAAATAGCCCACTATAGAGAACCTATTTCCAAAATTAAGATAGACACCGTGGACCGAGTTAGAAGCACTGGACTGGCAGCTGTAAACCTACAACCCTGCTCAATCTACAACACAGGAACTAACTAAACTAAGGGCTGATTTTTCCGAACGTCAGATAGCCTATCAAAAGAATAAAGTTCATGCTGTCTCTTTCACGATCAAGTTTTAGAAAGACAGCATCAACTTTATTAACTAAAAAAAAACTAAACTAACTTCATCATCATCATCATCAGCCTATTGCAGTCCACTGCTGGACGTAAGCCTCCCCCAGGGCACGCCACAAGACTGCCATGGGGGGTATTTGCCCATAGTCACCACGCTGGGCAAGCGGGTTGGTGACCGCAGTTTGTATTTTGGACTATGTTGTCAACACGGGAGGCGCTGCTGCCCACCTCCCGGAAACCCTTAATCGCCTCGTACGATACCCACGGGCAGACATGGGGTGGTACGAATTCTACTCTGCCGGCACCACGCGGCCAAACTAACCTAACTCAAGTTAATTATAGACATACCTCCACCTGATTACAAGCCGGCGGCACCTTACAGTTAGCGAGCAATCTCTTCAGCTGTTCTACATTGAAGTTGGAGACGCCTATGCCTTTGACGAGGCCTTTTTGGAGGACCGCCTCGAAGCCACGCCACGTTTCTAGGTAGTCGATCTTTTCGTCTACTCCATCTTGCTGGAATAAAAATTACATACATACAGGGTGCTTGTGACAGCCAGGCAAATATTGATACCATGACTTTAGACCATGATTCTGAGGTGGAAAACACAGAAATTTTCGCAGGAAAATTCCAAAATTTTCCGACTTTTATTTCATATTTTTAGGAAAAAAATTGTTAAGTTCGTTTATTTAGGCCTTAGATAATGACTTAAAAATAAAATTTGAAATAAAAAAAAAAGTTGCCCCAAAAAAGTTCAAAAACCTGATCAACCCTAATAGAGAGTAGCAAGAGATCCAAAAAACAGCAATAGAGACAAATAAGTCGCATTTAAAGTCACAAGATCCAAAATTGGCGCGGAACAGCTACTGAAGTGTTGCCAGATGTACATTGCATCTCATTGTTGCAAAATATCGTGTTTGTTTTATCGCATGATAGAATATATGGACATCCTAGTCACATTTCAAAGAGACGGAATTACCCCCCCCCCTCCCGCTCACGAGTTTGAATTTAGTGGAAGTAAATTTCAAATCTTGGGGTAAAATTGGATGTCAAAATTATCATAACAAAAATATCGTAGAATTGAACGCGTGCGGTAAGAGCGATAATTATCGTGCATCTGGCAACGTTGCTGATAATCAAACCAAAAATCCATTTCCTGCGAGTTATAACACTGTCGTATAACTCAGCCGAATGGTACTTGTTCAGCATTTCAGTATTTGCCTGGCTGTCACCCACACCCTGTATACAGGATAATTTTTGGTCGTCAACGTACCCAAAAACTACGGAATCTCCTCATCATCACGATCATTTTTCTCTATGGAAGCATATCTGGGAAGTGTCTGGTTTCCAAAATATTAGGGTCCAAAGCTGAGCAAATAGACTGCGTTTTTCTGCATAAATGCACATAGACGCGCGTAGCAAGATTTTTTTACGAGAAATAATTAATATCTGTCTATGATAAAACTAGCATAAACACTGGACACTATAAACGCCAGATAAAAGAAATTCAAAAAATTTACATCGTTTCCCAGCATTTTTTTTGGCATAAACTTACTTTGTTTGATGTATAGAGTACGTACCCTTCATTAAGGGTGGCAGCGAAAAACACACTGTATATAGATAGACACCCTGTATATAGATAGACATCCTTGTATATACATAGTCAGATGATTTCAGGCTCATAAAGCAGATTCCACTGCCACGTTTACCATAACGGGAACTGTAAATGGTCAGTGAGAAGTTGCTAGCTAATCGCCTGAGAGACTGTACTGAGCTCCTCAATCGACTCTTACGACATGCACGGAAGGAGATGAGATGATAAACTTTAGAATTTTCGTATTTTCCGTTTCCGTGGAAGTTTCGGGAATTCGACACAAAACTGAAAAATATGGTTTTGAAGGAAAGCCGTGTATTTGATTTTTTGACAGAGGTTTTTTGCAGGATTCCTATTCTATTCTTTATTGTACACAAACATTATACAGGGTATAACAAAAGGGGTATTTTAAGCGAGAAGCTATGTAAATAGCCCAGCAAAAGGAACCTACCACAAAATTTCAGACTCGAAATCATATGTTTATTTTTCCAGATAGGTAGTATGGAGAATTCCTAAACAACTCAGGTATGTTCATACAATCTTGAAAAATAAACATTTCGAGTCTCAAATTTTGGAAATAGGTTCTCTATAGTGGGCTATTTACATAGCTTTTCGCTTAACATACCCTTTCTGTTACACCCTGTATACAGAAAAATAATTTACATTGACAATACAGGGTGTTTTTTTGTTTTAACGAAAATATACATTGCTACGCGCGTCTATGTGCATTTATGCAGAAAAACGCAGTCTATTTACTCAACTTTGGACCCTAATATTTTGGAAACCAGACACTTCCCAGGTATGCTTCCATGGAGAAAAATGATCGTGATGATGAGGAGATTCCGTAGTTTTCGGAAACGTTGACGACCAAAAATCATCCTGTATACAAAGGCGTGCTTATTCCTATAAGAGTTCCTTATGTAATCCTCGCCCAGATTACTTGTATGATCTACTACTCACACTGATGGACATGGGCCAGTGCATCAGCACCAGATCTAGATAGTCCAAGTTCATCCGTTTCAGAGACCCTCGTACGGAAACTTCCACGTCTGCCTCGCGATGGAAATGCTGCCACACCTGAAAATAGAGATTTGATGAACCTATAGTAAATTAAATTAAACCTATAGTAAAGAGGTGATAGCCCAGTGGTTAAGACGTGCGCCTTCCAAGCGGGAGGCGTAAATTCGATCCCAGTCACGGGCCTGTACCAATAATTTATTTCATGTACAGATTTTAATGTTGTAAAATTGTCACTTAGCTCGTGCCTCAGAAAGTACGTAAAACCGTTGGTCCTGCGCCTGATCTCTCTCCGGTCGTGTCGGCATTCCGTCCCATCGGACTATGAGAGTAGCCGAATAGAGAGTGCATCTGTGTTTGCGCACACACTTGTGCACTATAATATGTCCTGCGTACCTGGCCAATCTCCGTAGAGATTGGTCGCCTTGACCGAAATACGGTCGGAGATCATCATCATCATATACTATTTAAGTTAATTCCTAAAAGACGTTATAATTGCCCTGTGTTTAACTTAAAAGGGTGCCAGGGTCGTGTCAATGCAAGTACCTGCACAATATCAGGTTATGATAATAGCAATGTTCATAATTAATTGTCGATCACACGCAAGCGAATCAACAAGAATTCATCAATATGGAAAATGAGTTGGAGAGGAATATATAGACTTTTTTCCAAGCCAGAATTAAATGAATTGTGTTGATGCGGGACTTTACTACATCAGCTGCATCTCCTTCCGTGCATGTCGTTAGAGTCGACTAAGGAACTTAGGGTTCTCTCAGGCAACTGTCACTGATGATTTACATCTATGAGTGGCTCTGGGATCTCGGGAACACGCCGATGTAAGAGATAAAATTACTTAATGAATTCGCTCAAAATGAAGTCAATCTATGGCTCTCACGGTGAGAGTCTCAGCGAGCTCATGGAATGCTTCTTGGTGGGTATATGGATTTGACGTTTAGACATGAGATATGTCTCTCAGATCCTTCTTATGCTACGCCTGCTATATCTATCTCATCTTACTCATATCTTACTCACTTTGGTTGTAACAAACAGATCTTCCCTGTTCACTACTCCCTCTTTTATCTTCTTATTGATGACCTCTCCGACCTCCGGCTCGACTCGATAGAGATGTGCCGTATCGATATGTCGATAACCGATGTCGATAGCGTGCGACAGCGCATCCACCATCTTTGATAGATCAGTGGTTTCGAATATGAACTGAAAGGAAATGCGGCGAGGAGATTTAAAAAAATATTTTATGAAAAAATCCTGACTGCGAATATTTTTTGATCTAGTCTCACTCTCATAACTAAGACCATGAAGAAGGTATAAAAGAGGAGGTGGGACTATGAACTGAGTCGTGTGGCAATCGTGAGGCCATGACGTCATGATAGGTGGAGCTTCAGCGCCAGTGTAACGCAGTAGCTGTAACCACACGCTTGTGCTCCGAAATGTAACCGTATTAAAATTACAAAGACACTAGCGCTTTTATTAGGGTACTTTTTCCAAAACGTAATATAATATTGCCATCTAGTGATAAGTAATTGCACTAGTAAAACAATCTTGAACCATATTGATAATGAAGCAAGTAGTTTGACTAGTCACTACAAGGTGGTTTCTATGTAAATGGGCAGGGCTACAGTGTTCAATGCTCCCCTCGTCCCATACTTCACCCCGCTCCGCGGCACACTATTTTTGTATGAAAATATACTTATCCGCTACTCCTCTTTTATTTCTTCTCCACGACTAAGACTATCTAATAACACTTCTAAAGCTCAAACGCAATAACCCGTTTAGGCTCTATAGCTAGAGCGTGCCAAAGAAATATTATACAAACATACACTCGAAAAACATAACCCTCCTTCTGGCTGTATCAGTTAATTAGATGCTAATTTGTTTTGTCTGTGACAGAAAGTATGCGAAGAGAGAGCATAATGGAAACAAATTAATGTTAACTTACATCTACGCTGATAATTTGACGGCCGATTGGTGTAGTAGGTAGTGACCCTGCCTGCGACGCCATAGGTCCTGGGTATCCCGGTAGGTGCAAACATTGATGTGATGAATATCGATGTTTGTTTCCGAGTCATGGATGTTTATATACTTATCTATGTATTTATATACCGTTGCTTAGTACCCACGATACAAGACCTTAGGGATCTTAGTGTGGGACTAGGTCAATGTGTTGTGAAGTGTGTGAATTTTATTTATTTATTTATTTATAATAAACACTTTAGAAAAAACGTGTTTAGTAATTATTACCCCTTTGATACTAAATAACTTAACTCATAATCTTTCTGCCCTTATCCTATTATTTAAACAGGGTGATTTTTGGTCGCCAACGTTCCCGAAAACTTGGGAATCTCCTCATCATCACGATCATTTTTCTCCATGGAAGCATACCTGGGAAGTGTCTGGTTTTCAAAATATTAAGGTCCAAAGTTGAGTATTTACTCAACTGCGTTTTTCTGCATAAATGCACAATGACGCGTGTGGCAAGATTTTTTCACGAAAAATAATTAATATTTGTCTATGAAAAAAGAAATAAAAAAAAATATTTACATTGTTTCCCAGCATTTTTTTAAAAGCATAAACTTACTTTATTTGATGTATAGAGTACGTACCCTTCGTTAACGGTAGCAACGAAAAAAACATCCTGTAGATAGATGTTAATATTTTATTTTAAACTTGTCCTTGATCTCAACAATCATACGTTATAAGAGAAGTTATCTAATTAAGATATCTCACGTAATATAATAAATAGTGTACTTAGATAACAAACCACAATATAATAAATAGTGTAGTTAGATAACATTGATATTTGTACCTACTGAAATCGGCAAAATATTTGGTGGTTTGTATGTAACTGCAAAAATGACTGAACGGATTTCAATGAAACTTTAACTGGCTTTAAGCTAACTTTAACTGGTTTTCTCATTTTTTTTACAATAAATGAGAAAAAGTACCTACGTAATTTCTGGTACTTGACGGGGCTGCGCGATTTTAATTATGGAAAACGCCGAATTTCTTGATTAAAATGAAAGAGACATGTACAAGGAAATTCCTTTTAGCTAGATCACTTATTCTTGTCCTTTACCTTGTCGTTGAGTCCCAGCCATGTCCCGTAGCCCAGCGCTGGTATTTCGCGCCCATTATTCAATTTTATTGTGGGAATGTTAACCTGAAAAAAAAAAACAAAAAATATTTTTAGTAAGTACCTAGAAGTAGAAGCTCTACGTAGCTCCAGTTTTAAACACATAGTAACTAGCGCCATCATCCAGCGGAACTATGCGGTGAAACGCACAATACGTAAGAATACAATAAATGTTAGTTTCGAAATCGCGCACGGGCACTATTCTGTGAAATGAACATCTACAAATTATATAAGTTTGTATAGGTAGGTATAAGATGATTTTACAAGCTATATTTAGGTAAATAAATGAATAAAATACCTTTGTCATTTCGAATATCTATAAAATAACACTGATTAAAACACGTCTGCTTTCTCGCGAATGTTTTTGCCAAATGGTCAGTAGTGCAAGCAAGCAAATGTAGACACAGAGTGTAGATCAATGTATATAGGTGTAATTTGCACAGACTAAAATTATTTATTTGACATTGACAGTGACAGTTGCGGTATGTGGCAAAGATTATAAATTTATAGAATGGTACCTAACATGTTTCAGACAGTGTATCATGCTGGAACCCAAATACGGATTGCAAAAACGTACAATTAAAGTGATGCTAATCAAGATTTTACCTACGTATTTCGACAGAATTATAACATTTATTCTTTAGTATTATTATCCCAGCAGAGTCAAATAGTTTACTTCGTGAAAAATGTATGCTATCAGCAATTTGAAATCATTCAGACACTTCATCGTTCAAAGTGAAAAGGAAATAATATTACGAACGCCAAAAATACAAACAAGCAATTTTCTTGTATTATATTGTAATATTATACCTAGTACTGTAAATTAATTAACACCTTGATTATTTTAATAAAAAAATATATACGTAAAATACCAATCTGTATTTTAAAAATATCGATACGAACAGCATTATCCCGACCATGGCAACATTTGTGCAAAATGAACTGTCAAATGATTCGGCGGGAAAAGCTGAAAGGGTGCAGGTGTCTTGTGAAAATCAAAAATTATTTGTAAATGGCTTGCATGTGTCCGTAAAGTGATGTTTTCTGGTAAATAAGTTATATTTTGATTACTTGTGATGTGAATCTAGTGCGTGTGCATGGTTTTATACGCAGGTAAGCTGAGTAAAACTTTAGCCGGAATACGATTTCTTCATGGTCCCATGTAAGTTGATTTTGCAATTATTTTTCATTTTGACAAATTTTACACTTGTTCTTGAGGATTTTCCCGACGTTTCCATTCATCATCATCTATCATTATTATTACATTCAGAAATCATTTACTAAAGACAATGGCTGTATGGGCTTAGTTCCCCTTGCCTTTCCTTCGGGATAAACTATAAAAAAAAATGAACTGTCAAACTAGTCTCTCGAATTATTGTTTCGAGTGTAAAGTCCATATGAGTTTAATCAGGTACTGGTGGGTAGGTACCTAAAGTAAAATTAAGCTAAGTATCTGTCACCTCCATTAATTACAATATTCTATGGAACCATACTCGCCGCGACGACGCGCATAATTTATAAATATCCACTTGTTACGAGTATCGTAAAAAAGCCGGCCGGCGACATTTAGCTACATAGCCATAATAAATTCTATTCAGCTGATATACGATTGATATTCTTAATATAACTTATCTACTTAGCTAGAATACAGATAGACTAGATATTATTAAAATATTATTAACATGAACTTATTTGAACAGCAGGTGTTTATTAGAAACCACATGATGCTATAACGCGAAGATTGAACAGCATGAAGATGCAGTACACCGATTGCCCCATTACATTCTGCAAACCCACATGTTAAGCGTAAAGCAAATAGCATACTGTAGAGAACCTTTCCACAAATGAGACTGAAATCGCGTTGAAAATTCCTGAGATGTTTAAGCTAGACATGTGATTCGAGCTTTGTGGATAGATTCTCTATAGTGGGCTATATACTGTATAAGTACCTGTATTTAATGATTGAATGTATCATATTGAATAATATATTCTATCAACACGTGTTTTCAATACGTGACATTGGCAAAGTCTCCGTGTAAGCGAGAGAGAGACGCCATATCGCAAAATTGAATTCTATTGTTTTGTACGTGCAGTGCAGTGCAGTAGCCCTAGGAGCTTAAAGCTGAACGGCAGCGGCGTTAGTTGCTTAGTGTGTGGGTTTAAAATCTGTACTAACAATGTTAGTTCCGACAGCGTACACACAAGAAAATATGTTATGAAAAGAACTCTATAAGCGGGTAAGCGCAGCGGCGCTCTTGTGCCTAGTTTAACGACAATATTATACCAAATGCGAGCTGTGTATTGTATTTTTGTCAACAGATGGCGTAAAAACATTATTAAACAAAGCGCCATCTATTTCTGACCAACAACACATCTTTAACTGCGCCATCTATCGACAAACTTAATAACTATTACATTCTCTCTTCATCTACAGGTGGCAGTACCAGTATCACACTAAACAAAATAATCTTTCTGTCAACAGATGGCGGGACTAAACGTTCATCTACTCCCCGGCAGATGGCGGTAGCCGTAGCAAAATGGCTTTACCTTCGCGATGGTATCAAGAAAATTGCGTGCGAAACCTAGACACTTGTATCAATTATCACCGAAGCGTATAGCAAAACGTTTCGCTAAAGCAAATTAAACTTGACGATATATCATTAGCATTGATGTACGGTCTTTATTATGGGTATAATAAGCTTTTTTGCGAGCTATTTTTCTTTTCATCGTCTTATTGAGGAAGCGATATCTTAATGCCTAAGCAGCTATGTGTAAATGGATGATAATTTTATTCCGCTTATGCTTCCCTGAAAAGCTTTGACTATAATAAATTTTATTGCTTATAATTGACTACATATTCTAATAGTGCTGATGTTTGCATGCCACGCCAAGAGCTTTTAAAGCTGATAGCTAAATACTCCATACTGGTATTATACGTGTGTAAAAAAAAGCTATGTAAAAATTTCGGGGTCTCAAATTTTGTGGATAGGTTCTCTACTGTGGGCTATTTACATAACTTTTCGCTTAACATACCCTTTTTGTTACACCTGTATAGGATAATATAAGTAAATTTAGTCGCATAGTTAAGTAATATTTACCACTAAAAAGCGTTTTTTAAACTAGGTGTGTGTTTGAATGACCACCAAAAGGGAAAAGACGTGACAGTGCCCAAGTTTCTGTCTAAGGAGAGCGTGGCTGGAAGTAGGTACCGATATTTAAATCATTGTGAAATCTTAATAAAATAAATATTGGGGTGTAACAACAGGGTGGCTAATCGGCAAAATACCACGGGCATCTGGCCACGAGGGGCCTCCAGTCAACGAAGAATCCCAACTCCCAACAACATTTACGGGGCATCCTATGAATTTTTCATGAGCCTCAAAAGGTAGCTACTATACCATACGCCAACGCTCCTGGCACGCGCTGTCATATAACGTTCTATCACTGCGTGTGCCAGGAGGGTTGGCATTATAGACTAAGTACATAATAATGTCTGAAAAAAAAACGACCTAGTGGTTTATTCTAAGTCAAATTTTGACAACTTTATAATTATGAACTAGCGACCCGCCCCGGCTTAGCACTGCTGATAGAGGCTGATAGATAGGTCGTCATCATCATTAGCCTATTTCAGTCGACGACAGGACGTAGGCCTCCCCCAGGGCTCGCCACAAGACTGCCATGGTGGGTATTTGCCCATAGTCATCACACTGAGCAGGCGGGTTGGTGACCGCAGTTTGTATTTTGGACTATGTTGTCAACACGGGAGGCGCTGCTGCCCATCTCCCGGAAAACCTCAATCGCCTCGTGCGATACCCACGGGCAGACATGGGGCGGTATGAATTTTACTCTGCCGCCAACACGCGGCGATAGATAGGTACTACACTAATATTATAAAGGCGGAAGTTTGTGAGTGTAAGTATAACAAAACCATAGTAGGTATATCTTTATTTTCCCCAAACACTTTTGCTCACTAGTGCCCGCGGGATGAATTTGAAGCGGGATGAGTTGACTAAAGAGCCTAGATTTCATAATCTTGTAAGTAAGTACAGAGTACTCGTATAAGTGATTCTAAAACGAATTTGTTGCTTTAAATTTTTTTGTTTAAATGCAACACCCATATTTTGTGCAAATTAGAAATTATTGTATTATATACCTCTACTTTTGCTCAGCATTTCAGTATTTGCCTGGCTATCACTAGCCTTTCGTTTTAACCTACCTACTTAATAGATACAAACAAACAGACTAGCAATGAAAACACATTTAATTAAAGCGTAGGTGCCGACCAATCAGTCTCGCTCTCCGCGTGAAGGAATCTTAAGGAAAACTCATAGTTCAAACGTTTTTCTCTGTTAAGCTATTACTGGTGCTGTGTTTAGACGAAAGCTTGTACTTACCTACTTGCTATCCTATTTACCTATTAGTTAGGTAGGATATGAGACATTTCATAAGTCTTTATTACTAATATACAGGGTGTGGGCGACAGCCAGGCAAATACTATTATAATATAAGTGGGACCTGTCTCAATATAGGTCCTGAAAACTGCATCGAAATTGGTTCAGCCGTTTCTGAGATTAGCGTGCACAAACGCACAGTAAATCCGACAAAAATTCAAAAAATCACCGTTTTGGGTCCTCATTCGTTGATAAAGGTCTACTAGGTATAGTATTTTTTCTCATATATCTTCCATGTACAGACTGCGATCCGTTACATTTTTATTATACTGTACAGATAGATAGATAATATTGGTAGCTATTTTACCCACTTATCAATCTTATCATGCTTACAATGACATCATGCACGTAAGTAAGTAGTTACCTACCTATTAAGTACAATAAAACCATCCAAATTTTACAGCCTTTTAAACCTTTGTTTTACGCAATAACAATAACTGTTACAGGAAAAAATATTAATACAAATTTTATTTTATTTTTACATTGTTGTTAAAAGTTATGTAACAAATTTTTATTGTGCCATGAAAAAAGCGATTTTTTGTTTGTATGTAGATTATAAGGCATATAAAAAATGTATAAATTGCCAGAAATTGCCTATATTTTTCGGTCATATTATTATAAATTTTGGCATAAAATTTGATAGTTTTGAAATTTAATTTTGTTTCCGTTTTTAGTAGATGCACTTTCTCATGTATTTGCATTTAAGTTCATAATTGTGGGTGAACGGTTATATACCTATAGATGCAGGTACCTACCTGACCGGATTTATTATGCACATTTATGAGTATTACACTATCATAGCGTGCTTTATTCTAAAAAAAATATGTACAATTTAATTTTATTAAAGAATTATTTATTACTTGTACAAATAACGAAATAAGTTCAAACGAGGCATCTAAGACTTCAACTTAAAAAAGGTGGACTAATTAAAAAGCACCCTTCTTTATTTTCCACCCCCAAGGGGTGAATATAACACAAGTTATTTTGGCCCTCGAATGAATAGATTAAGATTCGGTAGAAAAAAAAATGTCATGAAACACTGTGTTTACTTTCTGTACTCGATTTTTAGCCGATTGCGTTAGGAGTGTTGTTTTCTGGGTATATAATGTCTATTTAATATAGAAAATATTGAAATATATATAAAAAAAATCAACTGTTCCATACATTTAAGTGCAGTAATTATTCGAGATTGTATGAAACAGCAAAATTTTTTTTTTACTATTTCGGAGTTGGTCCCATAATGAAACTTGTTTCTTTTTACCTACCTAGTTTCGTGTCAAAAGATAATCTCTAATTTCGGATAGACCTTATATCTATGTATGTATATGTATTTATTTGGCACGGTTTGGAGCCTATACGGCTTCTCGCATTTGATCCTTAGAGGTGAAAATTTTACGCCATTGGGTTTTTTTCTGAAAGTACCTAATGGGCGTTTTTCCACATGATGACACGATTACGAAACTTTTTTAATAAATGAATATTATAAATATTCACACACTTCACAACACATTGACCTAGTCCCACACTAAGATCCCTAAGGTCTTGTGTCGTGGGTACTAAGCAACGGTATATAAATACATAGATAAGTATAGAAACATTCATGACTCGGAAACAAATATCGATATTAATCACATCAATGTTTGCACCTACCGGGATTCGAATCCAGGACCTATGGCGTCGCAGGCAGGGCCACTACCAACTACACCAATCGGCCGTCGACTTGAAATCACATGTTACATTTTCTTGAAAATTTGTATGAACATTCCCAAGATATTTAGGAATTCTCCATAGGTAGGTAGGTAGGTACAGCAAAACCTCATAGGTAAATGTGGTTTCGAGTCTCAAATTTTATAGATGGGTTCTCTAAAGCAGGTTATCTTCATAGCTTTTCGCTTAACATACCCCTTTTGTTACACCCTTTACAAGACACAGGCTGTTTCTGATAACGGACTCGCCAACTAAATTGTAACCTTGGATTTTATTACCAAATATGGACGCCCGCGACTTCGTCCGCGTGGACTGCAGAAAAATAAAAATGTTGAAATCACCTGGGAAAATATTTTTTACCGGTTTAATTAATAAAAACAAAAATCCAGGGTGTCAGTTCCATCAAAATTTAATTTAAATTCACCGTTTTTACGCGGAAGAGTAACAAACATCCATCCATACTCACAAACTTTCGCGTTTATATATTATTATATATAATTCATGAAGAACCATTTTCTTTATTAATAATTTTATATTATATTATTAGAAAGTGCTTCATGCTGCAACTTTTCCTAAGACGGTATTTTCATATCCTCAAAGTTTAGCTGGGCTGCTAAGGGTTCTGCATCAGGCAGTCTAGACCTTCAATTTTTTTCTTTCATATCATTTCTACGTCATTTTATTCTTTCATACATATTTTTTGGATAACTTGAACCGTTTAAGTCTCCGGTTTTTTCCACATTTTCCTCTTACTCGCCATTGGTCGCACTAAATTGCCTTCCTCCATATTCTCCTCCATAAATGGACTATCCAACACAAAAAGAATTTTTTAATTCAACCCAGTAGTTCCGGAGATTAGCGCGTTCAATCAAACAAACAAACAAACAAACTCTTCAGCTTTATAATATTATTAGTATAGATATATATTTATAAATTAGATCACACGTTTTTAAATCTATAGGTTGGCAAGTTTCATCAAAATCCCTTTGGTATTGTTAGCGTAAAAGAGTGATAATATCCACATACCTACTTAAAAAGGAATTCTCAGATTTATAATACAAGCGACATTCCGCGGCTTCGTCCGTGTGAGAATTATAGACGAAGAACCTATAAGTATGTGTGATTCTGATGTAGGTACTTAATCTATGTAGGTACTGAAAGGTAAGTACCTAGGTAGGTACCTACTATATTTATGAGTAGGTAGGTACCTATTTCCTTCCCTAACATCAAATCAATAAACGCGTAACTCACATTAGACAGTTTTATAAAATTGCTTCTCTAAAATATATTTTGTTTGAATGCTATGCCGCACCGTTTAAAAATGTTTATGTTATAAAATAGATTGAAAGGAGGTAGAGTATCTACTCTAGCTATCTACAAAAAACCAATACAAAAGAATGTAAATAAAATCTCTTTAAGATTTTCCCACCACCGACTGCTTCCCAAACTCTAGATAGCACCAACTCATTATTTTTTTTAAACAACTAATACAGGCCATGACTGTCCAAAAGCAACGTGACAAAAACACCAATATTATATTTATTTATGTAAATAGTTCTCAAAAAAACCACATGAAAGTCCAATAGCTTCAATTAAGACACGAAATACATTTCTACATTACAATGATGAAATGACAACTTTACTTTATTTAAATTCAACAAACAAGCAGACAATATAATAACTCGAAGCTGCACGAAAATACTTATCCACTGAATCGAGATAGTAAAAAAACGCCGCTCCGCCCATAAGCGGGCTGGAATAAGCCCCGCCCTATTGTAGAGGGGGCGAGCTCTTATTCGCCAGTCTAAACCTGCATTCGCGGATCGCGTACGACATTTCAGTTTTATTATAAAGGAAAATTAATTAAAATCTCAACTAAAATAACGCATCGGCATTATATCGGGCCGTGTTCCTTTGTCTGGGTTTTACCGCGAATTTGGGCGCGCGATTTGACAGTTTAGTTTTTTAATTATGTGTTGTAGCGTGCGGCAGTGACAGTGTATGTGTTGGATGCTCGGATTGGAATTTTGCATTTTCGATGTTTTTTCAGTGATGTTTTGGATGTAGCGCTGACATTTTTGTAGAGTTTTATCTAAGGTATGTAAATGAGATAGTATTACGAGTAAGTAGGTCTATAAATAGGAATTAAATTGTTGAACGAGCTTTTACCTAGACTGAAAACTTTTTTCAGGCACTGAAACTGAAAACTTAAAAATAATACTGAATTATAATAGCTACTTTGAAGGATTATATTTACTTATTTAGATTAGATTATGTTCAACATTCGTTTATTTATTTTATTTAATGTTATCTGATAAGCTAAAAAATCTGTATGAATTGATGAGGTTTTCCTGAAATAAAATCTTGGGATGTACAAAGTGTTTCCAGAAGAAATAAGAAAAACAATTGTATTTAAATGGACATAAAAAAGGCACGGACGGTTGTCTGTTTATGTAGGAGGTAAAAAAACCACATAGGTACTAGATACCTACTAGGTAAAAAGAGGGAAGAGTTAAAAAAATATGATTTTCTGCCGAATGAATCTGGATGGAATTTGGTACTTACAGCTAGAGGAATATCTAAGGAGGATGTCTAAGAAAGTATATAGGTACCTACATACTAGGTATGTTACTTTTTGTCCTATAAAAGTATGATATATTAGTTTTTTGTTAATGACCTCTATTGTGTGAAAGAAAAATATATTTATACGTACGTACCTACCTGAAAATGCCCTTAGGTGTTTATTTTATTGTCCTTAGTTCTCGCTAGAGGAGTCACTGCCCCCTTTTTAATGATTCCTAATGGAGATTAGTTATTAGTTGTAGTTATTATTATTTGAAGTACCTAATGATAGATACTTAATATTATTTCCGTGAAAGGACTTTTATGAATCTTTTTAAAAGAGATAATATATACCTACACTAAGAAAATATTCTTTTAGTAAGTAGTAATAAGAAAGAAAGAGGATCTCATTGAGATTGACAAATTTTATTAGATGTGAGTAATTTTATTATTTATTAGGTGAGAACACAGCACGGATTGCGAGAGGGATGGATGGATGGATTCAAATCCCACTGGGGTGATTTTTTTTTCATTTCTTAAAACATATTTATAAATTTTATTATAGTCTTGATCACAACCTAAAGATTTACTCCTACCACATTATTTAGTAGAAGAAAAAACAAAATACCCACATAGGGCACACAAACCACTATTAAATATAATAATTTAATTATGTAAAAACCTTTCTATTAAATTTTATATTTTTACGACATTAGTAGATATGGAAGTCAGATAGATCATTGTCGCTAACTACAAATTAGTTCACAGGTTTCATAATAGATGGCGTTAGCAATATTAGAAACCATATTATAAGAGCTTATTCACGAATCTATGTTATAACTACAAATGAACAAAATAATTTAAAGCGAATAAAATAATAGTTTTATTAATAATTAAACAATGAATAATTTAAAGAAAATTAAAGATGTTGATTATGGAAAAACGGTATAGGTAGGTATACCAATTAATAAACTTCATGATAATAATTAGATTATCCGTTTTAGAGAGCTGATTTACAAATATTTTGTAAAGTTAATTTGGATTTATTTTAAAATAAATATTTTTGTTTTATACTAATCGCACTCGAGAGTGCAATAATAATTAGATACCTATCCATAATAAAGTGATATCTCGGAAAAGCCATAATCCTGTGAAATTGCATCCCCTTATTAGGAACCAACGTTGTTAAATGTCATAATTTGTCATTTAATAGGAAGGCTTGAACGTCAATTTCACCAACGCCGGCAGTTATCAGTAATTTACTCGGCTCATATGAGGAGAGTGGCCTAAGGAATTTAGAGGCGATGAACTAGCAACATGACGCTACTGTTTTACATCTGGCCCCGCTATTGTAAAATCTGTTTCATAATCATGCAATTTTGGCTACATCGTTTTGGGGACCCAGCCGTCTTACATGGGTTCATCGATAAGGTACATGTGACAAGAAACTCCTTTTTACTCATAGGTAAATGCAATATTGCAATATTGACGGCCGATTGGTGTAGTTGGTAGTGGCCCTGCCTGCGACGCCATAGGTCCTGGGTTCGAATCCCGGTAGGAGCAAACATTGATGTGATGAATATCGAAGTCTACTTATCTATGTATATACCGTTGCTTAGTACCCACGACACAAGACCTTAGGGATCTTAGTGTGGGACTAGGTCATATTATCCTACCAATATTGAAAACGCGAAAGTTTGTGAGGACGTATGTTGCTCTTTCACGCAAAAACCACTGAATGGATTTTGATGAAACTTCACAATAACATAGCTTACATATCAGAATAACACATAGGCTACTTTTTATCCCGGATAACTTTCGACATTGTATTTTTTCTTGGAAGAAGAACGTAAAAGAAGACGTGGAAGAAGTTGCGGGCGTTCACTAGTGGGTAATAATACCCATAATTATAATAGGGATAGATAACTTTAAAGTTCAATATACCTAACTACATATTTATTTGATACTAGTTGACGCCCACGACTCCGTTCGCGTGGATTACAGAAAAAACAAAATTTCGAAATTATCCGGGAAAAAACATTTCCCCGGAATAAAAAGTAGCCTATATGTTTAATGGGAGTTCTCACAATATTTTCCTGAAAACTGCATCGAAATCGGTTATAGCCGTTTCTGAGATTAGCATGCACAAACGCACAGACAAACAGCCAAACCGACAAAAAGACAAAAATTCCAAAAATCATCATTTTGGATACTATTGCGTTGATTAAGGTCTCCTATAATATTTTTTCTCATATATCTTTCATGTACAGCGATCCATTACATTTTACTATATGTATTGGCATTAAAAGTTGTTAGTACAAATGCCTAAAAGTGTCAGTAATTGGCATTCGGGTAATGTTTCGCCCACACTGAGTGTGCTCGTGGGCGCGAATGTATAAGTGTCTCGTAAAAGTTTGCATCGACTAGCCTGTGAACTAGTACAAGATTAATGATACGCTGGAATAAATACATTAGTATTAGGTAAGGCTGTATACCTACTTTATCTATCTATCTATATCTATACATATAATAAAAATGTAACGGATCGCTGTCTGTACATGGAAGATATATAAGAAAAAATATTATAGAATACCTTTATCAACGCAATAGTACCCAAAACAATAATTTTTGGAATTTTTGTCTGTTTGTCGGTTTGTCTGTTTATCGGTTTGTCTGTTTGTCTGTGCGTTTGTGCACGCTAATCTCAGAAACGGCTGAACCGATTTCGATGCAGTTTTCAGGAATATATTGTGACAGGTCCCATTTAACATATAGGCTACTTTTTATCCTGGGAAAATGGTTTTATCGCGGATAATTTCGACATTTTGTTTTTTCTGCAGTCCACGCGGACGGAGTCGTGCGGGCGTCCACTAGTGAGAAATAAATATTAAAGTTTGACGAAAAATTTAGATATTTTTTAAAAATTTCCTTGCAAACTTCCTCAAAAATTTTCTTAGTAAAAAAAAAACTTGTAATAGACATCGAAATTACCTCCAATAACTGGCTCATACAACGATATCACTGGTATGGCTCGTATAGGTAGGTACCGAGTTGCTATTGAAAATATTATATTTAATAATAATAAATAAATTTCAGTGTCAGTCAATGATCTTTCTTGACTATTGTCAAGAGCAAAAAGTATACAATGGGTACTTATATTACTACAAGACTTGAGTAGGTAAATCACGATTATGAATCTGAAAGTAGGTATGTCACGTCTGAACGGATTGTAATTTTTAAAAATACAGTATGTACCATTTCGGAAAGACTTAAAAACATGAGAAAAATGACAGCATACCACATGTGTATCCTCTATACAAATATATAAACCTATAAATAACTCCATTGTTTCAAAGAAACAATTACAAGTTATACGTAAATTCCAATATTGAATTTGTCTTATTACGCGTGAAATCTTTATATAAACAATAAAATTACAATACAATTACAATAATCGTATAATAAACACAATAATTCAATTAGTTTTGACGCGGGCGAGTCAGCTGGGCAAATGAAATTTAGCTACCTACGAGTACATTTTAGTTCTTAAGAAATGTTGTTAAGTTGTATGTAAGTAGTCAGGTACCAATTTATTTACTATAAAGCTTTTGATACGCGTAAAGTAGGTAAATGGATAAAAAAATACTATCAGAGTAGGAATCGAACCCACAACCGCTGCAAACCGTGCCATACTATAATATATATATATATATATTATAGTATATATATATATATTATAATTCGGAAGTTCAAACATTCACTATGTGCGTGCGCCCACCACCGGGCCCTACAAACCCTCGGATCTGATAAAAATTGCGACAACGCACTTGCACTAACTACAATGCCAGTTTTGAGAAACCAGACCCGAGCACCAATATAATATTTATTTTAGCATTGCAAGACGATATTTTAATGTATTGGTCTAATATACATTATACAATATATATCATCAGATTAACGAAATAAAAAACTAGAAAATAATCATATGTTTCAACCCGTGGAGGTAGAAATTAGAATTCGTAAACCCACAACCGCTGCAAAGTAATGTGTTGGGTGCCAGGTTCTATAATTAGTGGTTTACTAAGCCACCGGGTGAAGATTTTTTCCATTTTCTTTATATGTAATTATATATATGTAGTATCATAAAATTATTTTAATGGGAAAATTGGAAAACTGCACTTACGTTGATATTCCTTGCACTCGTCGATATATCTATAAAGGTTATTATTGGTTACTGTTAATGTTGTAAAATTGTCACTTAGCTCGTGCCTCGGGAAAGCATGTAAAACCGTTGGTCCTGCGCCTGATCTCTCTCCGGTCCGTGTCGGCTTTCCGTCCCATCGGACTATGAGAGTAAGGGAATAGAGAGTGCATCTGTGTTTGCGCACACACTTGTGCACTATAATATCTCCTGCGTACCTGGCCAATCTCCGTAGAGATTGGTTGCCTTGACCGAAATACGGTCGGAGATCATCATCATCATCATCATTATTGGTTATTAAAAAAGTTAAATTTCAATAGGGTGTTGGTACCTAGGTACTTACCTCAAGGGCCGAAGGTTCTGGCACATTATATTAAATACTAATCTGTACCAAAAGAGGCGAAAAACTATTAAAATAGTCTACAAAATCTAAAGCTCGAAATCACATGTTTATTATTACAAATAGAAAATTCCTAAACCTAACTCAGGAATGTTCGTCCATTGAAAATAAACTACTAAATCTACAGGCAAATTTTATCTCGGTGAAAATCTTCTGCTCAGTTTATAATTAAATTCATGGAAGTAATAAATAAATAAAAACTATTTAACACATAAGAAATGCGTGTCATAATATTATACGCAGTTTCCTATACACACGAATTATATAATAAATCAGAGTAAAATAAAACAGATAGTAAAATATCTTGTTTTACGACACGGTAGTAAAATAGTTTTCTTTTAGTTTATGAAACTATTTATTTTTTTATTTCTAACATTCGCTACCCAATAAAACTCGAATAGAGAAAAACTGCTTTCGGTTATAATAATATAACATATACATACAGTTTTGAGGGTAGGTATGGTGAAATTATATATAATCACGCCTTTATCGTTTATAATATAAGTAGGATTACCTTACGGGGTAGGCAGAGCACCACCCCATGTCTGCCCGTGGGCCGATAGGGTTTCCGGGAGGTGGGCGGCAGCGGCTCCCGCCTGTCCAAAAAACCAACCTAGCGTGGTGACTATGGGCAAATACCCCCCGCAGTCTTGTGGCGTGCCCTGGGGGAGGCCTACGTCCAGCAGTGGACTGCAATAGGCTGATGATGATGATGATTATTATAATGTTTCATTTTGTTGTAGTACGTTTATCATGAATACTCGTAGTTAGAATTTTCTGATTGGGTTCTGTATCATTACAGTGTTTTTAAATTAATTTCTTAAAATCTGCCAAGTTAGATACCAAACTTCTTTAAAAAAATTTTTTTCTATATTTTGGAAATAATATGAGCTTTATAGGTGTACAGAACTGCAGTATCACGACAGAGATCCGTTCCCTATACAGGGTGTAACAAAAAGGGTATGTTAAGCGAAAAGCTACGTAAATAGCCCACTGTAGAGAACCTATCCACAAAATTTGAGACTCGAAATCACATGTTTATTTTTTCTGATAGTATGGAGAATTTTTAATTTTCAGGAATTTTCATACAATCTTGAAAAATAAACATGTGATTTCGAGTCTCAATTTTGTGGATAGGTTCTCTACAATGGGCTATTTACATAGCTTTTCGCTTAACATTCCCTTTTTGTTACACCCTGTATAATACTTAGGTACTGTTTAAAATATGAGTGTAAAAACTTATAGTTCGATTTTTTTTATTGCATCTCTGATTTTGTATTTATTGTATTGCTGAGCGCATAATACGATTTACTGATAATTTTGTTAACTAGTCGTCCTGTCAAGGGTTTCACTAGAATACATCAGCTGCATCTCCTTCCGTGCATGTCGTAAGAGTCGACTAGGGAACTCAGGCATTCTCTCAAACGATAAGCCGGCATATATAGCGCTACTAAACGTGGCTGTGGGATCTCCTCAACGAGAGGTTCTGGCTACCCCATTTCGGGAAAACAACCCTGTGTGTCTACCTATCTATCTATCATCATCATCATTTACAGCCCTGAGAAGTCCACTGTTGGACATAGGCCTCCCCCAGCAATCTCCACTCCGACCGGTCGGAAGCAGCCTGCATCCAACCGACCTATCTATAGCTACATGTAAAAGCAGAATTTTACTCACAGATTAATTTAAAAATCTTAGAAAATAATAACACCTACAAACTTGATATTTGGGAGATAGACTCCTATGGGGTGTGGGTAGACATCCGCTGGCGCTAAGAACGGATTTTACGAAACTCCACCCCTAAAGGGGTAAAACGGGGGTTGAAAGTTTGTATGAAAGTCCTGTTTTCCAATGTATTTGAAGGAAGGTATTTCACCCACGGGAGTGGGAAATAACGGGAATTGCAAGGAAACGAAGTCGTGGCCGTCTGATTGTGTAGATAGGTATGCATGCTTGTAAACGCTTGTTCCCAACGAGTCACACTGTAACCAGTAACACTGTGACTCGTTGGGAGAGCTTTTTAAATTAATTCCCAACCATGGGACAACTTAAAAAAAAAAACTATTCCCAACCAGTCACACTGTGAATCGTTACAATAATCTGTCTC
Organism: Carposina sasakii; assembly: GCA_014607495.2. Taxonomy (NCBI): domain Eukaryota; kingdom Metazoa; phylum Arthropoda; class Insecta; order Lepidoptera; family Carposinidae; genus Carposina; species Carposina sasakii. The sequence goes on along the minus strand of CP053176.1, from coordinate 3,585,551 downwards.
AAAGTAGAATCACTATCTTCTACACATATAATAAAATTGTAACGGATCGATGTTTGTGCACGCTAATCTCAGAAACGGCTGAATCGATTTCGATGCAGTTTTCAGGAATATGTTGTGACAGGTCCCACTTAACATATAGGCTACTTTTTATCCCGGGAAAATTTTATCCCGGATAATATCGATATTTTATTTTTTTTTATATTTTAAAAAATGCGGCCAGCCTTTTGGCTACGTTGCCAGCGAGCGGTGGAGGAGTTGCAGTCAAACTTCTTTTTGTTTTAGATTTATGTTTTTATTCTGTACTAGTGGACGCCCGCGGCTCCGCGAGGACTGCAGAAAAAACAAAATGTCGAAATTATGCGGGATGAAAACATTTTCCTGGGATAAAAAGTAGCCTATTATGTTAAGTGGGACCTGTCACAATATATTCCTGAAAACTGCATCGAAATCGGTTCAGCCGTTTTTGAGATTAGCGTGCACAAACGCACAGACAAATAGACAAAATCTCCAAAATTTATTCTTTTGGGTACTATTGGGTATTTGGGTACTTTATCAAAGGTCTCCGATGATGTTCTAAATCAGATAAATACGATACGAGTACTTCATCAAAATATTCAGGTATGTACCTACCTCTGTAATATCTGAAGAAGGTAATTATAACTAAATCTGTTTTCGCTTTGAACATGATTTACTATAAAATTATTAATAAAGAAATGGAAAAAATTCGTCACCCGGGTGGGAATCGAACCCACGACCTCAGCGTCCGCGTGCCAGTGCTCTTACCACTGATTTACTGATTTACTATGTAGGTCATACACTCGGATATGAGCTTATTTTTAGAAAATTACTAAAAACCTATAAAATTTTATCAAAACGACTGTACTCGTGTCTGTTAAATGAAAATTCAATGCACTTGCTCAGAATCTAGATCTTTCATTGTATATTTCCTTTGGATGATAGCGCTAGTTACTTTGTGTATGACAACATTATCTGTGTCACTGTGGCATACAAAAAATGTTAGTTCTGAAATCAGGCATAGGATATATTCTATGAAACGGAGTATACTTTTTTATTTTTGCAATTATTCCATAGGTGTAAGAAACAGCGACACCATTGTGCAGTCTGCTCATTAAAAATTAGGTACCAAATTTTTTTGAAAATCATGTTTTGGTTAGAATTTTATTTTTAAATCATTATCTAAGGCCTAATTAGACGAAGTAAACAATTTTTTCCTGAAAATATGAAAAAATCGGAAAATTTTGGACTTTCCTGCGAAAGTTTTCAGTATTTTCCGCCATAGAATCATGGTCTGAAGTCATGGTATCAATATTTGCCTGGCTGTCCCAAATACCCTGTATATAAGATCTACCAAAAAGTACTGATTTACCTTTTGACACGAAACTAGGTAGGTAAAAAGAATCAACTTGTTTTCATTATGGGACCAACTTGTTTTCCGAAATAGTGAAAAAAAAATCAACTGTTCCATACATTTCAGTGCAGTAATTATTCAAGATTGTATGGAACAGCTGATTTTCTTTCACTATTTCGGTGTTGGTCCCATAATGAAAGTTGATTCTTTTTATTGAATTGTATGAGGCGTCACTATTCAAATCTCTATTGAGGGATCGCCCGCCACCGGGCCCTATACCCTCCGCTGACCCTGATTGCCTACTCATTGATCACGAACACAAAACTACAGTCGCAACGAGAAGCCAGATCCAAGCACCTAGCATAAAGCAACCATAAATACATAGCTGAAAAAATTCTTTTTATCTACCTTGTTCCGTGTCAAAAGATAATCACTACTTTTTGGTAGACCTTATGTAATGATTTAAGTTTATTTTTAATATTACTCCGGTTGATAGAATCCCGAATGTCAGCATGTAAATCACTCATTGCAGATCTTTAACCACTGTCACGATAAAAAAGACGATTATCGATACAAAATATCGCTAGTTCTCGATTCTCGCCGTTGAATTAAAATCATGTTTTCGTAATTGGATATCCATAAAATACCGTATTTAATGTGATAATGAAAATTAGCATTAAACGCGGGATTTTATTGTTTAATCAGTAGTTAGTTTTGTAGTGGTCATCGTAATTTTAATCTTGTTAAACGAGTTCTCTAGCGAAGTAGACGGCCTATTAGCTAAATTGATATACAGGGTGTAACTATGTTAGCGAAAAGCGTATTTCAAGACGGAATCTCCTCATCATCACTATTTTTCTCCACAAAGTTGAGTAAATTTATTTTTTCACGAAAAATAATTAAATCTGTCTATAAAAAAACTAACATAAACACTGTATGGACAAGGAATTTAATTAAAAAAAAAAAAAATTCCAGATTTTTTTTGGCATAAACTTACTTTATTTTGTAGAATTCGGAATTCTTCATACTATCTGGAAAATAAAAATGTGAATTTGAGTGCCAAAGCAAAAGCTGAAATTTTGGAAATAGGTTTCATCTCTATAGTGAGCTATTTACATAGCTTTTCGCTTAACATACCCTTTCTGTTACACCCTGTATAGCATAGTTTTAGAAATAAATCGATTTAAATTGAAAAATAGACGCAACTTTTAAAATTTCATGTTTTCGTTGCATCCACTTCCTTGCAAATACATATAATGTGATTTGTGGCTTTTTATTATCGAGTGTAAAAATCAAACATATATTACTTATATTTACTTTTGCTCTTCGCATTGTTTAAGAACCTAAAATAGAAAAAAGGAGTCGGAATGTCATCGAAAACGAATAGTTCATTAGTAGGTGTTTAGGGATTTAGGGGTCGCGTCGCGTCAAAGGGAAAATAGAAGTAATGTCACCTGTGTGTTTTCTCTTCTTTCTTTTTCCGCGCGGAATCTCTCGTAGGGTTCTGGGGTTTTCACTTCAATCCAATTTAGGTATTCTGCACTGGTACTTCACTTTTAAACGAAGGGCACTCCTTTGGGTAGGCCAGTTTGTCACACACGAAAATTCACTTGCTGAGATGTGAGGTCGGTACCGCGATGGTTGCACAACAACTACTAGCGTTGCGGGGCCGACAGCACATGGGGCCCGCATCCAGCGACGAAGAAAAGAGCGGGAAATTCAAATTGGGAGACACAAATTTTGTGGTGGCTCAGTGGTAAGAGCGCTGGCACGGAATGCAGAGGTCGTGGGTTCGATTCCCACCCGGGGAGAATTTTTTCCATTTCTTTATTAATAATTTTACAAAAATTATAGTTTTAACAGTAGGTAAGCCCACTGTGCTAGTATATTTTCTGCGCTTGAATTTTAATTATCCATATCTAAGTAATTCTAACTAAGAATAGAATATTATTTATTTGAAAATTACACATACATAATATAGCTATAATATAGAATAAGACAATAGAAATAAGGAGAAGTTCCACTTTTATTAAATCACGTCATTACGCTGCAATGTGATTGGTTGGCTTTACGTTAACGCGAACTAGTTCGATTTGCAAACTTACAATACGCCCAGATATCTATTATGTCAGTGTAATTCAGTTAAATTTCAGCTCCAAGGCATTTAGTAGCTGTTCATAAGTAAATATAAATTTTCCTGCACTCGGACAATTTCTAGAGAAAAGCAATTTTAAATAACTAACACCTAAGAAATTGCTAAGTCGTGATCGAAAATAAAACGAATCAATTCTGCTACACCTTGCCACGCAATTTTTTTACGCATCGCACAGTCTTTGAGCCTTTGTGATAGGGTTTAAAACTCATTATTTTGTTATCACTGAAAATTGGTTCGGGCCCTTAAAGGATACAAAATATATTTTGCGGTTCATTTTAAAGAATGATCGTATATGTTGTTCGTTAGGAAGATTTTGTCGATGGCATTTGTAAGTTGGTATACGGATTAAGGAGAATATTCAGGTTGGGCTGCGCGTGCGCCACGACGTGTGTGGTCCAGTGGCATCGCATGGAAAAATGCTCCACTTTGCATTCTGTTTATTTTATTTTATGTAGAAGTCCAGTTTGTTGAGATAAGCTCTAGGGTGCGCTAAATTGGATACATTTGTATTTTCACGATGTTTGAGATTATGTTCGTTCAGAGCATGTTTATAGTTGTCATAACTTTTCTTAAAAGCGACATCTAGTGATGGATTCAGGTAACTTCTTATTTGTTTGATGAATGGGTTGTTTTTATTTGTTTTTGTATAATTGATAAAAATATTATTATGATAGTTAGAATTCTGGATGATTGATTTGATGAATTGTGATAGGTGATAGTTTCTATTAGTTTTACTTATTTTAACGTAACTCATAATCATGTATCGGTTCTCCCTAGGTTACTTACATTAGTAAGTAAAATTTATATCAATATTTTAAAAAAATTGGTTGATGTATATCTTTTATTCCAATAGTCGAAATTATTCGGGATAAAAATATTTTTATCTAAAAATTGGTCAGAAGTGGCATCATGTGGTTCTATCGGCCCTTAGTGCTCTGCCTACCCCGTAAGGGATAAAGGCGTGATTATATGTATATGTATGTAAAAATATTTTCCCGGGATAAAAAAAATAGCATATATCCATTCTCAGGCTCGTATCTATGTGCCAAATTTCATTTAAATCGGTTCAGTAGCTTTAGCGTGTAAGGCAAAAAAACAGATAGGCAGAGTTACTTTAGCATTTATAAGTAAGTAAGGATTAAAGCAGTCTTCATATTGAACAAGAGTGGTTTACTAATTTAATTTTAATTTAGTTTTATAATAATTGTATACTTAGGTATACAATAATTAAAGTAGAGTATATCATTCGAGCGTACCATTCAAACCTCGTTCTGTTAGCACCCAACCGCAATGTTCCAAAGAACCAAACTATGTTGAACTCTAAACACATGAGTCTACCACTAATTTAGATACCAAGTAACATTGGTCATAGTATTATGTTGACCTCTATACGTGAGAATAATCCTTTAATGACAGACCAAAATATTTTGGACAATGAACCAGGTTATATGTCTTCTATGCTGCTCTGGGAGTGAATGAAAAACGTATAATACTACAACTGCTTCTCTTCCCGGGCATAGATACTGTACAGGTCAGTAGAGGGACAAGAGGGTCTTGGTGTTTTGTAGGCGATGGGCTGACCACCTGTCACTACTAACTGAACTTGTACATCTCAACTATACCCTCAAAATTGGTCAGAAGTGGTACCATGTGGTCCTATGCCCTTGGTGCTCTGCCTACCCCGTAAGGGATAAAGGCGTGATTATATGTATGTGTAACCAGGTTATATTGAACCATATTTTTGAAAGTTATCTACCGAGTTGTAGTTCAATTATAAACTTGTTGTAAAGCTAGTCCTATATCCTAGTTGACTAGCAGGTTCCCTGTCCCATATAAAGCAGCAATTCTATTTAGTAACTAGTGAACGCTCGCGACTCCGTTCGCGTGAATTGCGGAAGAAATAAAATGTTGAAATTATCCGGGATTATAACAACATTATCTAGTTGACCGAATTGTAAATCTAAACTATTCTCGAACCCACTTGAACACACACAAGAAATTTCATCAAAATCGGTCCAGCCGTTTAGAAGGAATTCAATTACAAATACACGAACAGAAGGTTTATATATATGTATATAAAGATGTCCGAAGCTTGTTTCCTCCTTCATCATCGATCTTGCTACGTCCAGTAGAAATAAGTAAAGCAAAATATCCTTCAAATTTGTTCATATTCATGAACTTGTGGTGTTGGTGCAAAAAAGTATCGCATGAATCAATTATGGTCCATCGGACAAGACACTAAAAATAACCTCCCAACCAAAAAATTCACGATTATTTTCATCATCATTAACCACCAACTTTCTCTTCCACAGATGATGTAGTAAACACGAAACAAAATGGCGGCGGTATCTACCACCGTTCATCTTCAGGATCGTATAAAGATCCCTGACAGTGACGACGACCCTTATTCTCCCATCACCAGAGATACCACCACACCCGACTTCCAAGACGAGGAGAAACATGACGACACTATCCATACGTCCTCTTTCTCCATCCACAACGTCCTTAAGAAAGAACGGGACAGCAACAGTCCGGAAAACGTCTTTTCCACCAACAAGCTGTTAGAAAACACGCCAAATTACGACGATAGTCATGAACTAGATAATTCTAGACACTCTGAGAGTACCAGCCCTCATTTAGATGATGATGAAACTATAGAATCGAGAGCTGAAATCAGCGTCGATGATAATTCGTGTTGTAGCAATGACACTGTATTGTCTGTTGGTAATGAAGCGCCTGTATATGATAATGATAAAAGTAATCCAGAAACGTCTGGACTCACCTCCTTTAAGCACATACAAACGCATCTAAATGCGATATCTCAGTTAAGTCAGAACCTAAACATACACCAACCTTTGCTTTTAAGGCCTAACCCTATAACGCCAAATCCAATAATGTTCCTAAACCAACCGTTGTTATTCCAAAATCCTTTGATGAATCAGGTGGATCTGAAATCGGGGTTGAACGGTCTGCAGAATCGAATGCCGATTCCGCAAAACAACATTCTGAATCCCCAACCGTTCGGCTTAAATTTCGGTTTAAGAATGAAAAGTCAGACGCAAGAACTTAGAAACACGAGGACAGATGAAAATAGAAGAATGAATTGGGTGCCAAAATCGCCCGATGACGAATCAGCACGAGACTGTTTGAAATTTAGCATAGACAATATTTTGAAGGCGGATTTTGGGAGAAGAATAACAGATCCGTTGCATAAGAGAAAGAGTTTGAAGACGAGGCAGTATGAAGTGGTCAAAACTCCGGCTAAGGAGGCAATACCTTCGAAACCTGAGGCGCATGAGGCTAGAGTACCTGAATTAAAGTCTGGAGAGAAAGTTGGAGCGATAGATCTATCTAAAAGTGATGATAGTAGCAATCAAGGATCAACTACAGGTGAGAATCTTGATGTTTACTTCTGTAATCAGACACTATCCTATGCTGATGTGGGGCTTCACTAGAATACATCAGCTGCATCTCCTTCCGTACATGTGGTAAGAGTCGACTAAGGAACTCGGGCATACTCCCAGACAATAATCTAGCAACTGTCATTAATAAATAATTTACACCAGGGTGTTTGTGACAGCCAGGAAAATATTCATATGGCGACTTCAGACCATGATTCTGAGGCGAAAACCACTGAAAATTTTCGCGAGAAAATTCCAAAATTATCCAACATTTTTTTCATGATTTCAGGAAAAAAATCGTGTAGTTCGTTTAAGTAGGCTTTAGATAATGACTTTAGAACAAAATTTTAACCTTTGGATTGTTGTAAAAAAAAAGTTGATCCCATAAAAGTTCAAAATACTAATCAACCTCAATGGAGAGTCACAAGTGATCCAAAAAACAGCAATGTATCACACAATAACCAATAAGCCAATTTAACTAGTCACAGGATCATCCGATACAATTAGCGCGGAATGAAAACATTGCGAATAATCAAATAAAAAATGCCGTATAACTCAAAGCAACAGTTCTTGTTCAGTATTTCAGTATTTGCCTGGCTGTAACACATACTCCTTTATTATGTTCCTGATAATGTTAAACGTCCTTTATGAGCCTGCAGTTCTAGCTACCCCATTTCGGAAACATAGCCGGCTATTTATGTAGCAAATTCGAAACTCCAGGACCTGACCCACCGCCGTAAAATTGCTGCCTTGTCAGTGTTTTACAGGATACACTTTGGAGAGTGTGCGTGGGAACTTCACAATACAGTTCCACCAGCCCCTTTTCACCATCGGGATACTAGACGCAGACTAGCGTATCACCCTTATGTTGTTGATATCCCACCCATCCGCACCAAACGTTATGCTAACTCGTTTGTTATGCGAACAGCTAAGGAGTGGATCGGACTTCCTGCCGATGTATTTCCCGAGCACTACAACATTGGTCTCTTCAAAGCTAGAGTGAATAGGCACTTTCTAGGCAAACATGTACCACCCTAGGCCGCATCTTGCTTAACATCAGGCACGATGGCGGTCAAATGTTTGCCTAGCCAATTCTAAAAAAAATGTATGTAATTAAAATAAATAAACTTTATACAGGCTGTTTTTTGGTCGTCAACGTTCCCGAAAACTACGAAATCTCATCATCACGATCATTTTTCTCCATGGAAGCATACCTGGGAAGTGTCTGGTTCCCAAGATATTAGGGTCCAAAGTTGAGTAAATAGACTGCGTTTTTCTGCATAAATGCACACAGACGCGCGTAGCAAGATTTTTTCATGAGAAATAATTAATATCCTGTCTACGAAAAAAACTAGCATAAACACTGGATGTTTTCACTATAAATTTCACACGATCAGGTAATAAATTTTTTTTTCAAAAAAATTACAACTTTTGCCAGCATTTTTTTTTTGTATATACTTACTTTATTTGATGTATAGAGTACGTACCCTTCGTTAAGGGTGGCAACGAAAAACATTCTGTATATGTAGACTATATCGATAACTACATCGATAATCTAATCTCTCTAGTTTCCTCAATGGTGTAACTTCTAGTACTCTTTAAAAAGAGATTTTTTTGGACAAGTACAGTTAACACAACTGTCAACAGCCGTTAAAGTGGTCATTTTAATAGGTCATTAAGTATATTACAACCTACTTTGTAGCTCAGATAGGGTTTCAGCTTCGACATAAACGTAAATACATAGTCTATCATAGAGTAAACGACCGTAACTAACATTGGTAAATATCGCATAATAACATCCTGTTACATAGTATAAGGAAAACAGCAGAGTATTCTGGAAGTGTAATTTGCACATTTCTGCACCACCTATGTGGGGATAATAGGCGCAACTGTATTGCGTATAAAAAGTTGTGCTATTTATTTTGTACGTATACAACTGGTAGTGACTGGATGGTAAAAACGGGAGATCGAGCCGTGTCGCGTGCTCTGGGGAAGCCTACGTCCAGCAGTGGACTGTAATAAGTTGACGACGACGGTACTTTTAACTGTGCAGGCGGGTTGGTGACCGCAATGTGATTTTACCGGAAACCCTTCATCTTACGATATCTATGGGCAGACATGTGATGGTGCTATTCCGTCTACTCTATCGCTATTACATGGTATTGCGTGTAGGTGGTGTGTAAACCTACTCGAAGACGTTCAAATTTTTTTATACAATGACTCAATTTTTTTGTACTTAGGTATCTATGTACCTACATTATTCATTAAAAACATGTTTTGCCAAATTCGTGTCATTACGTTTAGATTTTTTTAATGATTTACTCAATCTAACTATTATTTAGGTTAGTCGGTAAAGCACATTAATTGTTACATATATATGTTACGGGCAACGTGATTAACGTTGTCCAACACAACGTGGTCCATGTTAATAAGTCAGTGTTTGAGATAGCTTGAATTTATCACTTGGATTAGGTTTTAGGACTTTCATGACAATTTTGTAAGTTTAATTTCATTTAATAAACAAAAATACAGTTCACCTATTTTATTACTTTGCTCAAGATAGGGTGGGCATTATTCATAATGGCCGGGAAAATTAAAAATTATTAATATTATTCATAGTGTCCGGACTTATCAAATTGCCCGTAACATATACATACATACAGAGTGTTTGTGACAGCCAGGCAAATATTGATATCATGACTTCAGACCATGATTCTGAGACGGAAAACACTGAAAATTTTCGCAGGAAAAAATCGTTTAGTTCGTTTAATTAGGCTTTAGATAATAACTTCAAAATAAAATTTTAACCAAAAGCAGATTTAAAAAAAGATGCTCTCAAAAAAGTTCAAATAACTGATCTCAAAAAAGTGATCAAATAACAATAAGCCCATTTAATTATCACAGGATCGCCCGATACCTCATGGCGCGGAGGCAAAGATTACTGACAATCAAATCAAAAATCACAAGTTCCCGAAATGGCCATAACTGCAGGATTATACAGGGTGTCTTTTCGTTTCCACCCTTAACGAAGGGTGCGTACTCTATAAATCAAATAAAGTATGCCAAAAAATGCTGGGAAACAATATCCAATAGTGTTTAGCTAGTTTTTTCATAGACAGATATTAATTATTTCTCGTAAAAAAATCTTGCTACACGCGTCCCGATACAATTTGCGCGGAGAGCAAAGATCACTGTTAATCAATTTTTGTCCCTATGTGATCATTAACATCATTAACATCTGTCCCTGTTATTCTAAACGTAGCGGTGGAATCTCCTTTTAGATCCCACATTCTGGCTATCTCACAGCCGTGTCTGTATGTATTATATTATTTGACGACCGATTGGTGGTAGTGGCCTTGCCTGCGACGCTATAGGTCCTGGGTTCGAATCTCGGTAGGTGCGAACATTGGTAAAATATGGTGAATATCGTTGTTTCCGAGTCATGGATGTTTTTATACACATATAATTATTTATATACCGTTGCTTAGTGCCCGCAACTCAAGACCTTAGGGGACGGCCACACAGAAAAAACGTAAGACACGGACCCGTCGCAGTCTTTTCTATATGTTTTACGTCGCGACGGCTGTATAAATTTTGTATGAAAGCAGATTAAACGGGCGCCGCGACTGCGACGGGTCCGTGTCTTACGTCTGTTCTGTGTGGCCGTCCCCTTAGGGATCTAAGTGTGGGACTAGGTCAATGTGTTGAGAAGTGTGTGAACATGTATATTTATTTATAACCTTCGGTCGCAGGTTCGACTCCCGGCGAGGGTCCCATGGTGTGGCCAGCGTGGGTCTACTGTACCAGGTACAGCGATCGACCTAGTTCGGGTGAGTGCTATTTATTCATTTAAATTCTCGACGAGATTTCTCGAGAAATATGATTGTATACCAATTTTATAATCATTCTCGCTTGTTTTTATTATTTCTCGTTGTAAATTCGCTTTGTAGGTATATTTTGTGCGTCAGTAGGGAATTTCTCGTCGAGAAATAGTAATATTATTTAATCTAGTGAAGACATCGGTAGGTATACTTAATACCTTCGTATTTATAAGTATTTTAACTTCCGAGTATTTTTTTAAGGTTATTTCACTCAAAATTATCTACTTACATTGTCTTACATTTATTATTAAAATAATAAGAAAAAATAACAGAGGAAAATCGAGTTGTTTGAAAAATCTCCATGTATACATAACTACTAGTATACGTCATATATCTGTAATGTAGTAGCACACCAACATAATTATATATTTAAATATCTAAATGCAAACAACAAACACTTAATCATTCAAAAAATAAACTTAACCAGCCACAAAAGCAATCCCACTTCTGATAACAAGCATCCCACCTCTGAAACAGCCTTGTTCATTATCAGTACAAGCCAAACAGAAATACACACTCCATTATTCATCTTTACACCAAAATAAACACCCCCTGAGTACAACCCTCCGTTCCCTCCCTTATCTACTGCCCCCTGGGTGCATTTATCGTATTAGCTAACTCCTCAGTTCATTGGCGTCCATTGGAGACGGAACGGGATTTACGCGGGAATTTGTTGTGTTTGAATTTGTTATTTTTTTTTTAGAATGTGTCGCGCGCTTTGCATATTTTGCCAGTGTGATGTTATTATTAAATAGGTATTACTATGTTGTTATATGAATTATATAGGTAATAGAAGGGGTTATGTTAAGCGAACAGTCATGAATATAGTCCACTAGTAGAAGAACCTATCCCCACGAAATATGAGATCTACCTACAGAGTGTTTGTGACAGCCAGGCTAATATTGATATGGCGACTTCAGACCATGATTCTGAGGTGAAAATACAGAAAATTTTCGCAAGAAAATTCCGACATTTTATTCATTTTTTTTTTAGGAAAAAAATTGTGTAGTTCGTTTAAGAAGGCCTCAGATAATGATTTTTAAAAAAATTGGTCCCAAAAAATCACGTCATGTGATCCAAAAAACAGCAATATCTCACACAATAACCAATTAAGCCAATTTAACTAGTCACAGGATCTTCCGATACAATTGGCGCGGAAAGCAAACATTGCGGATAATCAAATTAAAAATGCATTTCCTGCGAGTAATAACACTGTCGTATAGATCAAAACCATGGTACTTGTTCAGTATTTGCCTGGCTGTCACACACACACCCTGTATAGGTAAATATATCTAGTATATACATTCTACTCTACCAAATACCACACGCAATTACCCTATTGGACATTAAATATCGTCCCCCATTAGCTACAGATGAGAAGACTCAACGAGTTGATTCGATTTTTCACACCGATCGATTACGACTAGTTACGGTCAGTATCGATTATGTTAGTTATCGATTGTTATGACAGTTGTGATGTAACGCGATATCTTCATCGATTTAATATCGGTATTAAGTATGAAGGAGGTATAAGTAAAGATTTAGGTATGCTTGTATTCTTAGCCGCGTGGTGCCGGCAGAGTAGAATTTGTACCACCCCATGTCTGCCCGTGGGTATCGTACGAGGCGATTTAGGGTTTCCGGGAGGTGGGCAGCAGCGCCTCCCGTGTTGACAACATAGTCCAAAATACAAATTGCGGTCACCAACCCACCTATCCAGCGTGGTGACTATGGGCAAATACCCCCCATGGCAGTCTTGTGGCGTGCCCTGGGGGAGGCCTACGTCCAGCAGTGGACTGCAATAGGCTGAAGAAGAAGTATATAGGTAGTTACGGCTTTGAGTGAATGGAGTCGCGGACGTTCGCTATAATAAATTATTCCTTCCTAGAAACAAAACCACATGCCTTTACCAAAGTTGTCTTAACAACTTATACGGATATTATGTTAGGCTCTACTGGTCAGCCATATTTAATTGAATAGGCGTTAAACGTTAAACGATAATTTCAACCCCTTCGCATTAAATTCATTTTTCGCAGTTTTTATAGTTAATTAGTTTTTCTGCAATGGCTACTGTTAGTAGTTAACCAATAATTGATCAATGTAAAGAAAACTAGCGGGCGCACGCGACTCCGTCTGTGTCTATGCGTCTATACATACAGGCTGTTTTTTGGTCGTCAACGTTGCCCGAAAACTACGGAATTTCCTCATAATCACGATAATTTTTCTCCATATTAGGCTCCAAAGTTGACTGCGTTTTTCTGCATAAATGCACATAGACGCACGTAGCAAGATTTTTTCACGAGAAATAATTAATATCTGTCTATGAATATTTTGTTGAAAAAAAAAATTATATCGTCTCCCACCATTTTTTTTTTGGCATAAACTTACTTTATTTGATGTATAGAGTACGTACCCTTCGTTAAGGGTGGCAGCGACCCTTTAAGGGCTGTATTCCTAAATATGGTTGTAGTCGGAAAAACAATAGAAAAGACTTAGTTTATGGTCGGATTAAGGTGATCAAATGAATGATCAGGCGAGTAAATGAAATGTAATGGAAAAATTCGATATATGAAAGTAAAATTATTTGTTCGTTGACATTTTTAGTTTCCGTTTTATTATTTTTGTTCAGTATTTACGCTCCTGCAAGCATAAGTTGGTATTTCGGGTTCTATGGCCGCCAAATATTCTGTAGGTGATTAATAGTTGTAGTAGTAGTTATCATCATCATCAGCCTATTACAGTCCACTGCTGGACGTAGGCCTCCCCCAGTGTACATCACATGGCTCGATCTCCAGTCACTACCAGCCGTCCTCTTTAAGTCATCGGTCCATCGCCACGCTTGCCTAGGTGCGGTCTCCATTCGAGTAGTAGTTATAATCGCCTCAGAACGAATCTTAGGAGAACTGTAAAAGTAATTAAATAAATAATTTCTCCTTTATTAAGACTGCAAGCTCGCGTGTTAATCCATACTCAAAATACTATCATGATATAATACTTAGAAAAATCAATAATAACCACTTAATAAAAAAAACCTTAATTACGTACTTACTTCGAAAACAATGAGTTAACTATAACGTGATGCAATTAGTTACAACGAGTTAACAGTTCTAAATTGAACCATGTTTTATAAGACGATAAAGTTCTTTGTCCGTAATGAAACGCGGGTTCTTAAGTTTGATTATAATTGGTTAGTTACATTTCACATGTCTGTAATAGAATAATTACTTTTAGAGTTCCTCTACACTATAGGCCATTGTGATGGGCCATTGCGGGCAGCTTGAAACTTTGTTTTATTTATCAAGTGCCTATTTTTCCAAGCGTCAGATAGCCTACCAGAAGTATAAGGTCGATGCTCTCTTTCTCTAAAACCTGATCATGATAGAGACAGCATCAACTTTATTCTTCAGCTAGGCTATCGACGTTTGAGAAAATCAGTTCTAAATCAGTTAAAAGACTTTAATACTAACGGTTAGATCACGTATTTGACATTACATAGCAATTTCATGAAAGAACCAATTAGCATTATTTTTTATATTTAATTAGGCGTTGCTAATGTACCTATCTACATCTATACATATAATAAAAATGTAACGGGTCATGAAAAAAGAAAATGTTTTTATCCCGGATAATTTCGACATGTTGTTTTTTCTGTAGTCCACGTGGACGGAGTTGCGGGCGTCCACTATATTTACATATGTTTGTACAATAACTTCTGTATCTATTACCTACGTACCTACGTCTTTTCCACGGAGGGGTAGGCAGAGACCACGGACTTTCACGGATATACATTATACATACCTACCTCTTATTTATTATTTTATTCTTCATGCATAGGTTCATAGGACTCGTTCGCCAGACCTTTCTCTCAATCAGTTCTAGTTCTGTACAAAAAGTTTATAAAATTTTAATGGATAAACATAGAATAATTCAAACTTATTTGATATACTTTTTAGAGTAATAATACAACAATTTCAGAAAGGAAGAAACACAATATAAGCGAAGTATGATCAATGGCCCACCTGATGGCACTATACACCATCGTAATGGCACATAACACAATGTAGAGAACCCATAACAGTTATCAAGTTCTTTTTTCAAGTTATTCCTTTGATGCGCCGACAGTACGTTTATTTTCACATCACTTATCATCACCATTAAACGCACGGTACGAAAAAAACCGGTTAATTTTCCACAGTTTTCTGCTACTCAATAAATCATTTATGTGATCTGCTCTGAAACGAAGCGATAGCTCAACGGTTATGACGTGCGCCTTTCCGTTGGACGATTTAGGTTCGATTCCAGTTATGGGCCTGTACTACTGAATTTATTTTAGGAATGGATTTTAATATTCTAAAATTGTCACTTATCTTATACCCGAGGAAGATTGGCTTTAGGCAGGCAGCCGGCTGTAAATTAACTGCTAAATCCTCGATAAAAGGGTATATTATGCCTGAATTTTTTCTATTACATTTTTTAGATTCTATGTAAAAAAATGAATAAAGTTTGCCCTTGGAATGGCATATCTAAGTCTAACCGTTTTTTATTTACAGCGATTCAAAAATACGAGCCGGTAAAATGTTTTTAAAACGCTCCGTTTGCTCCATACTAAAATGGCATAGACTTTGATGTCATAGGAGCACAACAAGCTCAAATTAGTATGGGAAATATTTTTTTTTTTAACGTAAATACTCTCATTTTATCGATAAACAGACATCTCTACAGCGAATTTCCACACGATTAATTTTAAATTGTTCTGTGTTTCTTTCTTATCATCTTGCTCTTGGGTTATAGCCGTGAAATCGGTTTTTAACTGATTTGGAAAATGTAGGGGTGACTAGGGGTGAGTCAGTCTATTTTTATAAATTCTTACTAATATAATTAATGCGAAGGTAATTCTGTCTGTCTGTCTGTCTCGCTTTCACGCCAAAAGTACTGAACCGATTTAAATGAAATTGAGATGTACTTTTAACCCCGGGAAAATATTTTTATCCCGGATAATTACGACGCACGGGAGTAATGCACTCTCAAGCGGGCGAAGCCGTGGGCGACCGCTAGTAAAATATAAAATAAAGTTTGCATAGACTGTCTATAGACAGATGTATACGCAGATGTAGGTATAAAATGCTTTGAACTTCTTTTTGATATACAGGGTGTAAAAGAAAGAGTATGTTAAGCGAAAAGCTATGTCAATAAACCACTATAGAGAACTATAGAGATCTCTCTCCGGTCGTGTCGGCTTTCCGTCCCATCGGACTATGAGAGTAACGGAATAGAGAGTGCATCTGTGTTTGCGCACACACTTGTGGACTATAATATCTTCTGCGTACCTGGCCAATCTCCGTAGAGATTGTTCGCCTTGGCCGAAATGCTGTCGGAGATCATCATAGAGAACCTATTTCCAAAATTGGAGACTCGAAATCACATGTTTATTTTTCAAAATTGTAGGAATGTTTAATTCCTAAGTTGTTTAGGAATTCTCCATATTATCCGGAAAATTAAACATGTGATTTCGAGCCTGGAATATCTTCTTGCTGTCCTATTCTAATTCATATGAGGTAGGGGCAATGTTATTATTCTTCCATCATACCATCCGTCATCTCATTACTCACTCCCTATTCTCTCTGAATAACCTTATTTATTTAAAGAAAAGACCCAAATTTGAAAATAATGATGACCCTCTCACGCTCAAACGCGACAAGCCGTTTAAGCTTTAAAGCGTGCCAAAGAAATATGCAAAACACACGAAAAATATAACCTTCTATTGACGTATATATATACAGGATGTCCCGGAAGTCGACGTCAAGCCGGAAACGGGAGATAGGCCAAGTCATAATAGTTATCAGAAAAAATAAATCTAAGTTATGTACTTTATAAATTATAGGACTTAAAAAAATCGAGAAAATCTACACCCTGTGATAGTTTTTTAACTCCTGTTGCTACAAATCTTCACTTTTTGCTAATTTCTTTTTTATTCAGTAATCCTGAAAAGTGCTTCTAAACTTGTTGCCTAAAATTCAAAGCCAACTGCTCCAGTTTGGAAGAAAATGTCATGTTTTGCCCAACCAACTATTTAAAATTAATACTTCGCCCAACCTTAACTGGCTGTACTGAAAAAAAAAATTACATAACTTAGATTTTTTTTCTGATAACTATTATGACTTGCCTATCTCCCGTTTCCAGCTTGACGTCGACTTCCGGGACAACCTGTATATCGCAGGCGTATTGTAGAACACGCCGTATTACAAAACGGCTACGTATTTTGAATAGTATGAAAGAAAAATTTCTTTTAGCACATCGCCGGTCGCAGCCGCGACACGCTCGCTACGCTCGCTCGAACAGGTCTAACATAACCAAACCTTATTAATTAAGAAGACAAATTGCTAGAAGCCAAATTGTCTTGCTCCAAAACCCGTACTATCCAAAATGCCTAGCCGTTTTGTAATACAGCGTGTTTTACAATATGACTTCGACATATACATAAAATTTAGGCCTCTTTCCTGGAGGGGTAGACAGAGATATTATGGCGCAGACGGGTAAAAAATAATGCCTGTCATACGTTCGCTTCACATGTACCTACTGTCTTATTTACACTATAAAATATATTATGTAACCAATAAAAAACGTGATAAAAATCAACCTCAGAAACTAACGTCTTTAATTTCTACTTTATATACCAAATTAGTGTTCTAAATATGTAATTAGAAAAAAAAACGTGAACGTATTCCTTTATTCAACGTTAATGAGTGTACATGATAGCTTATTAAGCAAATAACTGGTTAAATAACTGGTAATTAAAAACGTTACGTCGTCACTCGGTTATAATTATACGTAGCCAGCATTATTTATATACATCTAGGTATTTTGTTTTGGATTTTAGGTGTGAAACGTTACACTTGTGGATTTTAACTACAGGTTTTTTTCTTTACATACAAAAATAATTGAAAATCAGGATTTTTAAATTAATTATCTATGTCTAGTCTCTCTTATGTAGGTACATGTTATCAAAGTTTCGAGAGACGGTTTTGAAAAGAATACATAACACAAGGCTGTTCGCAAAATGGGGTAGACAGACCCGAAAGATGAGTAATAAGCTTATCGCTTGCAAGAATGCCCGAGTTCGAGTTCTTAGTCGACTCTTACGACATGCACGGAAGGAGATGCAGCTGATGTGTTCTAGTGAAGCCCCGTATCAGTATATCCCTACTATGCTTTAATACCTATCGTCTTTAGCCTATTGCAGTCCACTGCTGGACGTAGGCCTCCCTCAGGGCACGCCACAAGGCTTTTTTACTTGCTACATGAGTTCACGCTACATGAGGGTTTTGCCATAGTCACCACGCTGGGCAGGCGGGTTGGTGACCGCAGTGTGATTTTTGGACTATGTCGTCAGTACGGGAGGCGCTGCTGCCCGCGCCTCCCGGAAACCCTTAATCGCCTTGTACGATAACCACGGGCGGGCAGGGGTGGTACAAACTCTACTCTGCCGGCACCACGCGGCGTACCTATATAGTTATGTAACTTGATCAAGTACTTAATTCCCATCCAGCGACGACGTTTGAGTGACTTTTAATTGGTTAAGTTACTTTACAATTGAAATTTCAGAGCGGATTGGGATGAGGGGATTGTGGGGCTATTAGACTAGCGGGTGGGTGGAGGTGGGCGGTTGGGGCTAGGAAATTGACTGGTTTCTACGCAATATGTTTTCGAATTGAGAAGCCTTAATTAAAAACGCAAGAAAAAATATTAATGATTAGATATAATAATAATTAGGTAAGCTCAGAGACATGTGTCACCAAATAGTGAAACTCTCTGCTTAAAACATTTCTTCTATATTTACATATCACAATTTGGCACAAGACAGACTGACATTTCGCCTAACTATCAATTCAAAGTTGGCTCAAATGTATCTTCAATACTCAAAAAATCTAAAAGTCCAAAGTTCCAAATATCATAATTAACGGGACATTTGCAATTTTCTAATCGTTTATCATCAATTTACTCTTTAACTAGATAAATGGAAACTCTCTTCATTTACTTACAGGGATATTAATTGTTTTTAATTGCGATCTCGTCAAATTGTTAGTCGCAAGTTATAAGAATCAGCGTGTCTGTCTGTAGCTCCATATTATACATGATGGAGTTGTTACATTTGTGTTATCCGTTAAAAGCATTTGTTTTCTTGTACCTTGTTAACTTGCGACCGATCGCAATTTCGAGACATTGGATATTATCCTACTAGTTTAAAAAGTCAGTGTTCCACATTGATAGTTTACAAAACAGGGTCATTTTCAATAGGTCGTGTAACTCGCAAAATTCAAAATCAGCTTGCCGAGTGCTTGGCATATTATCCTAGCTTCAACGCACCATGTCGTGATATTACTGATGACAGACGTGCATTAGCCCGCAACGACGTACCATGGGAAGAGTTACGTGCGTATCTATCCGTACTCATCGGCCGACGATGATTCGCAAAATAACGCACTAAGGCTGGTTTTAGTGTCACGCGGACCGTCAGTACGGACCCGCTACGCACAGACCGATCTGTATTAAGCTTAGGGAGCGTTTTAGTGTAATGCGGACGGGTCCGTACGGACGACTCTAAAACGCCTCGTAAGCTTAATACAGATCGGTGCGGAGCGCTCCGTACTGATGGCCCGCGTGACTCTAAAGCCAGGCACATGGAAACATAACACGCTACCGCTTATGCCTAAAACCATACGCCATCACTTAATCACATTTTCCGCCTCCCGATTCATTGCTAATTATTTACTGAGCCTACTTTACATGTTATATCTGTCTGAAATTCTCCTTCAAAAGCAATTTAGTATGATTTTACGAGTACATGACAAAAATGTCTAAAGTGATGTTGATAATAGGTATTCAGGTAGAGGAAAATTCAAGGAAATAGGACAGATTTTTACAAGCTTTTATTTAAAGACTAGTGGACGCCTGCGACTCCGTCCGCGTGGACTACAGAAACAACTAAATGTCAAAATTATCCGGTACAAAAACATTTTCCCGGGATAAAAAGTAGCCTATAAGCCAAGTGGGACCTGTCACAATATATTCCTGAAAACCGCATCGAAATCGGTTCAGCCGTTTCTGAGATTAGCGTGGTCTCCTATAATTTTTTTTCATATATCTTCCATGTCACAGACAGCGATCCGTAATATTTTTATTATATGTAGTACATATAGATAGTTTCACCTGTCGCGTTGTCTGTAACCAAATCTTGCAAGTTAAATTTGATCCACTTCCCGGTTTCCGATTGAGCCGAAATTTTGCATGCATGTATAAGTCGGATGAAAGTGCAATATTATTATTACATAGAGCTGATCTGATGATGGAGCTGGAAGGTGGCCATAGGAACTCCGTATTTAAACGATGCAACCCTATTATAGTTATAGTTTGGGCTCGTTTGATTCGATCAGTTCATTTATTTTACAAATAATAAAAGCTTGTTTTTTGAAAAGGTTTTTTTAAAGTGAAGTTATTTAGAGTTAACTTAGAACGGAATCGCTGGTAAGCGATTGTTGTTATACAGGGTGTAACAGAAACTAACGTCACACATAATTCGACTGTGTTGCAAAAATGTGGTAGCCAGAACAGCAGGATGAAGAAGGAGATCCTATCGCTACGTTAAGCATAGTGGCGCCAGATTTGAATCGAAACTATACCCTGTTTTTTTTTTGAAGATAGAAATCTTATTTTCGAAGAAGCATTGTTTGTAAACATTAGAACACTCATACTTGTAAGATATGAGTGAAGTTTGACGTTTTTCCATATTGATGTATCCTACTAAAATGTTCAGTTTTGTTTTTTTTTTATATTAGTTTATCCCGAAGGAAAGGCAAGGGGAACTAAGCCCATACAGCCATTGTCTTTAGTAAATGTTTTCTGAATTTATGATGGATGATATTGATGATGATAAATGGAAACGTCGGGAAAATCCTCAAGAATGGGTGTGAAATTAGTAAAGATCAAAAAGAATTGCAGAAACAACTTACATGAGCCCATGAAGAGATCGTTTTCCGACTAAAGTTTTACTTAGCTTACTTGCATATAAAACCATGCACACGCACTAGATTCGCATCACAAGTAAACAAAATATAAATTATCTACTAGAAAACATCACTTTACGGACACATGCAAGCCATTTACAAATAAATTTTGATTTTCACAAAAAAATTACACCCGCTCCTTTCCAGCTTTTCCCACCGAATCGTTCAGTTTTGTGTTTGCGCAATTAGCCTCTTTAGGTTTTTTATAGTGCATACTTTATATGAGTAGGTACTATTGAATTGATTCGAAAACTCTTTAGGAACTATTGATGACAATAATAAACAAAACTGTGCCTAATAAAAAACCTGATTTCGTTCTTTCGGATTCTTTCTATTTCTAAATAAAATGAGTTATCGACTAAACTTTACTAGCACAATCATGTCGTAAAAGGAACTTAACAAATTTTAATTGCATTTAAAATAAAAATACTTTCTAACAAAGTTTAATTAAATGTCCACATCGCTGTTAAATTACTTTAATGTTTTAATTAACTAGCATTCGGAATTAGAAAAGTTGTAACGTAATTAACGGTGTTATTACAAAACGGGTCTAAACTAAGGCACTGTTTAAAAATTTAGGGAATGTCTGTCAAATTAAGTCAAAGATTAAGTTTAAAAATGTTTAAATTTAGGCCAAGTTTAACTAAAACAATGTTCAAATTATTTTATAATATCACGAGAAGAGGCCATTTCATAAACTTAGTAAGATTGGCTTAGCTCACACTACTTAAGCCTATTTTACCCGACTTCACGAGAAGAAGGGTTATGTTTTTCGAGTATGTTATGTTTGCATCTAGTAATACATCAAATCTGTTAACTGTACACTAGGAACATAGTAATATAATTTATATGGCCATTAGCAAGACTATTCGGTTCACATATGGCAATATGTTACACCACAATGTATGGTTTGCATGTTTATAACAAGACCACCATTTTGATATTTCTGGCGGTTGTCTTCGTCGTCTTAAAAGCATATTATGTTATAATACGCCGTATTACAAAACAGCTAGGCGTTTTGAATAGATTTTGGAGGGAGATAATTTGGCTTCTAGCACTTTTTCTGCTTAATTAATTATTAGTTAGTTAGGCTATGTTAGGACTATTAAAATAAGAATGCACGAGCGGAGCGAGCGAAGTGAGCGTGTTACGCGAGCGACCGGCGAAGTGCTAGAAGAATCTTCTTTTTTTATATTATTCAAATGGCTAGCCGTTTTGTGAAGATTGTAAAGTTGACGAAATATTTCCTGCATAATGAAGCTTTTTAGCGCGTCCAAATTATCCGCGGATTAGAAAATATACATACATACATATACATAAGACTATGTTTTCGAAATAGGGTAGCCAGAACTGTAGTGTCATAAAGAATAACTCAGAAGAGCGTTTAGCATAGCAGGGTCAGATGTAAATGATCAGTGACTAGTTGCTAGCTTATCGCCTGAGAGAATGCCCTAATTCCTTAGTCGACTCTTACGACTTGCACGGAAGGAGATGCAGCTGATGTATTCTAGTGAAGCCCCGCATCAACACAAGATTAGAACATTATTCCATTAGATAAGGATACGAAATGGTGTAACATACAACCACTATTACTAAAGACTTGACTAATCGTTCAAGTAATTAAGCAAACGTTATTGGAGAGTAACACGTTTGGCCCTCCAAGATGGCCGCCTGTCAAATTTGACAGTTACAAGTTCGCGCCCTTTCTTGCAAATTACGGGAAGTTGCAGAGACGTTTCGCGAAATAGTTTTAGGGTTGTTTACCCCTGATTTTAATGGTGTCTGTCTAAATATAGAATCTATTAATACCTGTGCTAATGCAGGGCTTCACTAGAATACATCAGCTGCATCCCCTTCCGTGCATGTCGTAAGAGTCGACTAAGGAACTCGGGCATTCTCTCAGACGATGAGCTAGCAACTAGTCACTGATCTTTTATATCTAACACAGCTAAACGTGTAAACTGTAGGATTTCTTTCACAAAAGCGTATGACGTATGAATACCACAAATGTAATATATTTACTCATGTTTATAAAAATACACACTTTTGCATGTCATTTTATAACATCGTCTTGTTTTTATTATACATTAACTATAAAATTATTAATAAAAAAATTGAAAAAATTCTTCACCCGAGTGGGAATCGAACCCACGGCCACTGCAAACCGTGCCAGCCGCTATAACCACTAAGCCACCGGGTCAATTACTCGGATGACGAATTTTACCATCTCTTTTCTAAATTACATATTGGCAACGTTATTCTTCATCCCGATAGCTATACACTAGCCAAATCTCGGCAAACAAAGCTGAATCCCTCAGCACAATGTTCAAAGATGAAACGATACAATTACTATTGATTTTATTCATATGTGTTCATTGTTCTTTTAAAAGGCGCGCTTAATCTATTAAAAGTCATCTCTTCCAGAAAACCGCGTTAGTTACTTTTATTCGCACTTTAATCTCGTCCCTCTTACAATATGGCCACCCTAGAGGAACAAATGACTTGGAATATATTCGCTTTATCGATACCAGAACAGACGTTAGACAAATTAACTTTAGGGGTAGTTCGATAGGGGTGGGGGAAGCTTTGAGGGTAATCTAATGTTTTTCAATTGTTTGTTTTTCTTGTTTGAATTTTTTTGTGTTGTACACCTGTGCATCCCGCTTGTGATGTTACACTTTTTTGAGTTAAACAGTGTTTTTAATTTTATTACCTGACTGCACTATAAGGAGGGTGATGTTTTTTGAGTGTATGCATGTATGAATAGAGATCTATTCCGGTACTAATCCCTTTTTACTTTAAATCCACAACAAATTCCGGTCTGATACTAAAACAATTTTTTAGATTCCGGTCTGATCTCGCGGAATTCTTTTTTAATGTGTAAGGTTAGAAAATAAAATAGTAAATTAAAGAATGAAAATTCTACGAGTTGTTTTATTGAAGAACGACAAAGTTAAGAAAAAATAAAAAATTAAGTATAGTAAAATAGTCTCGATCTCTTAGTAAAAATCAACAATCATTCGAAAAACAATATTGTATGTGTCTACTATTTTACTTGCTAACAGTATGTACTAAAAAATCATTGAGAAGACACACGGGATCAGAACGGAATACAAAATAAATGATATATTCATTTGATCCCGCGACGGGATTGCATAGGGATAAAATTAAATAAAACGGATCCTTTGCGGGATCATTTGCAGGGATCGGAACGGAATAGATCAAATTATTCGGCACGTTCTAGAGCCTAAACATTGTCGCATTTGAGCTTGAGAGGTTTCATTGGATTCTTCTTTCGTGAGGTGACACTGGGTCAAAATTTTAGCACGCCTTTATCCCTTACGGGATAGGTAGAGCACCAAGGGCCGATAGAACCACATGGTGCCGTTCTAGAGCCTAAACAGCTTGTCGCATTTGAGCTTGAGAGGTTTCATTGGATTCTTCTTAATCGTGAGGTGACACTGGTTCAAAATTTTAGTATACATACATACATACATATAATCACGCCTTTATCCCTTACGGCATATATGTTCATTGGGGACAATAGGTAGATTTCCCGAAATTCCCACGGGAAGGGGACAAGAATTCAAACGGCCGATATTCCCATAAGGGGACAAAGAATTAATTTTTTTTAACCTGAGATACATGGTGGACCACTAGGGACTGCGAGGGAGCACTAAGAACGGACCAATTCTGAGAAGGGGAGAGGGAATTTCTATACGAAAAGTTGAGATGTACTACAAGGAAGTTCGATTTCCCGTTCCCACGGGAAGGGGACCAACGGGAGTTCCAAATTTTTACGAAAAGTGTACCTACATATGAAGGTGGTACCGAAGCGAAGCAGCCCACGTTGGTTGTTGTTTTATGTTATTTGCAACAGATCTTAATTCTTCTGTCTTAAGTCCACGCGGACGGAGTCGCGGGCGTCCGCAATAAGGTTATATTAATCTCACTTTGTGATATTTCCTGTACTGATGCAGGGCTTCACTAGAGTACATCAGCTGCATCTCCTTCCGTACATGTCGTAAAGGTCGACTAAGGAACTCATTTGGGATCTCGTTTATCATCTTGCAGATCTGGCTACCACGTTTCGGGAATGTATACAGCTGTGTATAAATATTGGGACAGTTAACAACACGAACCTCCTTTTACCTCCTTTTTTGTTTTATTTATTTGGGACATAGAAAGTAACATATAATTAGACAATCGACAAACAAGTGTTAATGCTTTCATGTCGAATAAATGATTTTGAATTTGAATTTGAACGAAGTAAGCACGAACCTTTTTACGCGGCGTAACGCTAGCGACTCGCTAGCAAAATGTATGTGATTTGACAGTTGGACGATAGCGTTACAGAGCGTTACGGACTATCGAGAGGTTCGTGCTTACCCCTCTGTATCGGGGGGCACGGCAGTGCCCCCGCCAAGTCGAGCGCGAAGCAAACACTGCCGTACCATCCTTTACTGGAACCATTTCGCCGCATTTTCAGGCCCCTATTTGAGAACCTCTGGATAAGACCAGAACGCAGAAATTTTCGTCATCCAGTAAGCTATAACTACATACTTAAAATCCAAAATTTCAAGTCTATAGGTCATTTAGTTCCTAAGTTAAGCGAAAGCAAAATTTCGCATTTATGACAGACACTCACTCACTCACTCATGATCATCAAAATAGAACTAGTACTTCCCATAAACTCAGAGAGCTGAAATTTGGTACAGAGTTAGGGTTTAATGGCCACATAAAGGGAAAACTATAAAAACTGGGATAATCGAAGATCTGGAGTACCTGGTGACCCTGATTAGAAAACACAAGAGCCCAACCAAACTAGATTAGAGATCGACATACCGCCTTTACAAAAAATATTCAACTTGGTGGGCCGCTGCATTTGATGTCAAAAATCGAAGGTCTGAAGTATCTGATGAAGAATCCTCAGCTGGTGTCAGCTGTATTAGAGATATGGATTGGTAGCGTGTATTTGCGCGTGGTGCCGGCAGAGTAGAATTCGTACCGCCCCATGTCTGCCCGTGGGTATCGTACGAGGCGATTAAATTTCTGGGAGGTGGTTAGCAACCTCCCGTGTTGACAACATAGTCCAAAATCCAAAAACATACTGCGGTTACCAACCCGCCTGCCCAGCGTGGTGACTATGGGCAAATACCACCATGGCAGTCTTGTGGCGTGCCCTGGTGGGGGAGGCCTTCGTCCAGCTGTGGACTGCAATAGGCTGATGATGACTATTGGTACATAAAAAAATTGACTGTCATTGCAAAAATCCAGCGTAGTGGGACACATCTTCTAATGTAATCTAGCCTATAGCGTCCCACTGCTGGGCGAAGCTTTTAATACGCATATAAATAAAATTAAAGGAAATAAATCAATATGCCCACGTTTCTACAAAAAGAAGTGGTAAAAAACTAGCCAAGTCTCGATGGAGCTGCTTGTTTATTTCTAAAAAGGAATGAAATCTAGATAAAGTCGTACCAAGTGTAAGGTTCCTCACTGCGATTTCTTTATTATTATAGTTAATGTTGTGTGACTTGGCCGTTAAACATATACAGGGTGTAACAGAAAGGGTATGTTAAGCGAAAAGCTATGTAAATAGCCCACTATACAGAACCTATTTCCAAAATTTCAGCGAATAGTATGAAGAATTCCGAAACAACTCAAGAATGCAATCGTGATTTCGAGTTTTAAATTTTGGAAATGATCTCTATTGGGCCGTTGCTTAACATACCCTCTCTGTTACATCCTGTATAATATGAAATATAGATGATATGGCCACACAGATTGGGAATTGTTCTCTGTACACATATGCCCGGGGTATGATCTCGGTTGCGACAGTAGTGTCTTGTGTTCGTGATCATGAGTCAGCAGATCCGAGGGTCAGCGGAGGGTGTAGGGCCCGGTGGTGGGCGACCCCTCAATGGAGATACATTATGTATGGTTTATTCAAGTGTTGCTCTTACATCGGCCGCCCGGCTGACGCCAATCATCTTTGAGAATGAACCATAAACCATATAACTAGGTCTCAAACCAGGAACCTATTTTAATTAAAGGTTAATTAATCAATCGACTTTTCAATTTAATTGACAGTTAACAACTTATTCGTAATTAAAATTCTTTATGGAACATGGAGTAGTTACTGACAAGAGGTGTTTCTAACAATGTTGATGTCTTATCCTTCTTCTTCTCCAGCATATTGCAGTCTACTACAGTCTACTGATGGACGTAGGCTTCCCCTAGGGCATGCCACAAGGCTACTGCCATACTGTCGTATAACTCAACACAAATGGGGCTTTTGCCTGATATGTTCACATACGCTTTCGAACAAACGAATTAATTTCGATAACTTTAATTTATTTCTTCCTACGTAAAGTGTGTATGAGATTAACACAACTACTCCTCATAGGTGAAGTATTTTTTGGGGGAATACCACGCATTCTCCTCATCACCACGAACATTTTTCTCACACAGTGTCTGGTTTCCAAGTTGTCTATTGTATTTTTTGGGAGGAGGAGTACTTTCCCGAAGCGTTAGTTAAATTCCAAACATTTCCTTCCAAGGCAAAATTAAGCGCGCGGTGGGTAAAATATCGGTATCTCGGCTCTCTATAAATATTCACATACTACAGAACACATTACTTATTATTAATTAGTCCCTACATTAGATCGATTCTTAAGTTCGAGCAAATGAGAGAGGCACAATACCCTAGGTATAGACGTGGTTCGCTAGAGTGCCCGGTAGCTCTTGCCGGCCGAAACTAGTTTCCATGTCTATTTCTTACTAATCCTCTTGAATAACCTAACAGACCGTAATAGAAAACAACATACAGGGAAACTTCCTTAATTTGTTCTTTCGAGCTTGTGAAACAACGAGTAAGTAAGTAGCCAGGCAAAAATCAAATCACAAATTATCAATACAAGTTTAATAAAATGACGAAGTCACACATAACATAAATAACGGAAAATTAATTTAGACATTGTCATGTAACAACAAAAATTCGGTATTAAGGCGAAATTCGAAAAAACACTGACGTGTAAAGCTGCCCGCCCTTTGCACGCATGTCGACCGACCGGCGGTGTCTGTTTGTAGCAGCGAGCGACATTTTACCGAAAGCCGCGCGCGCGGCGCACGCGCTTAAAATTTTATTTGCACTCTTTCTTACATTCGATATATATTTTTTTTAAGTTTTTAGGTTCAATCACATTCAAAACATACTTTAGTTAAGACACGCCATTTATTTAATGGAGAGAGATGGGAGAGACCTAAGATTAGGTTTAGGTTTAAGTGTTGCCGGAAGACCCTATTATCTACCTAAATATCATAAATTTCTATAACGCATAATTACACTACGCGTTAAATTACTTTTTTTTACCAAAAGATAAAACCGGATTTAAAAAAAAAAATAAAGTTCTAAAAAAAGTTCCTCAAAGTTCCTGTTCAAATAGAACCAGATGGTCATACACATAACTGCCATCATCCATCAACTATGGTGAATCCCTAGTATGTATTTAATGGTAATGGTACATAGTTTTTTAATTAACTAAATTAATAGCACAATTAACATCCTTCACAAGAAACTTCTTCAAACTTCAATAAAATCGACAAGTTACCTACACCTATCATAAAATTCAAAAAACAAAAGTAGAACAAATAATAATGAAAAATAAATCTTATCACACAATAACAATGGACAATAAGCCCATTTACGGGACAAAACTAGTCACGGAATCATTAATTTCCCTTAGATTAGTTATTATACAAATAGCGATTTATTTACTTACTTAATCTTACACATTCAACTACGCAAAGCAAACGTGGGGTTAAATATTGCAAGAGAAATAGGACACACTTAAAATGGATACACTAAAAATTCGAATATTTGTGAGTATGTATGGATGGATGTTTGTTACTCTTTCGCGTAAAAACTTCGATTTTAATAAAATTTGGTATGGAGTTAGCTGCGATTAACACATAGTAATACTGTCGGATAGTTTATTTTGTTTTTTTCTGTAACTCGCGGGCAACAGTTTTTTTCTTTTCGGAGAAATAAATCTCCTTGTCTCACTTCCCTCTGTACTTGTTCGTGTTAAATTGTGAGAAGCATTTCATTTTTTTGTGTTACCTATTATTTGATTTTTTTTTCATATTCCTGGATGTCACCCGAGTTGTGTTTTTGTGTTTTAAGTACACCGTGTGTGTGTGTGTGTGTGTGTGTGTGTATTTGTTTTATTGTGCAGTTTAGGTATTTATTGTATATGCCGCAAAATCGCGCGAATACAATGGTGTCGCTATGGCAGAGCCGATGGAAATAATTGGCTCTTCTGAGTACGGCATATCCTGAAGCACAGCAACCCACATTCTCGGTTAAGGGCCGCTACCGCATTGGAAAACCAGCCGATTGTCCCGGTTTCCCATGGCAGTGGCCAAGAAATTTCAGTTGCGAGATGTTGATGAATCCGGCGAGGTCGGACAGCGCTAGGTCCGCCAGGTGGCCATGCTCTGAATGCCGGTCCTACAGTAATTGAGCTATTTGATACGTATTGAGAGGCCTCCTCCCGGACCCCGACAACAATTAGGTAATACCTGCCTCTCACATAATATTTTGGTAGATATATATATATTAATAATCTTTCTTTGTGTTCCGTTTAATTTGTTGGTAAATACTCACATTTAGGTACTACACGTAAAAAATATTGTCTTAGTTTAATTTTAATTTCATGTGTTTCTTTATGATGTTAATTGTTTGTGAAGGTTTTCTGTGGTCCATTCGCTTCGCGAACGACGGCGATTAATTTCTTGATTACTTTGGAAATTTAATTTCTTTCGAGGATTTCGATAAACAAATAGGTTAGTAGGTAAGTTTTATGCAATTCTCCGTTTTAGTGTGTACGGACGAATGAGATTATGTTAGCACAACTACTGAAAAATTCCTCATAGTAACTTTATTTGATGTATGAATACATACCTGATGCAACAAAAAAACATAGAGTCATGATTTGCCCGTAAGTGCGAGGAGTGGCATAGCTATACGTCTGTCCCGCTCGCACTCATTGCTCGTTTCGTTTTGCGTGTGTTCGATGGAAGGCCACCCAGACTGGACTGTAGGGTTGTCAAATGTCAATTTTTATTATAATATACCTTATTTTTCTTTATTGCATAAAAACGCGTCTCAGCAAGCGTATCGTTGGATGCTTCTGGCCAGATAGACCGATGATTTCAAGAGGGCTGCTGGTAGTGCCCGGATGGCAAAAACAGGAGACCGCACCGCGTGGCGTGTTTTGGAAGACGCCTACGTCCAGTAGTGGACTGCAATAGTGGCTGACGATGATAAAAACATGGTAGTTAATTACCAACGATGTTTTATCTTATGATATATATTTTAATATTATCTCATACATACAAATACACGGCCGTTCCCGAAATGGTGTATCCAGAACAGCAAAATCATTCAGCATAGCTGAAACAGATATTAGTGATCAGTATGTTCGAGTTTCTCTGTCGCCTCTTACAATATGTACGGAAGGAGACGAAGAATCAATACAAGGTGATATTAGTGATCAGTATGTTCGAGTTTCTCTGTCGCCTCTTACAATATGTACGGAAGGAGACGAAGCAATATTTTCTAGTAGCTCCCTGCATAAGCACGGGATTTTTTTACGTCTTTAAAAATTGTCACTTCGTTTGGCACAGCCCTAAATAAATTATAATTACCCGTAAGGTCTGGAACAGTATTAATTTGTCAAAACATACAAGTAGTAAGTCGACATCAGTTGCACGGCTTAATTGTAAGTCGTGGCTTATATAATTCTTATTTTACTTTGTAAATGTTGCTTACATTATTTATTTATTTATTTCTACACAACTCACAATAGTTCGTGCCAACAGGTTTTTCTGAACACTGCCGTGATCCCTCTTCAAGCCCAAATCTATAAATAAAAAGCTACATAATATACAAAAGTGTCATAAAAAGATGACATAATTATAGTCAATTCTGACCGTTACGAGTACACTCGTAAACTTAAATTTTGTCAGGTCTGTCCCTCTCCATCCTTAACATAAATGGCTGAGACAGAAAGTGATAGGTTAATCTTAGGACTAATCTTAGTTTAGGTTTAAGTGTGATGGTCAGAATCGACTACATCTATATATTTACTACATCTATACATGTATAAAGCGGTGATAGCCCAGTGGTTAAGACGTGCACCTTCCAAGCGGGAGGCGTAAGTTCGATCCCAGCTGGCCTGTACCAATGAATTTATTTAATGTACAGATTTTAATGTTGTAAAATTATCACTTAGCTCATGCCTCGGAAAGCACGTAAAACCGTTGGCCCTGCGCCTGATCTCTCTCCGGTCGTGTCGGCTTTCCGTCCCATCGCACTATGAGAGTAACGGAATAGAGAGTGCATCTGTGTTTGCGCACACACTTGTGCACTATAATATCTCCTGCGTACCTGGCCAATCTCCGTAGAGATTGGTCGCCTTGACCGAAATACTGTGGCTGTACGATCTCCTTTATGAAACACAGCCGTGTATGTATATGCATGTATGTATAATTTCTTATTGTAATTTAGGACAAAGCATTTTATACTTATGTAGGTACTTACTACCACGCGGGACTGAACACATTAACTAACTATAGGCTATAAATAGGCTAACTGACCTGGGTTCGATTCCCTGTAGCAAACATTAATACAATGAATATGTTATAAACATTTTGTCTCATACTTCTGTAAGACTCTACATTTTAAGTAAATTAATATATATCAAAAACCTTACTTCAGTGTCAAAGTAGGTGATGGGTGCAAAATAAATTATAAACACAGGAATACTCACTCTTTAGCGTTTAATACACTTTAAATACACTTTTGTGAAACACACAGTATTTGTCGCTTTAAAGATTCCAAGAAGACTGCCTGTAAAATGGCGCCATGTTTTAATATTGCCTTTGTAGGAAGGAAGCTCAATTGACTTTCCGACTTTCCACATGGCGGCATTTTAACAGACGTCAATACAATTACTTATTAAAAATCAATACACTTACTTATTTAAAATCAATACACTTACTTATTTAAAATCAATACAGTTACTTATTTGAAGTAAATACACTTACTTATTTTGAGATGTTATGATAATTATTAGAGATAGCTGACACTTCATTGTACGATGTTTTTATTAAATAAAGAATCATTTCATTTCATTAGTATTGTCCACAATCAAATCAAGTATATTTTCCCCTGCATTAATTCATTCAATTGAATTAGTCAAAATAATTCCAAGTTACTTAGTCATCGTGACTACATGAATAAACACACGTGTTCCCAAAAATGGGGTGGCTAGAACTGCAGGAGCACAAAGGAGGTCATACAGTCACGTTTAGTATAACGATCCCCTGATTACGTAAAAGCAATAGCAAAGCCGCCCCCTTATTACCTAACTAGCAAAAGCAAAGCGATAGCGAAATTGTACAAAAATCGCTTATTGCTTGTCAAATTCGTATTACGTAAAATGAATTTCAAAGGAACTTTCTATCGCTTTGCTTCGGCTTTGCTATTCTTTTACGTAATACTTTTACTATTGCTTTTACGTAATCAGGGGGCCGAAGCCGCGCGATCGCGATATGCGTGCGCGCAACGAGCGCTCGGTGTCCTCCCGCTTCCCGCACCTAGCCCAAGCACACACACACTCTCAATTATCGCGATCGTGCGGCTTCGGCTTTGCTATTGCTTTTACGTAATCAGGGGGCAGGCGGGTAAAAGATGTGAACTGAAAAGAGGTGACTTTGCTAAATCATCGCCTGACAGAACGCCCCTGACTTCCTTAGTCGACTCTTACGACATGCACGGAAGGAGACGCAGCTGATGTATTCTAGTGAAGCCCCCACATCAGTACAGGAATTCTGAAGTGACTATTCGGAAATTAGAATAAGACTTTTGTGTTTGTTCCCGAAAAGCGGCGGTAGGCTCACTTGTTAATATCTGTTGTTGTTGTCCGTTTGTCGGTTTGTCTGTGCGTTTGAGCACGCTAATCTCAGAAACGGCTGAACCGATTTCGATGCAGTTTTCAAGAATATATTGTGACAGGTCCCACTTAACATATAGGCTACTTTTTATCCCAAGAAAATGTTTTTATCCCGAATAATTTCGACATTTTGTTTTTTCTGTATTCCACGCGGACGGAGTCGCGGGCGTCCACTAGTTTATAATACATCTGAAGCTCAAATACGACAAGCAGTTTAGGCTCTAGCTAGGACGTGCTAAAGAACATAACACATACATGCGCTCGAAAAACATAACCCACCTTCTTTCGCAGTCGGGTAAAAATTAAACTTATAAGAAACTGCTATTGTAGTAAAATGGTGAATATAAAAGAAACATTCAATATAATAAACATAACGTTTGCAAATATGTCTGTGGGTGGACATTTAAGTGATTTTTATGTCATGTGGTTATATACAGGATGTAGCCATAGGTATGACGAGAATAAGAAGAAAACAGCCCACTATAGAGTATATATGAGTATCTACAAAATTTGAGACTCGAAAGTAATTTTATACGTTTAATTTTACAGATAGTAGGTATAGAAAAATTGCTAAGCTGAACCACAGATATGATAATCTGAACAACCTAAGAAATGTTCATACATTTTTGAAATATTAGTAAAGATTACCAAGTTTAGAAGAAATGTATGTTTTTTCACTTTGCTAATTAAAACACGTCGGACATAGAGGAACAACATTATTTCCTACGCACATATCTACATTTTCAATTTGTTAATTTAAGTTAAAAAAATCTAATAAGATTTATACTCGTATTGTACATTCGATTAATTTTGTGTTTTAACTAGTTACTATGCATTTCTTTATGCTATATTATACAAATAACAATCACCCTGTATAAAACACACAAGCCCAGCAATTGACAACTATATTACGACGTGTGCGGTCTATAGAGCCATTCTGCCCACGCGTGGGCACAAACGTGTTGGGCCGAGTACAGTCGACCTGTTATATTATATCATAAACTTAGGTCAGTTATACATACCTACATACATATAATCAAATCACGTCTCCCAAACAGGGTGGGCAAAAGTGTGCAAATTACACACCCACTTTTCACCTGTTAGTCTATTAAGGCCGACGTGGTATGGTGAGCCTACTGCCGCTTTTTGGCCATAAATAGAATAATCTAACGACCGGTAACCAATCCAATAGGAAATATTTCCGTTTTGGAAAATAAGCACATGATATACACATGTATTCACAAATAAACAAATAAACGATTTGTATTTGTATTCTTTTAATGGAGTAGACAAAAAGTTAATTAAAATCCCACAGGCACGTTAAGCATGATGTACAAGATCAAACGTCATCCTGATTTCCTTAGTCGACTCTTACGACATGCACGGAAGGAGATGCAGCTGATGTATTCTAGATGTATTCTATCATAGAGGAATAAGACGTCATACTAACTATTTCGATGCACCATTAGACTTTTCGGCGACTCACAATTCCAGTCCTTGACACTTAGATTGCATTACTATACGTTACAATATATTAGTAATGTAGTAGACTGGAATTGTGAGGCACCGAAAAGTCTAATAGTGCATCGAAACTGTTAGTATGACATGCACTCTATGTCTACATCTTATTCCTCTATGTTTCTATTGAAGCCCCGCATCGTCACTGGCTGGTTTTTAAAAAGCTTTTATGTAACTTGATTTTATGTAATAACGTATATATGTATTTAAAGGGTACAGCGAAGTGATTTTTACACCTTTTTTCATAAAATATATGGATAATTACTAATTATGGTAACAGAAATTGCTTTTTGAACCTTTTTTTACGTCAACTGTACAAAATTTGATGATTTTCGTCAACATGGGCGGCGCACGGGCATTGTCACCCTTTTTATTGTGATCTCCCGGTATTAAAGTACAGTGCGGTAATAAAATCTCAACATTTATGCCCACAAGTGGACCCACGCGTGGCCAAATAGGTCAGAAACGAGCTAAGGTGTTTGCCTCTTAGTTCGTCATCTTCTTGCCCTTTTACCATTATTTATACAGGGTGTAACAGAAAGGGTATGTTAAGCGAAAAGTTATGTAAATAGTCCACTATAGAGAATCTATTTCCAAAATTTGAGACTTGAAATCACATATTTATTTTTCAAGATTGTATGAACATTTCTGAGTTGTTTAAGAATTCTCCATACTATTTGGA
Organism: Carposina sasakii; assembly: GCA_014607495.2. Classification (NCBI taxonomy): domain Eukaryota; kingdom Metazoa; phylum Arthropoda; class Insecta; order Lepidoptera; family Carposinidae; genus Carposina; species Carposina sasakii. Next base: position 3,550,461 of record CP053176.1, on the reverse strand, counting down.
AAAATAAACATGTGACTTCGAGTCTGAAATTTTGTCTGTAGGTTCCTTTTAGCGGGCTATTCACATAGCTTTTCGCTTAACATACCTCTTTTGTTACACCCTGTAGAGATGGCGCAATATGGTTTCTTTCGAAACTCACATTGCCAAAGAAAGCATTTGTTTCACGATCGGCTTCCTGCCTGACGCCAACCCTACTCGGGTATAGCTAAGTGATAATATTTTTTTAAATTCGTAGATGAAATAAATTCATTGGTACAGGCTAATGACTAGGATCGAACCCACGCCTTTCGACTGAAACGCGCACGTCTTAACCACTAGGCCAGGGGTTACCAAACATTTATTTCTAATAGACCCCTTTCAAAAGTTACAGGCCTACATCACATACAAATTAATTGTGAACCCCAATTTTTTCACGCCAACGTAGACCACGTTTGGGAACCACTGCACTAGGCTATCATCGTTCAGCCACCTCTTAGTTCTGGGGGTTTCTTCCAGCGTAGAAATAAATGAGTGAGAGTTTGGATGAAAATATTTGTATGAGATTTGTGATCAGTGGAACAAGCACGAACCTCTCGATAGTCCGTAACGCCTATCGCCAAATTGCTATATCACATAGATTTGCTTGCGTGACGGCGCGCAAATAGTTCATGCTTACCTTACTAAGCGCTTAAAATACTCGTATAACACGATAGAAGTACCTACTTAAGGGCATAGGCAGTTACACGTCCTATTCTTATGATCTACTTAGGTAAGTAGGTAGCTAGGTAGCCTAAGCTGATGCGGCCTCCTGATTACGTAAAAGCAATAGCAAAGCCGAAGCAAAGCGATAGCGAATAATTGTACAATATTTGCCTTGAAATGTCAAAGTTCCTTTGAAATTCATTTTACGTAATACGAATTTGACAAGCAATAGGCGATTTTTGTACAATTTTCGCTATCGCTTTGCTTTTGCTAGTTTGGTAATAAGGGGGCGGAGCTTCACTAGACTACATCAGCTGCATCTCCTTCCGTGCCTTTTATAAGAGTCGACTAAGGAACTCAGGGGGGCATTCTCCCATGCGATAATCTAGCAACTTGTCACTGATATTTTCTCCGGCTATGCTAAACGTGGCTGTGGGATGTCCTTCGTGATTTACAAACCTGGCAATACCCATGTGTATAATATTCATGTACTTACTATAAATATAGTCACCTTCCAATATCATCAATCATCAGCCTATTGCAGTCCACTGCTGGATGTAGGCCTCCCCCTGCGCACGCCACAAGACTGCCATGGGTATTTGTCTATAGTCACCACGCTGGGCAGGCGGGTTGGTGACCGCAGTTTGTATTTTGGACTATGTTGTCAACACGGGAGGCGGGAACACCTCCCGGGAACCCTTAATCGCCTCGTACGATACCCACGGGCAGAAATGGGGTGGTACGAATTCTACTCTCCCGGCACCACGCGGCAACCTTCCAATAATTACAGTTATTTTACTTTTACTATTTATCTTTACTATTTGATCTGTGCCACGTTCGTGATTGATTTGAAAACATTTTTATGTTTATTGTGGCCATTTGTTTGTTTTATCAGATTATCAATGGAGATATTACTGCTTTTATTATTTTATAAGTACGAGTATGTTTCGTTTACTTTGTACCTATAAATATTTCTAAAAACGATTTAATGAAAGACCATAGAGTTTAGATAAGGTATAGAGTGTCAAACCGCTTCGCTATAATCTCCTCGTCAGGTAGTCTAGAAAGAGGAACTGAGAAAGGTCGTATTTTTACCCAGAAAAAAAAATGGTCGTTCGGAAAATTGACATTTAGTTTTTTTTTATCCCTAGGGCCACTAAACTAAAAAACCGTTCAATTTGACGCAAACAAACGCGCGCTCTTGATTGCCGCGACGTTTATTAATAGACGCCATTACGTTTATTCGTCAACGTTATCTTTTTAGTTGACGGTGTACAGTCGCCGGTATAAAGCGGCGATTTGTCAACGGTAGCCTGCGTCCGAAGGTTTTAGGGGTCCGGAAGGGGTTTCGGAATGACCTCTGGTGGAGAAACTATGTCAGAATTAATAACCACAAAATTTTGTAAAACAAGCATAAAACCCGACCGTGCCATAATTATAAACTGTCACTGTCACGGCTAAGACGAATCTTATGATTTTTTTTATTTAAGCTGAAATTTTCTAGAGCGAGCCAAAGACATAATTAACTATCAGATATACCTACATACATAGCTACTACCTATACATACACTAGTAATTTTAGAAAATAATAAAGTGGAGTTTTCATTCACGAAATTTCAAACAAATATGACTATAAGTTACATACAAATTTATACCACTTTAAAATTTCGCAAAATCCCTTCTTAGTGGACCTATCTACCTATATATGTCACAAAAGGCGAAGTTCGTTATTAGTATAGTAGTAGTTTTGCTTCAGCGTTGATGAAAATTTTCAGGGCTATACTATAAGCTGACTTTAAGGTATTGATGTAGGCATGGTTCGCTGCTTCATGCATGTAGGAAATATCTTTGAACTACAGAACCCGCAACGGCCTCGACTAACTTTTGTCTTGAGACATCGGAATGAAAGTAATTAAAAAGTTAATGGGGTGACGGACGACGCTGCTGTTTTTGCCTAATTTTTATCTTTTAAAAAAAAAAATAACTAGATGATTAACTAGGCCGCTTACTAAGTAGGTGCCTCCGTCCACGTTTTTTTAAACTGTGTCCCACTTCTGGGCAAAGGTCTCTCCCATTTGGGCATATACTTGTCTTGTATCACAAACTTTCGAGTTAATATAAATTGATTTACTCGTAGTATGATATTTATGTGCGGAACCTAGTCACATATTATTTTTTGTATCATACTTTACATCGGTAATAATTATTCCTGACATTAATATACCACAAACCTCACCTCAAAAGAAATGAACTTTGGTAATGATTATAATTTTGCACCCTACTCTTACTCTTGCAATAAAACCGAAATAAAGAAAATCTGTAATAAAAATCTTTTATTAGATCCACCTCAGTTTATCTCGACTCAATCAAATAAAATACTATAAAACAAATATCTCCCTGTGTGGTCATCATTAACTTTTATTAATCCACTCTCTCTTAATAACCTCAAATTTATTTCATCCGTTTTCGCGCGTAAATCATCGCGCGCTGTCAAAGTGACAGCGAATTTGGCGCCGAAAGCTCCAACTGTCATTTGCGTTACGTTCTAAGCTCATTTCGGATGCATTTAGCGTTTCAATACTTGACTATCGGAACTAATGTTCTCGTGAACGTATTTATGTCAATTTCATGGTTTCAGTCCCATTTGTTTAGCTGTACAAGTCTGGATTTTATTACCAAGTCGTTAAAGAGAAAATTTGCTTGCACAAGTGTTGGTTTTCATGACGTGTTGTAATCATTCGTTTTGGCTTTATGCTTGTGAAATAAAGATAAAAAAAATGTTTTTGTAATTTGAATTAGAGGTGTTAAATGTTTCGAAATTTGAAAATATAATTGGTTGACGTGATAGCTGATTTCGGGTTAAAATTAAATTGTGTTTCAGTGTTTCAGTTGATGCAAATAATAATTTACTTAAATAAAAAAAATGAAATATTAAAATAACAATAAATAACGAGGTGTTGAACCAAAATACAATCCTAACAAAGTCCACTGCAAAACAATTAAGTATGCAATATTTTAAATTAGAGCAATCACGATCCGTACTCCCTTCACTACATAAAATGCAATATTATAAGGTGTTTTCAAAATTAGTGAATTGCTTTTGACACGAAATTAGGTAGGTAAAAAGAAACAACTTTTACTATAGGACCAACTCCGAAATAGTGAAAAAAAAATTCTGCTGTTAAATTTCATGCAGTAAATCAAGATTATGGAACAATTTTTTTTGGTGAAACGTTTTCAAAATTAGTGAATTGCTTTTGACACGAAATTAGGTAGGTAAAAAGAAACAACTTTTACTATAGGACCAACTCCGAAATAGTGAAAAAAAAATTCTGCTGTTCCATACATTTCAGTGCAGTAATTATTCAAGATTGTATGGAACAATTTTTTTTTTTTTAGTTTTGTGTCAAAAGCAAATCGGTAATTTTGAAAACACCCTATACAGGGTGATTTTTGGTCGTCAATGTTCCCGAAAACTACAGAATCTCCTCATCATCACGATCATTTGTCTCCATGGAAGCATACCTGGGAAATATCTAGTTCCCAATATATTAGGGTCCAAAGTTGAGTAAATAGACTGCGTTTTCTGCATAGATAGACGCGCTTAGCAAGATTTTTTCAAAGAAATAATTAATATCTGTCTATAATAAAACTAGCATAAACACTAGACACTATAAATTTCGTCAGATCAAGAAATAATAAAAAAACAAAAAAATTGACATCGTTTCCCAGCATTTTTTTGGCATAAACTTACTTCATTTGATGTATAGAGTACGTACCCTTCGTTAAGGGTGGCGTCGAAATATTTTGGAAACCAGACACTTTTATTTTTATTATTAGCTAAAGGATCATCACGATTACTTGTTAGATCAATCAGACTTCATAAAGAATACAATGGTGTGTCAATCACACTTCAAAATTCGAAACAATGGTTTCTAATAATGTCTATAGTAGCAAGCTTATCTTGCGGCGTCAGGCAGGTATCACCATCATCAGCCTATTGCAGTCCACTGCTGGACGTAGGCCTCCCCCAGGGCACGCCACAAGACTGCCATGGGGGGTATTTGCCCATAGTCACCACGCGGGGAAGGCGGGTTGGTGACCGCAGTTTGTATTTTGGACTATGTTGTCAACACGGGAGGCGCTGCTGACCACCTCCCGGAAACCCTTAATCGTCTCGTACGATACCCACGGGCAGACACGGGGTGGTACGAATTCTACTGTGCCGGCACCACGCGGCCAAGGCAGGCAGCCGGCTGCAAAATAAACGCTAAATCCTTGGCAATAGAAAGAAAAGAAAGAAAGAAAGAAAGAAAGAAATACGAGTATGAGTTTCAAAAGAAACCATATTGCGCCAACCTCATAAATATGGGCTAAGCTAATGACAGGAATATATCTACCTAATGAGTTAAAAACAAAACGAACTCCCAGAGTAGACACATAATAATATTTAGGGATAGGAGAGCTAGGGAGAGCAAGGGATAACTCTTCGACCGTATTTTAATCGTGCACAAGTGTGTGCGCAAACGCAGGTTCTCTACTCTCAGAGTCTGATGGGACGGAAAGCCGACACGGCCGGAGACAGATCAGTAGGGTAACCACGAACCTTTTTATGCCCCGTAACGCTATCGATATGAGATTGGACAGTTTGACGATATCGTTGCGGACTATCGAGAGGTTCGTGCTTGCCCCACTGGTGCACGATGGTTTTACGTGCTTTCCGAGGCACAAGCTAAGTGACAATTTTCCAACATTAAAATCCGTATATGAAATAAAATAGATGGTGCATGATAGTTTTTGCACAGTGCATATTACCTATCCACTTATACCTAGTTAATTCCTCTAGAATTTGGTCATCAATGTTAGAAAAACACAGTATAATAGTCAACTTGACGCTTGAGGTCGAAGAAGCCTCATATATCACGGACGTATCGTGTGTCAGGACTGTACAGGCGGACGATATACTGGCTTGAGAATCTAATGAAGACGTTTTTTACGTGTTTTATTGAAATATTTTGTAGAGACTTTTAGAGTTAACAATTACTTAAAGGGCACCTAAAGGGGTAAAGGGGTAAATAAAATAATGCCATGTGGTCTAAGCACAGCAGAATAGCACCACTCTATCTGTCCGTGGGTATCGTTAGAGTCGATCAAGGGTTTCCGGGAGGTGGCTAGCAACGACAACATAGTCAAAAATCGCATCATGGTCACGCCGCAATCACACAGCGTGGTGACTATGGGCATAAACCTCTCTATGGCAGCAGTCTTGTGGCGGGCCCTGGGGAAGGCTTACGTCCAGCAGTGGACTGCAATAGGGATGTACCTACGTATTAAATAGTTATAAATAACTTAAGCCGTTATATTTAAGACAACCATAGAAGACAACTAAGAGATTTTGTTAACAAGAATTACATAAGGTATCTTCAATTTCAATTCTAGATTGTAATCGAAAACACGACCTTCAAATTAAATTCAAAACACCATATCAATAAAAGAAATGAACTCACCAGTTTTTATTCAATTTCCTCACAAATTAACAACGTTAATTGTTTTTATTGAAGTTTTTTTTAATAAAACGTGCTCTATCCAATGTCACGTGCGTCTGTACGATCTCGGTGGTGGTTCTAAAAATTAAGTCATCACTCAAAAACGGGTTCCGTCTTTTATTTTTATTCCGACTTGGATGGTTTTATGCAATTATTGACTTGTAATAGGTACGGCGCAATTGGTAGTGACCCTGACAGCGACGCCATAGGTTATGGGTTCGAATCCCCGTAGGTACAAACATTGATATGATGAATATCGATACATATATACCGTTGCTTAGTAGGTACTTACAACACGGAATGTTAGTGTGGGACTGGGTTTAAGTATGCGAATATATAGTTATGTGCTGATGCGGGTTTTTACTAGAATACATCAGCTGCATCTCCTACCGTGCATATAGTGCCCATGAGTCAGCTAAGGAATTAAGGGGTGTTCTCTCAGGCGATGAGTACTTTTACCTCTGACCCTGCGATGGTAATGTCTGTGGATATGTCTGTGGAATCTGATTCGCGATCTTATAGTTCTGGCTACCCTATCTTGGAAACACAGCTGTGTGTTTATATACAGGATGTTTGTTCGTTGCCACCCATAACGAAGGGTACATACTCTATATTTCAAATAAAGTTGGGAACCGGACACTTCTCAGGTACGCTTCCATGGAGAAAAATGATCGTGATGATGAGGCGATTGTTGTGATGACGACCAAAAATCATCCTGTATACATAGGTATGTAGTAAAGTTATTCCGTCCCTTATCTACATTTAATAATTTAGATATAGGTACGCCGCGTTTATCTAAATAGAAAAAATAAAAAGTTCCCGTCGCGCCCTCAAAATGGCAGAACTTACAATTCAATACAAAACCGGAAACATTTAAAAAGGATTTAATCCATAATCTGTTTACTTCTCTAATAGCCCGCGCAAACAAATTCAAACGTAGAACACATAATACCAACACAAAAAAGTTAATCCATACCAACATATTGCATAACGCCATTCAAATGCTTTTATAATCCTTATTTTGACAGCAAACTCTTCAATAAAAGAAAAAAAGGTAGAAAGGGACAGCGCTATAGCGCAGACAGGGAAGAAACATCGTCTCTCTGGGTGGTATTGTGAGTCACAACCAACTGATCAGTACTTAGTAGCCATAAGTGATTTTATACGGATTTACAGTTTTTTTTTATTTTACTTTTTATGTAGGCAAAGGAATTATAATTTGATGCCTTTAGAGATCTTTTTAGATGTCATTAGATTTGCAATTTTTTAGAAATGGTCTCTTAGATTATTGGTCTACTTGTTATACTGTTTTTTTCTTTGCTTACATTATACGCATTGCTTACCACACACATGGCCGAGATCTTAAATGCGGGATCGCGAAAGAGATCTTACACTTCTACAGCCACCTTTAACATAGCGTAAGTAGGTGTTGTAAAAGTTTAGTGACAGTTGCTAGCTCGTCGCCTGAGAGAACGCCCCCGAGTTCCTTAGTCGACTCTTACGACATGCACGGAAGGAGATGCAGCTGATGTATTCTAGTGAAGCCCCATGGGTCATTTTTTAGGACACCGGAGATTTTTTCTTTTAGGCGATGAAGCTTGTAACTTGTCACTGATCTTTTAACCGCGCGCTTTGCTAAACATGGCCTCAGAATCTCCTTCGTGATCCTGCGGTTCTGGTTAGCCTATTTTTGGAACACAGTATGTATATATGTATAATAAAAAATAATTATAAAAAAAGATCTCAGACGTTTTAAAGTCCGATATTCGTTTGATCAAACGTCTCTAATCAGAAAAAAAAACGGCAACAAAAATAAACATTAATACTAAAACACACGAACAGACAGACAAAAAGACAAACTCTAAGCGGAAGACATCTCAATTAGTTCTCACAGCCATACTTAGAAATAAACTTAATTGAAAACAACCAAATAACACCCTTAAATACACCCAACATAAGCTTCAAATTACCACCAAAGGTATACACCTCAAAATTCCTTCACTAATCCCATAATGATAAATGCATGTGACAATCAAGCTTATTACCTAATATATAAAGTTGAGATTGAAGTGATGGATGGAGTATTGCATTTTGATATGCAAATTTGAGATGTATTGTAAGGCGGTTAAGATTTGTTTTCGATTGCGCGAGACGGTGTATTGATGCTCGAAATGTTTTGGTGACATGAGCGGACGATGTGTGGACAAAATGGCATGGAGTCGACTTGCACTAAATATTGTTTAATTGTGAAAAAATAATTTAATAAATTAAATAAACAAGTAGGTATATATAATACATGAGTCGCTTAAATTAACTGATAAGAATTAAAAAGTTTAGGTTACTTATTTATACTATTTACAATGACACTATTTACTATACGGCGATAATCTAGCAACTTATTACTAACTAGTGGACGCCCGCGACTCCGTCCGCGTGGACTACAGAAAAAACAAAATGTAGAAATTATCCAGGATAAAAATATTTTTCCGGGATAAAAAGTAGCCTACATGTTAAGTGGGCAGGTCCCACTTAACATGTAGGCTACTTTTTATCCATTTTTATCACAATATATTCCTGAAAACTGCATCGAAATCGGTTCAGCCGTTTCTGAGATTAGCGTGCACAAACTCACAGACAAACCGACAAACAGACAAAAATTCCAAAAATCATCGTTTTGGGTCCTATCGCGTTGATAAAGGTCTCCTATAATATTTTTTCTCATATATCTTCCATGTACAGGCAGCGATCCGTTACATGACTGACTAATGTTGTCGCAATGCCGTTACATATTATAATACTTATATCTACTTAGTATATTTTTTTTTAATACGTCATAAATCGTGAACTGCAATTTATCTTTTATACGGAAACCTTCATGGGCGTTTCCTTTCCGCGTCAATGGTATTGGGCGATCCTGTGACTAGTTAAATGGGCATATTGGTTATTGTGTGATTGCTGTTTTTTGGATCATTTGTGACTCTCCATTGGGGTTGATCAGTTAATTGAACTTTTTTGCCTGGCTTACACTGCCAATAAAACCTGTGCGAATACAGCTACCCTATGTATATCTTACTGTTCTAGTAACATACACACAACCAACTGCTACTAAAAATAATTCCATTCCACACGCGACTCCACGCATTTTGTCCGATTCTGGGTGGTCAGACCACCGCGATAGACTCGCGCGCACCATCTGTTTGTAAACTGAAATTAGGCATATACTGCGCACACGCATAGTATGCAATGCACTCTCTATTTATAGAACATACTGGTGAATAGCTTTGGCGGATTTTGTCGTCTGATCCTGTGCTGATACGGGGTTTTAAAATTCAACCATAGGAAATATCCCAATTCTTTTGCTTCAATAGCAAGCCTACATTTTCACCGTATTCCCAAAATGGGAAAACCATGGTCTGCAGAGTTGTACACGAAAGAGATCCACTCACATTAATTAGCATAGGTTCTGATGTTAATGATCAGTGTCAAGTTGCTAGCTCATCGCCCGAGAGAACACCCCTGAGTTCCTTAGTCGACTCTTACGACATGCACGGAAGGAGATGCAGCTGATGTATTCTAGTGAAACCCCGCATCAGCACAAACATATTACTTGTACAATAAATTATGTGTTTTAAAATGTTTTCCCATTTACAAAGTAACTACATCATCATCATCATCATCATTTACAGCCCTGAGAAGTCCACTGTTGGACATAGGCCTCCCCCAACAACCTCCACTCCGACCGGTCGGAAGCAGCCTGCATCCAACCGACGCCCGCAACCTTGGCCAGGTCATCCGTCCACCTCGCGGGTGGCCTTCCCACGCTGCGCTTGCCGATACGTGGTATCCACTCTAGAACTTTCCGACTCCATCGAGCCATCAGTTCTTCGAGCTATGTGCCCTGCCCATTGCCACTTCAGCTTGCCGGACCGTTCAGCTATGTCGGTGATCTTTGTACGTTTGCGGATCTCCTCATTTCTGATTCGATCACGCAGAGTGATCCCAAGCATAGCTCTCTCCATCGCTCGCTGTGCGATCCTGAGCTTTTTTATGAGGCACATAGTTAGAGTAACTACATACATACATATAATTACGCCTTTATCCCTAACGGGGTAGGCAAAGCACCAAGGGCCGATAGAATCACATGGTGCCATTTCTGACCAATTTTGAGGGTATAGTTGAGATGTACAAGTTAAGTTAGTAATGACAGTTGGTCAACCCATCGCCTACTAAACACCAAGACCCTCTTGTCCCTCTACTGACTTGTACAGTGTGCCCGGGAAGAGAAGCAGCTGCAGTATTACACGTTTTTTTTTAACTCTCAGAGCAGCATAGAAGAAGAAAAGACAAAGTAAGCTACTTTCATTTAATACATTATTAACAGTTAAAACCTTAGCTGTATATAAATTAAAACAGCTGTTCGAAAAGCGAAATAAATTAATAAATAACTGTCGAGTATAAATGGACATGAACTTTGAGGTATGTATTTCGACATCCTTTTGCGTTTTGCCGCAGTGTTGAAAACGTAATAAAAAGTATATAATTGGCGAGTAGCTATTTTCTGCAATTGACATCAAATTATCTCATTTAAAAATCACCCTTCTTAAAGTCTATATGTCAAGTCACTAGAATACATCAGCCGCATCTCCTTCCGTGCATGTCGTTAGAGTCAACTAAGGAATTTAGAGGCGCTCTCTCAGGCGATGAGCTGGCAACTTGTCCGACTACTCTATGCTAAAAGTGTCTGCAATCATCTGCAATCTAGTGTATTTATGAAAGTAGAGTTACTACATCTGTCTGTCTGGCTTTCACGCCTAAACTACTGAACCGATTTATATGAAATTTGGTACACAGATAGTCTAGAGCCTGAGAAAGGATACTTATTTTCCCGGAAAAACATTTTTATCACGGTTTTTTTTTTGTACATCTTGTCTTTTCTGCAGTCCACGCGGAATAATAAAATACTTTGTCCTGAAAGACTGAGGGATCAACGCACAGCCTTAAGCTGCGTTCCAACTTTACAGAGCATAATAATAATAATAATATAATTCGTTTAATACACCCTGTATAAACCACAACAAACTCATCACATTCGGTGGTTAAAACTAGAACTAAATCTTATTTTAATAAAGACAGCAATAGAAAGCGACAGCAGCGCCACTCTCATTCAAGTTAAGTAATTTGGTAATGCGCCACACATAATAAAGTCATTTATGTCAGAATGATGTATATTTATGTATGTTTACGAATATTATACCAGCATAGAAAATAACAGGTTTTATTTGCATCGGTGACGGAAATCGGAACTATGTATATAAATTTATTTTTATTTTTCTACTAGTCGTAAATCAGGTGCTGGTCTCATGAATATAAGGTCTATCCAAAATTACTGACTATATTATCTTTTGACACGAAACTAGGTAGGTAAAGAGAAACAACTTTCACTATGGGACCAACTGCGAAATATTGAAAAAAAAATCAGCTGTTCCATACAATCTCGAATAATTACTGCACTGAAATGTATGGAATAGCTGATTTAAAAAAAAAATATATTATATATATTTTTATAGCAGAGCAGATTGTTATTAATTAATACAATTTACTCATGCGGAGCATTACTAGAATACATCAGCTGAATCTCCTTCCATGCATGCGGTAAGAGTCGAGTAAGCAACTCCGGGACGTTCTCTCAGGCTACTAACTGATCCTTTACAATGTCCCCGCTTTGAACGTAGCTGTAGTTCTGGCCAGCCCATTTCGGGGACACAGCCATGTTTCTATGTATGTATGTATGTATATATTTACTAATTTCGTAGGTACACGTATTTGGCGACAGTAATATTGTCATATAACCAGGTTTTGGGATTTATATTATGTTTAGCAGTAAAACTACGATCAAAACCGCTCACAACTCGTCTTTCGGCATGTAATCGTTAAAAAAAACAATTAATATTCATGTATGTTTGTCAATTACTACTATTTAATTCACACAGGCCCTTACATAGATTTTGAGACTTATTTATGTTGTGGACAGGTGGTGGTCACTGTAACATATCCCTTCTGTTACACCCTGTATATGTATTTCAAACTCTGACATTTAAAGAATTAATATTGTACGGAACTTGATATGAGCCAGTTAGGTTTTAGGGTTCCGTGCGTAAATGGTAAAAACCATATTACTAAAAACTTCACTGTGTGTCTGTCTGTTCAAAACAGTAAAAGGCACGTATCTCGTGAACAACGCATTTTTATTCCTATATGTTTAGATGTTGTACTATCTAGCTAGTACATATTTTTATGCCGCTATAAGATTAATCATTTACTTAAAGAAAAAACCCGCCCCCTTATTACCTAACTAGCAAAAGCAAAGCGATAGCGAAAATTGTACAAAAATCGCCGATTGCTTGTCAAATTCATATTACGTAAAATGAATTTCAAAGTTACTTTGACATTTCAAGGAGAATATTGTACAATTTCCGCTATCGCTTTGCTTCGGCTTTGCTATTGCAAATTAGGTAATCAGGGGGCCGTCTGCGTAAAAATTTGACCTTGTGTCACTCTCACCACTAAGACAAATTTAACGATAACTAACAAGCTGACGGCGATAAGCCATTTAGGCTCTAGAGCGTGCCAAAAAATATTACAATACTACGAAAACCATAACTCTCCTTCTGGCGCTGAGTCGGGTCAAAACAGAATAAAATATCAACATTAATCGTCTAGCGTCTCACTGACTTGATGTTTTTGTCATTTTATATGGACGGTACGGAACTCTTAGTTCGCGAGTCCGACTCGCACTTGGCCGGTTTTTTTTACCACCAACGTCGTTTGAATGAAGACATTTAAACCCATGCGCAGACATTAAAGTAAGTTAAGATAAATCAACCTAATTGGCGACGAGCTAAAAATAACCCTATGCTAATAACTGTAAAGTTTATATTCCATTATCTTGATCAACAATTTAAAATTCGAAACGAACCATAGACTAATTTATAGTATAAAAATTCTGTCGGATTATTTGACGATTTGCATCAATCGAATTTAAACTTAATCACTTATGCTTAAAGCTTTATTTACATTAATCTATCTATTGATGTGTTCTCATATTGATTTTCAGTCGTATCAAAATGAATTTTACGTAATTATTGATTAAGGTTAACTTTTGTTTGAGTGATCTGTTGTTTAATTAATAACTTGTTGTGGTAAATAGGTGTGTTTAAAACTAGGTGTAGACATGATTTTATTGAGGTAGTAGCGGTGGATCAACAGATACCTTCTGAACGGAAGTAGTCTACTTATAAGGGTAGACTTCCGGTTTAGGAGTAACATAATTTACTTACATACCTAAATGAAATTGTATTAGGCGTTACAATTCGGAAGTTCAAACATTTACTATGGGTGCGCCCACCACCGGGCCCTACACCCTCCACTGACCCTCGGATCTGATAACTCATAATTGCGACAACAGGCACTTGCACTAACTACAATCGCCATGAGAAACCAGACCCGAGCACCTAGCATGCAAGACGATACATTGCACCATTCCGAAATCAAAAACTAGATAAACAATCTACATATGTTTCGCCAACAACCGTGGCATCCTCAGGATTATAGAAATTAGTAAATTAGTAAACCACTAATTATTATGAACCTCTAAAACCTAACTACATTATATTCACGCCGATTAGCCCCTAAGAGGTTGGGCAGAAGTGTGCAAACGTTATGTTAAGTGTGCAAACGTAATGTTTGTGCAAACGACGATCTTTCATTATTATGATAATACCCTATTCAACTTAGCGCGATCGATAGCGAAGTTCGCAAAGTCAACGAAAGAGTTCCACCAATAGCAGTTACCTAAATTAAGGCTTCCTATCGGAGGATGCGTTTTTTAAGTCACTCGTAGTAAAGGGTGAGCCTGCCGCCGTTTTTGAGCACAAATGCAAAAATCTAACAACCGATAGCAATAACGTTTTCGAGCCATTTGAAAATAGATTTTATAGTCTGTATTCATTTACATTTTGTTAAAACAATCGAAATTGCCCTATAATGGTATACTAGTGGACGCCCACGACTCCCTCCGCATGGACTACAGAAAAAAAATGTTGAAATTATCCGGGATAAATTAATTTTCCCGGGATAAATAGTCTATGTGTTATTCTGATATGTAAGCTATAATATTGTGAAGTTTCACCAAAATCCATTCCGTAGTTTTTGCGTGAAAGAGCAACAAATATCCTTACATACATCCTCACAAACTTTCGCGTTTACAATGTTCTTCTTCAGCCTATTGCAGTCCACTGCCTACCCCAGGGTACGTCACAAGGCTACTGCCACAGGGGGGTTTTGCCCATAGTCACCATGCTGGGCAGGCGGGTTGATGACCGCAGTGTGATTTTCAGACTATGTTGTTAGTACGGGAGGCGCTGCTGCCCACCTCCCGGAAACCCTTAATCGCCTCGTACGATACCCACGGGCAGGCAGGGTGGTACAAACTCTATTCTGCCGGCACCACGCGGCGTTTACAATGTTAGTTGGATTCTTATAGGTGGGTAACAATCAAAATTGCCCTCTTATGGTCTATCTCGAGTATATGGTCATATTTCGATTCTTATAACTCGAATAAAGCGACCTTGATGAGCTAATCTGAGACGAAGAATTAAACGCGAATAAACGGTCCGTTTTAATAACGCATGTTATGCTGATGTCTTAATTAGAGCGTGGGTGGTCTGTGACGTCATCTCGGGGGTCCGTGGGGCAATTCACTATTGATATTATATTCTGAGTCATGAAAACATAGATTTTTGTATATATTATTTGCACTTTGCGTGCTATAGATGGTAATAATAGATGGATATTATGGACGGCAATCGGGCTAAAAGACAACGTAATTACCTTTCAACGGAACCGTTATGGTTTAGTTTTGGTTTGGCTGTGCCCCTGTGCTGATGCGTGTCTTCAGACATCGGTTGCATCTCCTTCCGTGCATGACGTAAGAGTCGACTAAGGAACTCGGGGACGTTCTCTAAGGTGATACGAGTAAGCTAGCGATAATTTAAATTTGACCTTGCTATGTTATGGTTAAACGTAGCTGTGCAATTAATTACATTTATGATCTTAAAGTTCTGGGTAGGTACCTACTCGATTTCGGGAACGCAGCCGTGTCTATGTTAAATATGTCTGTTTGTGTCTTATTATTAGATTAGTTTAATTTTTTCTGCAATTGCAAATTTTCCTATCCTTAAGCTTATGTGTCTAATTTATTTTTTTCTTTTGTTTTAGGAAGAAGTAAGTACGGGTCCCGCTCACGGCAGTCACGTGAGAATATTCCTTTTATTTTGAAAATAGAGCCCTATTTTTTATCTTTTTTGCTCTGGACTCTCTACAACTTAAAAAAAAAATCATCTAAAATTCTTTTTCACAACTTTATTACAAGAAAAAACACTTAAAACTGTATCTAATCAATTACATCGTTTATACGAACTTTTTCGACATCTTTACGTATTACAACCTTTTTGGAACGCGTAGAAAAACCTTCAAATTAACCGTCTAATAGCATCTATAGAGTATTTTATCAAAAAAACTGTCCTCGGCACTTTCGATGCTTCGTCATTTAAAAAACTTAAAGGCCACTGACCCTGTTTCGTGTTCATCTATCATAATATAGTTGGTTCCAGAGATTTCCACAAAAAAAGAATAAAAAAACGTAGTTTAGAGTGACTCAATGATTTGGAAGTAATTCTGAAAAAGATTAATTACCCTTCCACTCTGATTCATTTCATTTGACGAACCTCTTTATAACGAGTTAGGAATAGTTTTCTAAGCTGAATTTACAAAAATGATTTTTAAATTTTAGGTATCTAGAATTAATTATCTTGCAATAGACTGCTTGACATGTTCACGATTTTACGAGCGACAGTGATATTCGCTAAAAGGATTGAAGCCTTTCCTCCAATAGAAAGCCCTCATTAAGCGCGTTTGTTCAATGACGAGTCTTAAGTGATATTAGTAAATGGGCCGTAGAAGTTTTATAATTGTAGTTTTTACAATTAATAAGTCCGCCATTTTAATTCCTACTTGGGTAGGTAGCGGTCCACTTGCATTGCATAAAGTACCAATCGGCATAAGGCCATTAATGCACTTAGCACGATAATTATACCCATTTAGGATTGTATAATCTATGGTTAGCCACGCCCATATTCTATTAGCATGAATGCTAATTGGATAGATAAGAAGAGCCAATGACACGTGATTTAGGTGTCATAGAAAAATAGGTATATGGCGGGAGTCGCGGGCGTTCACTAGTTATTAATAAAAAATAAGTGAATTTGTATAAGAAATTATTGCAAATAATTGCCATAAAAAAAAAATACAAGGGGTACGCAATAAAAATACTAGTCTAAATTATTATGTCAAAACATAGTTTTGTTAAATTTAAATGTCATGTATTTCGGGCTAAAAAGCTTACTTTAGTAACTGTTTGTTAGTAAAGTTTATGTGTTTGTGTTAATTTGTGTGTTGTGTTTGTTATGCTACGTCTCTAATTCGTGTTTTTTTTTTATAAAAAAAATCCTATATAGGTACCCACCTAATAATAGGAGCTACATATATCAATGGTAATGAAATTAAGTTTTGTCCACATTGTCAGTTATTTATATTTCAAAAAATAAACACGATTTCGAGACGCCATTTTCTTTTTTGCATATATGTAACTGTTAGTGTCATACAACCTACATATCTATTGTTTTGTTTGTGTAGTTAAGGTAGTGAAACACTTGCCGATATTTTCTTACGTTCGTACATACGTAACGTATACGCATACAAATAAATAAATAATCATTTCACACGCGTAAAGCAACGTAATAACGGTAGTCTGATTACGTTGCTTGCAAAAGCGAAGCAGTGGCAAAGCGACAGCAAAAGTTTTACAATTATCGCTTTGTAATATCAAGTTTCTTTGAGATTGCTAGTGTGCCGACTTATCAACGTACGGCATATTAACACCTATTGTGTCGTTCTACTCGCGTGTGCAATACGATAGATACGCCTTTGTTGCGATTGCGTTAATACGCTCGGTGTGTAAGCAGCCTTACTTTTATTGAAATGATATGCCATAATTATAATGCAAACCATGTACACTCATCCAGGCATCTTATCAACCAATGAGAATGTAGACATCCGCTATTGTTAACTGCATATCAGCAATTTGATTGGTTGGAATGTTTGGCAATACTTTATTGCCTAATTATAGCCAATTAGCGATGTGTAAATTGGCTGAATAGAAATTTGAACATTTTTGTGTAAATTTAATAGATCTAACTTGGTCTTTCGCCGAAAATTCTTGGCGGGAAATTTTCCAGTAACTTAGTGAAGAAAATTAGTAAGAGTGCCAATAACAATTTATAATTACGTTTTCTTTTTTTTTTTTTTTTCAAGATTTTTCGGCGTTAGTCTACATTTAAATCTATTATAAAGATTCAAAAATTTAAATATGAAGACATACATAAATTAATTAAGAAAGAAGAATTTTCCCGCCAATTTCAAGACGCCATCTTTTAACCCGACAGGCGGTCGGTGAAATATTTTGACCAATTTTGAATAGAGAATCGCGTTCCGTTTCGGGCGCGCAAGTGAATTGGTTAAGATATTGCATCGTCTGCTTGCGTCGGGAATGACATCGTGGGATGCACGTGCCTTTGATTTTCTTTTTTCTTTTATTTGGAGACAAAGGTGTTGTTTTGTTTGTCATACAGCCTGACTTGTACAAATTGGTTTCGGGTTACCGAGATCGGGTATCGTGGATAAAAAAAAATTGTTGAACAATTTTGATATTTAAAAGATATGTCACGCATTTCACAGTTATTAGTGTAATTCATTTTAGTTTTTTTTTTATGTACCTAATTTTACTTTTTTGAGAAAACACCTTTATCATCAATGAGTTATGTGTCTTTGATAATACTGTTTTTATATTTTTCTAATATGTAGTGGTTTTAGTTTTTTTTTGTCAATAATTTGTTGTTTTTGTAGCTCTCAGAATTATGTCGCCATATTTATAATTGCACGTATGAGATTTTTTTTTTGCATCTTTTACGTCCGTATTTAACTTGTGTGTGTATGTGTGTGTGTATTTCGTTGTATTTATTTAATTATAAAACTTGTAGAAATTGTTGAAAACCGCGTAGCTCAATTTTTGCCCTTTCGTGTGCGCCTAGTGTGTAAAAAAATGTATTTTGCTCTAAACAACAAACAGTTACAAGTACATACATAATATCAATAACTATTTTATTATAGGTACTAGTGGACGCGTCCGCGTGGATTGCAACGAACAAAATGTTTAAATTTTCAAAATACACAAAGGAGTTTTATATCGTATCTAATCTGCTTTTATTAATATCACCGTCTATGTTAGAAAGATCCTTAAAGTCTAGTGTCGTGGATACTAACCAATGGTATATAAAATCACGCATTCAATTACTTGAAAACCAACATTAATATTCATCATACCAATTTGGCACCTTCCCGGACTCAAACCCAGTCAGTGGCGTGGCAGGCAAGGTCACTACCAATAGCGCGAATCGGTCATCAAAATGAAACATTTGAAGGTTCCAAACACCACATGTGTACAAAGCTTATTTCTGTTCCATCAGGTCCAAGGACGCGAAGACCTAAGAAGCCACCGGGAGATGGACCTACCCCTGATGAGAAGAGACCAAGGACTGCTTTCTCTGGGCCTCAACTTGCTAGGTTAAAGGTATTTATTCTTATTCTTTTTCAATTTTTTTTTTGTCAAAGTCAGAAACTGTGTTACATACACGGCTGTATTTTCAAAATGGGGTAGCCATTATTGCACAATCACAATTGAGATTCTTACAGCCTCGTTTGACATAGCAAGCAGGTGAAGGATCACTGACAAGTTGCTAGCTTATCGTAAAAAAAGACCTTCTTAGTCAACTCTTACGAGATGCACGGATGGAGATTCAGCTGATGTAGATATTTTAGTGAAATCCCGAATCAACACAGGCAGGAAAGATACATAGGCTCGACACATAGATATCAGAAATAAACGGGCTCGGCAATTCGTTTAATGAGAAACTTAGGGATAAAGTTGATGCTGTCTCTATCTTCATCAAGTTTTAGAGCAACACCAAATTTATTCTATAGACAGATAGGCTATCAGACCATTGAAAAAATTGCCTCTTAGACTCAAATCAAAATGACAAAAATAAAATGTTTATTTCACTTCTGCTTAACATTTTATCTTCTCATAAATACCTAAAGCCGCTTGGCAGAGTAGAATTCGTACCACCCCATGTCTGTCCGTGGGTATCGTACGAGGCGATTAAAGGTTTCCGGGAGGTGGGCAGCAGCGCCTCCCGTGTTGACAACATAGTCCAAAATACAAACTGCGGTCACCAGCGCGCCTGCCCAGCGTGGTGACTATGGGCAAATACCCCCCATGGTAGTCTTGTGGCGTACCCCGGGGGAGGCCTACATCCAGCAGTGGACTGCAATAGGCTGATGATGATGATGAAATACCTAAAGACATTGCTATATTCCAACTTGACTAACCAAACAATTCTCTTGCAGCACGAATTCGCCGAAAACCGCTACCTGACCGAACGTCGTCGCCAAGCTCTGGCTGCCGAACTGGGCCTGGCAGAAGCACAGATCAAGATCTGGTTCCAGAACAAGAGAGCAAAGATCAAAAAAGCATCAGGGCAGAGGAACCCACTAGCATTGCAGCTGATGGCGCAAGGACTGTACAATCACAGCACGGTACCTCTGACGAAGGAGGAAGAAGAATTGGAGATGAAAGCAAGAGAGAGGGAGCAGCAGAATCGGACTTGAATGTTGTAAATTGGTATGCTGATGTCGGTAACACTAACTTTGCTTAAGTGAGAGATACTGGTCTACATCCGAATCATAAAGACACTAAGCAAAGTAAAGGAGCAATGGTATGAAGACTTCCTACGCCTGCATAGGAAGGAGGCCTTCTTAGCGCCTAGAGGCTAGTAAGTCACCTAGCGAGTAGCTAAGTAAAACGAAAATTCTAGAATTATCTCAACTGACTACACTACGCTCTTTGTAGTTACCACTGCGCCTGTGTATTGTTTTTGACACTAAGCACAAGCGTTAAGAACTAAGAAAGCTTCCTGCCTGTTCGGAAGGAGCCTCAGGGATTTCTCAAAGAGTTTCTTGCGTAGATCGTAAAAATAAGGATATTAAAGAATGTCATGCTACTATAGTTTGTGGAAATAGAATCAAAATTGATAACACCGATATTGAATGATGTTCAAGAATTGCACTGAATTACGAGTCACTATGATTTCTTAAAGAAGAATTGTTTCTATTATTAAGGCGAGATATCGCTCACGGTTTATACCGGTCTTTTGTTTACACAATGGAAATAAGATGCCAGTTGAAAAATTAATAATGCATAATATGACCCAAATTAAGTAGTCAATTGCGTCATAATGGTAACTTTTATAGTCTCAGATCACATTTTCAAGTACATTAAAAAAACCGGCCAAGTGCGAGTCGGACTCGCGCACCGAGGGTTCCGTACAAACCTGCAAGGTTTACAAAGTTCGTTCATTACGACAATCGAGTCATAACTATGGTATTTTTATTGCAAAATGAAATTCATTTTTTTTTTCACGGGTTAAAGGCAATTAGATCTAAGTATTTGATATGAATTTCAACTTGATAGCTCTACGCGTTCATGAGGAAAAAAGTAATAAGTTTATATTTATTAAAAAATATATATTTTGTAATGTAACTAAAAATTTAAGGTTTTCGGAATTTTTCCTTTATGTGTGCTATAAAACGTTGCTTCATGCCAAATTTCAAGATTCTAGGTCGACTGGAAGTACCCTTTAGGTTTTGATTCCCTTGCGAGTACTTGCGAGTTTCAAAATATGCAGCTTAAATTGCTGTTTCTTTTGATTGCGTTGACATAGAAGTTTGATTTTGCTACAGCTTAAAGGTATTATAGACCTGAGTATTTGGTATGAATTTCAATTTAATACCTCTACGCGTTTATGAGGAAATGGGTAGTAAGTTTAAAATTATTAAAAAAAAATATATTATGTGATGTAACTTAAAATTTATGGTTTTCGTAATTTTTCCTTTATCTATGCTATAAGACGTTGCTTCGTACCAAATTTCAAGATTCTGAGTTCACGGGAAGTACCCTGTAGGTTTTGATTCCCTTGCAAGTGTCGAAAATTTGCGGCATAAACGGCTGTATCTTTTGATTGCGTTGGCTTAGAAGTTTGATTTTTTCATAGCTTCAAGGGACAGTAGACCTGAGTAATTGATATAAATTTCAGCTTCATACCTCCACGCGTTCCTGAGAAAAAGGGTCTTGACAGACGGACGGACAGACGGACAACAAAGTGATCCTATAAGGGTTCCGTTTTTTCCTTTTGAGGTACGGAACCCTAAAAATTAATGCTGTTTTGTGGTATTTATTGTGGTTAATTTGTTGTTTGACGTATCTATTAGTTTCTGTAATAGTTGATTGCGAAAATTCATATATTTGCGGTTTGTAAGATGTGCTATATACCTATACTATGTTGATGCGTGTGATATTCACCAATCATATCCATTAGTCCATGATGTCAATGAATTTGTTTGGTCGATATCAAACTCAAACAGCAACGTAGTACCTATAGCACATCTCTTGTGAAAAGGCCTTACGGGCCTGAAAAACTTATGCTATTACAAAACAATCGTAATAACTTTCAGCAAATGCGTCATACTAGATATCATTTTATCTCCGAATAGTACACATGTTGTACTGCTTTTTTACAATAACAGAAAGAGAGGTTGTTTGGGATAGATATCACTCTAAATTAATTCGAGTTGATTCAAGTAGAACATAGAATTTCAAAAAATAATTAAAATATTATTTGTTGAATGGTCAACTTATGAGTTTTAAAACTTTGTCAAATAAATTGCTGTAAAATTTTAGCTTACCTTGTAAAACAAATGAAAAATAAATGTAAATATATGTTTTCATATAATTTAGAACTACCTAACATTAATTATTATGAAAAAAATAGTCGAAATTGTCCCACTCGATATGTATAAAGTTTACTTTAAATAATTAAAGTAGTTGTAAATAGATAAGAGTAAATATTTAGTATGATAATAAAAATAAATTATTTATTGTGCAATGTAGCAGTATTAGATTATTTTGAAGATTGGCAACATTATATCATAAGTATTTCTTAATACTATCCAGAAATACTAACAATCTGTACAATCTATTGAACACCTGTGCTGATGCGAGGCTTCACTAGAATACATCAGCTGCATCTCCTTCCGTGAATGTCGTAAGTGTCGACTAAGGAACTCAGGGGTTTTCTCTCAGACGATGACCTAGTACCTGGTCACTGATCTTTTACAACTGACCCTGCCATGCTAAACATGACTGCTGGATATCATTACCGAATACATAATCTTGCAGTTATGGCTGTCTGTATGTATTAAACACCAACTGTACCTATAGACCTAGTTCGATTATTTTATTTTTTATTATTTTCATGAGACACAAATAGTACTATTACACAAATACAGGATGATTTTTGGTCGTCAACGTTCCCGAAAACTACGGAATCTCCTCATCATCACGATCATTTTTCTCCATGGAAGCATACCGGGGAAGTGTCTGGTTTCCAAAATATTAGGGTCCAAAGTTGATTAAATAGACTGCGTTTTTCTGCATAAATGCACATTGACGCGCGTAGCAAGATTTTTTTCACGTGGAATAATTAATACCTGTCTATGAAAAAACTAGCATAAACAC
This sequence comes from Carposina sasakii, assembly GCA_014607495.2. Classification (NCBI taxonomy): domain Eukaryota; kingdom Metazoa; phylum Arthropoda; class Insecta; order Lepidoptera; family Carposinidae; genus Carposina; species Carposina sasakii. The sequence goes on along the minus strand of CP053176.1, from coordinate 3,527,427 downwards.
TGGACACTACAAATTTCGCCCGATTAAGTAATTAAAAAAAAAATATTTACATCGTTTCCCAGCATTTTTTTTTGCATAAACTTACTTTATTTGATGTATAGAGTACGTACCCTTCGTTAATGGTGGCGACGAAAAAACAACCTGTATATACAATACATAAGTAGCACATACACCAGCAAAGTCTCTACCAATAAAAACACAGAAAAAAAAAATTTAAGCTCCCACCAAACACATCACACTGAATCTATGAAACCCTCACACATTGATCAAGGGTCGCAATGATCAGTGGCATCGCCCCTTACAATCTTATACTATTATTTGTCACAGTATTGGTGTTGAAATGCCTTCAAGAAATAGATGGTACCTTTGATTTGCACCTTTTCAATTGTTCATTATTTTTTACTCTCTCTCTCTCTCCCCCTCTCTATTCATTATTTTTACTCTATACTGCTCATTATTTGAATTTTTACACCGTTCATTAATTTTACTCTTACACTACATAAAGCATTACATTAAATTATTACTACATTTATTTACATTACATTAAAAGTTGGGTACATGTGTGGAGAAAAATAAAAATATTGTTTTAAAGACTTTGTATATGGTTGCCAATCTTCATTATATTAACATATAGTAAGTAATAAATAAATGATCTCTCCTAATTGTTTTCGTGCACTTTTCCCAATAATTTATTATTTGGCAATATTCCGTTTATTTTTATAAAATTTATCATTTATTTATTGTTTACGTTGTATAAAGGTAGTGATTTATAGAGAAAAATCTAATAAAATAATAATTTGCAGTGTTCTTGTTTTATTATACACATTCTAGACTACACCAAGAGGTAGGGCATAGGTGTGCAAATTACACACTTTTCACTCAGTAAGCTTCTAATTACCATATTGTAAGGAGCTACATATTAGCTATTAGATTATAACTTATTTTGATTGTTAGGTATCTCTATATCACTATCAAGTTTCATCGAGATACGTTTTTGCTTGAAAGAAATACTTTTTTCTTATTTTTTTACACACTACACAACACATTAACCTAGTCCCACATTAAGATCCCTAAGGTCTTGTGTCGTGGGTACTAAGCAACGGTATATAAATACATAGATAAGTATAGAAACATCCATGACTCGGAAACAAACATCAATATTTATCATATCAATGTTTGCACCTACCGGGATTCGAACCCAGGACTTATTTCACATTCATATAAAATTTCACCTTACAAATGCTAATAACAAAACGCTAAAACAAATAACAACTATTTCTAACCTGTCAATGCCATAGTCAAATAAAAAAGTTTGCGAAAAAAAGTGAAAATTAAATTTCACCCGGGATTCGAACCGCGTGCCTCATTCGCTACGCCGCCGCAACAATTCTAATAAAATCTACCCTCCGTTCTGTCACTCTATCGAGAGTTTATAAATTAAAGGGTGTAAAATTTAACGGCTTTGCAGGAGAATGTTTCTATTTGTTTCCTTGGCTTTTAGGGGCTTCCCCTTCCGTGTATGATGTAAGAGTTGACTAATCATCAATTTCAATACTAGACATTAAAAAACAATCTTTGAATTTTTAATTCCAATTTTTAAAAAATTCAGGTAAACTAATCTAAATAATAAAAAATACATTGTTTAAAAGACATGTTAATACAATTTTATTTTGATAAGAAATGGATAAAAGATTAATATGAATATCAGATTTTTTATTCCAAATTTTATATGAAAACAAATGAAGTTTAAAAACTCTCAAGATCGGTAATTCGAATTGACTGAGTCAGTACAATTAACAAGAGTAAAGAAATCGACGAAATAACTCTCCCCATTCACCTTTCGTATACGGAATTTAATTAAAACGAGTCGTCACAGAAATTTGTAAAAAGTTGACGTTAAAGTGGGAACTCTCTCAAATCGATTTGGCAACAATAAAATGGCTGGGGCCGAAAAAAAACGGTTAATTTTAAGTATCTACGAGCTTGAGATTCCAGGAGGTAAGGCCGAGGTTATATGGGAAGAGTTTGGTGGAAAGTAAGGTTTTTTACTTTTAAAAAATTTGAATTCGGAAACGAGTAAAGTTGTATTTAAAACATAGTCATTTAAAATTGGAGACATACTCAGTTAAATTCTGAAAAGACAGACAACAGATTAAAGCACATAAACAACATATGAAATAAAAAAATATTTTACTACATTGAACAGCATAATTTGTTATGTTCACTTCTTTCAAATTTTACAACTTTTGCACGATTTTATTTATTTAGATTTATTCGGAAACTATACTATGATGGTACTTAGATAAATAAATAACTCTTAGTTCTTTTACGGCCAATTTCTATTTATATATTTTATTTATTTATTAAATTAGAAAGCCAACATAATACATAACAGTTCCGTTAAGATACAAGTTGGACAGGAGCACACGATAATATTATGTATCACAATTACAGGCTAGCACAACTTTTACAATAAATGAAGTAAAACTATTTAAACACTATTTAAGCAATGAAGCGTATTAAAACATAAGCATGGACTAAACTGTATTAATCGATTGAAAAACTTTATACGAAAGAACTTTAAACTCTATACTAGAGATCAAAAAGAATCTCGAATTCTTTTATTCCTAATTTGAAATTTTGTATGAAAACAATTGAATATTAAATCTGAGATATGCAAAAAATCTCTCAAGATCAGTTATAGCAATTAGCGGTTAGTGTTAAAACTGTTTCCACGTACCTACATAAAAGTATCTATTAAAGAATTAGAAGGACCTATTCACAGTAACTTTAAATAAAGTCTAAATTAAAAATCCTTCACTTCAATAGACGCATGTAAACCAACTCTAACCCTAGCAGGGTTGTCCCCAAATTCCTTACTGAGAGTGACGATATCTCCAAGGGCAGAGTTGACACCCCTTACGTCAACTTGACAAGTGTTTTTTAGTTCATTACTTTTAAGGGATGAATCGAAATAACATTTCTTTAGATAGGATCGAGTGGAGTGAGCTTCGGGTTGTTTCGGCTCTTCTTCAGTCCGCTTAAGTTGGATTTATTGTGTAAGACGTAGGGTAAGTATAGTCTTTGATAATGTTAAAATTTTGTTCAATTTAGTCTATAATATCGACGATGGAAAGGTAAAAATGCTAAAACGCCACCATGGTCGAAATTGAGCTTATAACTTAAGTTGTAGTAACATGAGAAATATGCTTTTGGTGCTGATTGATTGCTGATTGAGCTTCTTGTCCTTCATTTTATGACCTTTTACATCTGACCCCGCTACGCGGTAAACATGGCTAAGATCTGATTTGGCTGACTTTGTCACATTTCATAAGGAGTATTGGAGTCAGACAGGCAGCAGGCCTTAAAATAAAATGCCAAAACTTCAGCAATATGAGCTTCAAAAGAAGAAACCATACATACCTATTGCGCAAACGACGATAGACTTTGACTTTTTTATGTTTTTTTATGTGTAGTAGTTATGTGACAGTTTTCCATAAAAATTGTGTTTATTATGTTGGCCATAGTGAAAATAAATCGATCAATGGGAAGAGTTTAAGTTAGGTATGAGTCATTTCTTTTTTAAAATGTCCGGAACTAACACCAATCAGTAACCTTCCGTTTTTAAATCACGATAAAAAAATCGCCCCATTAATTTAACAAGATATAAAATCCAACTGTAAAAATACAAAAAAACAGGTGTGTGATGATATGGTCGGGGTCGATGACCTTTTGACGTGAAATAAAAATGGCTGACCCGGCCACCCACGACGTTGCGCGCGCATTCAATAACCAAAACTCCTTAACCCTTTATGCTTAGTAAGTTACTATGAGAGAGAGGTCTTGATATTTGGACACATTTATTGTCAAATATAAGTTGAACTATTTGGAACTATAGTGGTGTATAGAAAGGCGGTCCTTCTAATTTTAGCTAAGTCCGTATCATACAAGTCCTAGGTATATTAGGCCACACACGTAATACTATGTCTTTTTTAGTCTTTTTCAACCACATAAGTACCTAATAGTGTTAAAAATGTTTTTCGCTGCATACTTCAGTATGTTTTATGTTATTGCAAATTAAATTTTCTATAAATGGAGTTGCTATATTATGGTAGACCACATAATAGATAGGTAATATATTCGTTTTTTTACGTTACATTAATAGCCTCTCTATTGAGGGATCGCCCACCACCGGGCCCTATACCCTCCGCTGACCCTCGGATCTGCCTACTCATGATCACGAACACAAGACACTACAGTCGCAACGAGAAGCCAGATCCAAGCACCTAGCATGCAACCATAAATACATAGCTGCTTATCCGAAAACCAAAATAGCCTCTCCTAGTTTAATGGGGCTAGTACCTAAGTATTCGTACATTCTTCAGACATATCGATTTTTTTTTCCAGTTTATACTTTTATAGTGATAACACTGACAACTAGCGGATGCCCACAACATCGTCCGCGTAAACTTAAAATTCCCTTTTTCCCGTTCCCGCGGGAATTTTGAGAAATCCTCTCTTATAGGATGTCAACGTCATATATCAAGTCTCTGACATGGAAATATGTATTGTAGTTACCAGTAAAATATCTCTGTCCCTGACCAGCAAGAATTTTACAAAAAAAAACCTTTTTTAAATTATTTGTTATAAAGACATCAGAGAACAGCAATGTATTGTAAAGCTTAAGAGCATACGCTAGTACCATAGTCGGTTCGTAGTTCGTAGCACGCGCTACGAAATCAGCGTCATGTACCTGACTGTCTACGTACTTATGCTTTGTTAGATTTACATTGCGGCATTTAAAATGTTAGAAAGTTAGTTAAGTCAGTTTAAAAATAAACCGTTCGCACCAACACATCGAAATTCTAGTTAAAATTTTTTAGGGTATTATTAATCTTATAGAAAACCATATGTGTTAATACATCAGCTGCATCTCCTTTCATTATGTCGTAACAGTCGACTAAGGAACCTAGGGACGTCCCCTCAGGCGATAAGCTAGCAACCTGTCAATGATCATTTACATCTGTTCCTACCATACTAAACGTGGCCGTGGGATATCGTTTATGATCCTGAAGTTCTGGCTACCCCATAAAAATATTGTTAAGTTGCTTCGATTTATTTGTTTTTTCTAACACATTTAAAACAAAGCTCGAATAGTAAAATATGGCGCCAAATCAATTATTAACTTAAATCCTATCAATGAAATAAACAAATACACAGTTCACGAGTTTAAAATAAATAATTTCTATGTACCTAACGTATAAATGTACGTTTCAGAAAATCTATTAAACTCTATTGTATTCGAAATAGAGTCGTAAATTACTTACGGTCACACAAAACGTTAAGTTCAGTTAAAACACAGATATCTCACACTTTAGACACCAAAATCGAATTGTAATATACCAAATTATATTTACAGTTGTTATTTTAGAATTTGGTCTTAACTCAATGCAGTAAGATTGGAAATTGCATGATTTGTGGCGTGAGAAAGTCACGCACGTTTGTATAAAATTAAAAGCGATCGAACGGGATCAATACGAGAAGGAATTTTGAAAATAGAATGTGCGAGGCGCCGGCCAATCAGCATGTAGGGTTGTCGCTTGGCAGAATTAAATTTTTAGTTTAATGTTTCATCATCGATAGGTATATTCTATACCTATGCAATAAACAAAATTGGAGTCTCTGTTTGTACTTAATATTAAACTAACCGCTTTTATAGGTGACTAAATATGTACTACGGCTAAGACTACGGGACGATTTTGACAGGAATTTCATCAAAGCGCAACAGACACACAGATACTTTCGCATGTGTAATATTAGTAAAGATGGACCTATAGAATTCCCGTTATTTTTCATTCCCATGGGAGTTTCTGACATTTCTTTATTATCGTGACAAAGCATTTTATATGCATAAATGATACCGAAACCATGCCAATAGTAAAATAATAAATTCTCAACAGCGGCAGCCCTATCCAGCGTCCAATCGCGATCTATCACCGTTGCGCTTGCGTTCAAATAAAAGTAAATAGCTGCGACCTGGGTGGGCCACCGTTAATATATCAATTTACCTGTAGGTATTTTTAATCAATCACTTCTTTGAGTATAGAGGTTGCCTGTTTAAGGATTAAGCTGACTTTATAGGATGTATTCTTTTTTTAAATAAATACTTTTTATGTAGGTACATAGGTGTAATAGGCGTTTGAATTTGGAATAAAATTTGAATTCGCAGAATTCGATTCGTATTCATACCGTTGAATATTTTTGAAATAAACAACATGCAGTACCTTACCAATACTTCTTAACTTCGGATGTATGGATAGGTATTATTTATTTCATTGTATGTTATTTTATCACTTTATAGAACAATGCAATGAGAGTTATCACTTTACTATAAAATGCTCCATTTAAAATGTTTACAAAAACCATGCAACCATTCACTAAATCGTTCTAAAATTGTAACTCGCATTTTTTGTTTTTTATTCATTCAGAAGAAAAGGCAAAGGAAGTGTACTCGTATATTCTATATCCATTCATACAGCCTTGTTTGTAGACAAAGATGAAGATTATAAAACGTTCCAAAATTTGAACTCTCAATTTTTTTACTTCCCGAAGAAAAGGTAAAGGAAGTGTATGTTCTATATACAGCCTTGTCTGTGGATAAATATAATGTTTGGAAATATCCAGAAGAGCCTCAAAAATCATATATTTTTATTATCTCTTTAGTGTTGAGAAATTCCTTATTTTTTCTTTTAAAAAAAAGTAAGTTAAAAAGGTGTTATAAATATAAGGTCAAGTCTAATAATCGATATTATCATAAAACAAATATAACCAAGTATGCCAAATAAATTTATGCATAAATTTCTAATAGTTGTTATTCAATGTACGGTTAGCAAAAAAAATTGTCTAGTAGGTAAATATACAGGATGTTTTTTTCTTGCCCCCCTTAACGAAGGTTACGTACTCTAAACATCAAATAAAGTAAGTTTATGCCAAAAAAAATGCTGAGAAACGATGTAAACTTTTTTGATTTCTTTTTTATTACTTGATCGGGCGAAATTTATAGTGTCCAGTGTTTATGCTAGTCTTTCATAGACAAATATTAATTATTTCTCGTGAAAAAATCTTGCTACACGCGTCAATTTGCATTTATGCAGAAAAATGCAGTCTATATACTCAACTTTGGACCCTAATATTTTGGAAACCAGACACTTCCCAGGTATAATTTCATGGAGAAAAATGATCGTGATGATGAGGAGATTCCATAGTTTTCGGGAACGTTGACGACCATAAATCATCCTGTATAAACGTAAGTAAGTACATAAATAAAATACCAGGAAAATCTTCATAGATATTTATTTAGCTGTTTTCTAAAAGTTTTTAATGATTTTCGTTTACTTAGTCTATTTCTTTCGAGAATTCCTTCTTATTAAAATAAGTACCTTAGTATAGAAAAGATAGCTAAATAAATAAAAAATATTGTGTCGAATTTTTTAAAGAGTATTTTGAGAAACCTAAACCATATTAAAAAGCCAAGACTATGTACCAAACACTTCAAACAAATTCACACAAAAAATATCCCATTCGCTGTTTCTTCTGACCGTACCCCAACCTAATTGAGCATGCGCACGCCCAATCACAGCGCGCTGTCATGACACCTGTCAAAACTGTCAAATTGTTGAGAACTGTCAAAATATGGCGCTATCAGTTTAATTGATCCGTTCGATATAATCTGTGGAACGAGTAATGACACCTCGTTGGCTTTCTGTAATGTAATGTTTAACATTACATGTAGCTTGATCGGACATTACATGGATCAGGTTATTTATTTATATATGTAGTAGGATATTAACATAGCTATTTGCTTATTGCACCACATCTTTTGATTCGTGTATTGTTGAGACAGCGGTGATAGCCTAGTGGTTAAGACGTGCGCCTTCCGAGCGGGGGGCGTAAGCTTGATCCCAGTCACGGGCCTGAACTAAATTTCTTTCATGTATAGATTTTAATGATGTAAAATTGTCACTTAGTTCGGAACGTACGTAAAACCGATGGTCCTGCGCAGGTCCTGCGCCTGATCTCTTTACGGTCGTGTCGGCTTTTCGGCATCGGATTATGAGACTGAGGGAATATGTATCTGTGTTTGCGCACACACTTGTGCACTATAATATTTCCTGCGCACCTGGCTAATCTCCGTAGAAATTGGCGGCCTTGGCCGAAATACGGTCGATGACATAAAGGTTATTTCATGTAAATAGGTAGTGGGATATTAACATAGCAATATCTACTATCTATCTACAGTGTGTAACAAAAAGGGTATGTTAAGCGAAAAGCTACGTAAATAGCCCACTGTAGAGAACCTATCCACAATATTTTGAGTTGTTTAAGGGCAGTCCTAATCTCGTACAGGCTGATATCCGGGATGTCTTCAGTATAGTGTCGGGTGAGCTTGTCTCTTTGCCTAATCTAACAAGTTTAGCGACCGAGGTATATAGCTGTCCATAGAACCTCTCAATCTCTCTTAGCACCTCTGATATGGTAGACGCTACACTGCCGTCCTCTGTCTTCAGCTTCGTCAACTGGCTCTGCCCAATAGATAATTCTCTTGCGAACACTTTGGAGCCTTGGTTTCGCTCTATTGTCTCCTTACTACATATATACCTAAGTATCTTACTGATGCGGAGCTTCACTAGAATACATCAGCTGCATCTCCTTCCGTGCATGCTATAAGAGTCGACTAAGGAACTCAGGGGCGTTCTCTCAGGCGATGAGCTAGCAACTTGTCACTGATCTTTTACCCGCCCGCTATACTAAACGTGGCTGTAAGATCTCGGTTTTGATATCATAGCCGTATGTATATGTAGTGTAATAACCTCATCTCATTTCGTCTTCAGCCTATTGCAGTCCACTGCTGGATGTAGGCTTCCCCCAGGGCACGCCACAAGGCTACTGCCACAGGGGGGTTATGCCCATAGTCACCACGCTGGGCAGGCGGGTTGGTAACCGCAATGTGATTATCGGACTATGTTGTCAGTATGGGAGGCGCTGCTGTCCGCCTCCCTCATTTATTGAAAGTAAAAAACCTCTAGAGCTCTAGAACGTGCCACAGAAGACATGCTCGTACATGCATAGAAACATACACTTGAAAACATAATCCTCGTTCTGGCGCAGTCTGGTTAAAGTTCATGTCAAGGTTTGCCAAGCCTGCTCGATATGCAACCTAGCTAACTCATAATGAACGTGAGTAACATTAGCACAGCATTTTCATACTCCGCCAATAGTCTACCTATCTTCGAAAAGCAATACTCATTTAGTTATACAGCTACAAGTATCAAGCTGTATTTACATACGCTGTACTAAACCGCAGGCGTGCGAGTGGGATGGAAAATAGAATATAACGTGGGAGAGAAAGAGTAAAAGCAGTGGACCACCCAAGTCGCGGTTGGTATTCAGGCAATGCTGTAGTATAGTTGTTTTTTTAGTCTTAGTACTTTGGTGTTCCCGTTTTTTGTCGATCCGTGATTTTTTTATGAATCTCTCGTAACGAATGTTGCGTTTTCGCTAATTGTTAATGGCTTAGTTTTATAATTTTTTTCTGGTTTTGGTTTTATTTGTAATGCTGTTTTCAATCACAGTTGATGGATTATTGTTTGTAGTAGATTCTAGTAAGAAAAACTTTAAATAATGTCTTAACGGGTATTCGTGACAATTGTGGTTCAACTTTTAAAAGTATTCTTGTCTTCATCTTCATTATATTCTTTGAGGCACTAATATTCATTAGACATGTCGATCTAGACAATGGACATTGTACCTAATTAATGTTTCAATTTGTTAACCAACAACTTAGTAGATTTAACAGCTTTTAGACTTTTTAATAGCTAAAAGAGATTCAAAGAGATGTACTTATAAAAATATTAAAATAAATAATTTTATTTCATAAGACGCTTTTACGTGTGATTTTACGGTATTATTTTCAAGCTAATTTTTGGCCAGTTTAAAGTATCAAACACGCCAATCGCGCTACACCCCGCAATGGCCGGAGAGCTTTGCACCAATCCATTTTTTGATCGGAGCAGCCGATTGTGCGAGCTACACGACGACTTTACTGGAAACACACGGCACGAGACACTCAGGCGCGGTTACAGCCTAAAACTTAACATTTTAAAGGGATACACCAATAATAATATTGCACACGTTATACAAGAGATGGAAGTCTTCCATCTGTGGGAATTCATGCCATGGAACCGCCTTAGCCCTTATAAATAAGGATAACATCTGCTCCATCTAGGGGACACAGGAACATAAGTCCAAAGTTAGGCTACTTTTATTCCCGAAATTTCCACGGGAATCTTAAGGTCCACGTACACGAAGTCGTGGGTGGCCGTTATTTAGTAATATCTCTGGTGGAGACCCAGGAGTCCGGTTGTGGTCTTCCTGGGCGCGAACGCAGCGAACGTGGGTTGTCCTGGGAACAAAAACATGCGCCCTGGGTTACGGGCCTTGGGTCAAACCCCGTGCCCGGGCAAAATTCTCGGCGCGCGACAATGCGCCGGTAACTTGCGTGGCCTTTAAAGGGGGCCACATGGGTCAGAGAGATCCATTTGAGAAGGGAAAGATGCGGCTGGCCGGGGAGACGCGGGCCGGGCTAGTCGAACCATGGTATTACCAGGGTGCGCCCGGCTACTTGAGCTGCCACTGCCGCCGGCCAGTTCGCGAAAGAAGAGGAAGGAGAGGAAAAGGAAGGAAAAAGGAAGTGATGTAGACTTACTACAGGTAAAGTAGCCGTCGCGTATCAGCCACCATTACCTCACCGTATAGTACCAAACCAAATGTTAGTATAACACTTCCCACCACAATGGTAGTTTTGATCACCTTTATATGCGTGTATTTAGTTTGATTGATGTGATAGGATGTTGTGGTAATAGCGGTCAAGAGTGTGCCGGTTACTTCCGTGTTGACGTTGTTAGATGACACGTGGCAAATTGGTTTTAAAAAATACTTTTATTTAATATAACACTTATTTATTAAACTAATGAGACGTTGCTCTACAATGAATCACGGAAAGGTCTGAGTCTGAGTGAATCTAAGTCTTGGAATTGAAGTTTCTACAATGAGTTTTGGAATTGAAGTGGTCTTTACTGAGAGTTTTACAATTGCTTATATACTACTATCATTTACTAATGATTTTGGGAACAGCTAACAATTATTAGTAAAGTTAAACAATGATTACAAACACGATACAAGAACAAATAATGATTAAAACTAATGAATGAGAAAAATACATTATCTTAACTAAAAGGGAAACAATATATGATAATATGCTTAAAGTCAACAAATCACTTAATCACTATAGGGCACAAATCACTAGTGTCACGTGAATGCGTGGTGATTGTCACCATGTAACACCTCCCCCCTTAGAATAAAGATTGGGTGTTAGCACCTGATCTTTGTGAGTGAAGAGTTGCTGCTGGAGAGTCGTCTTCATCATCGGAAATGCAAGAGGTAGTTGGTTGAACAACATTGGACATAGGAATTGATATTCCTGCATGTGTTGTTTGACGTCTCTTGGATGAGTCAAAACAGCTATTAAATATTTGAATACAACTGGTATCTGTTGATCTTCTTCTTCGTAGAATATTAGGATAATGGTTGCAGTATTTTATCATTAGATATGCTGTCATTATTAATCCAATAAAGAGGTATAAATAGGAGAAACTATATTGATGACGTTGCAGAAATGGTTGATTTCTCATTTTCTTGAGTTCTTCTGAATATTTATTTAAATGATTATTTATTTGATTAAGAGAATCTAGAGGCATCTCATTAATAGATATCGGTATAAGTTCTGGAACACTTGCATGTTTGTATTCTTCGAAACAGTCATCTGTTTGAATATCAGGAACAATTATAGGAAAAGTAACATTTTCTTCAGACGAATAGTGTGCTGAAAGTGTACTGTAACTTGTATGGAGTTTGCATCCTTGCGGCAGGGTGATGATTCCAGATCCTTTGATAGTATGATGAGTGATTTCTGTTTTGCATTGGAGGACACATTGTGTTGCGTTGCTTAAAATAAACAGCCATTTGTTATTGGAGATTGGTTGAAAGGTATTGATTTCTGCTGGAAATGTTGTAGTAGTACAGGTTTCAGGGATTGACTTTGATGTGCTGAAGAGTATTTGCATTTCACAAATAGGACGTGCAATAGATTCGTATACGACGACGTTGGTGCAAACGCTTTTCTTCGGCTCATATGGTTTGCAATCTTCTAGTGAACTCATTGAAATGTATTGATTGCCACTCGGGTTTGTAGCTATATACTTGTGCTCTGGGATAATGGTAGTATGGTATGAGGAGTTAGGATGTTGGACAGGAATGGAATAAATATGATAGAGTGTAAAAGGATCATTTTGGACAAGAGGGAATTCTAATATATAAACTAATCTATTGGAATAAACATATGCAGATAAGGTACATGAATCTAATATAGTGTGTATGTTATTGAGTGTGACTGATGTAACTAAGCGTTTATTTGTACGAATATGGTTTGATAAAAGAAGTTCTTGATATAGTTTTTGTAATGTGATTATTGAAGGATGTATAATGTTAGATTTAGCAAATAAAATACTTAGGAGGCAATCATTTATCTCATTTTCTAAGCTAGTAACTAATTCAAGTATTTCTAGAGAGATTGTGGATATTTGTTCGCTGATTTTAATATCGAAAATAATTTTATCAGTTCGATTTAAATAATTATTTAACCTATTGATATTTTCATTAATAATTTGTTCGTCGAAAGATATTTTGAAAATGGTTTCGTTAAAGTTTTTGATAGTTGAAGAAGTTATTTGGAGTTGTTTTTCCATAAGTGAAGTCAGATCTAATTCCTGTTTTTCAAGCATATCGATACATTCGTCATATCTTTTGGCATCTTTAGCATCAGGAGTACCTATTAGCCATTTAAGGACAGAACTAAGACCATCTATGAGCTCTCGTTTCTGACGTGAGTTCTTGCCTAGATACATGCTTAACTCGGAAAGTCTATTTTCTATCTTATCTAAACTAACTCTAAGAAATGATTTTACAGATAATACATTAGGAAATTGTGCATATTTTGAAGATATTGTTTGGAATTTATCAGATAATCGTATTTATGTTAGAATTATGATTACGAGGTAACACTTGATTATTTTTATTCTTAGTAATTAGGCTTTTGACAAAAATATAAATTTTATACAGTAAAATATAAATTATAACTTTAACTATTGAACAAATTATAAAACTAATATATGGATTATTCATGATATCATAGTAGGAGGAATTGTTTTCAGGAATATTATTTTGAGTTGCCATCACATTGTGACTGTTTTGAGCTATCGCCCTGTAAAGATAGAAAAGATAGAATAACTAAAGATTTAATAAACTAGCTAAGTTAACGTAACGATATAGAATAGATGTATATTATTTATTATTGAAATTGTATAGTTATTTTGGTTTTCTTAGAAACTATCTTACCTAATTGAACTTAACCTAAATTTGTCGCCTTTTACGACATGCCTAATACTAGAGGCAATAGTACTATTCTTTGGACAGCCGGCCACTATACGGCTAGATGCTTATAACTATTGTACATCAAACGGACGTAATCGGTTTGCATGGATCAACTGATTTTTGCCTGCTTTTCTAATAACGTAGTTTTCATTGAATCCGACACGTATTATTTCATAAGGGCCTTCCCATTTTGCATCTAGATTGTTCGGATTCGGGACACGCAACATTACTTTGCTACCTACTTTAAAACTAACGAAATTTTTAATTTGACTATCGTATCGCTCTTTTGCTTTTTCCTTCATGTTTTCTACGTTGCGTAGAGCACAATCGCGAGAAACCTTAAGACGTTCATTAAGATCTTTTAGATAATCACACGCTGTATATTCTGGAATTGGCTTTAAGGAGTAAAATGGTCGAGGTTTATAACGAAAAAGTAATTCATGTGGAGTATAACCTGTGGAATTGTTTATGGAAGTGTTATGACACATTATTGCATAAGGGATGATTTGATCCCAGTTTTTCAGACGACGATTGTGGTACATTCGGATATGATCACGCAAAGTAGCATGGAATCTTTCTAATGCACCATTTGTTTGTGGATGATACGCGGTATTGAAAGTGTGGTCTGAACCAAAATACTTCATTAATTGTTTTATTACATTATTCATAAATTCGGTACCTTGGTCGGAGTGAAACCTTTTTGGAGGTCCGTAATGTTGGCAAAAATGTAACAATTGTTTAGCAACTGTAACAGCTTCTTTATCTGGAATAGCATAGGCTTGAACATATCTAGTGAGTTCGTCTTGTAGAGTTAATACGTATTTGTTATTGCAATTACTGACATCGGAATAGGAAACAAGATCTATGGAGACACGTTCGAATGGCTCAGTGGACTGAGATGTAATAACCATTGGGGCTTGAAAGTTCTTTCTTTGAATTTTATTACGTTGGCATACAATACAAGATTCTACATATTTTTTTATATCTTCCGTCATTCCTTTCCAGAAAAAGGCTTCGCGTATTTTTCTAGTAGTTTCTGCGATGCCACGATGCCCGGAAGTTGGTTCATTGTGGAATGTTTTTAAAATGTTAGGAATATCGTCTACCGTAGGATATTGAACTTTATTTTCGCAAATTGTTATTTGACAATCGAAATAATCAGCTAGATACGCGGTGATCCGTAGTTGTTCATTACCTTGAAGTTTGCAAGTGCGATCTAACTTATGATCGGGAACATAGAGTGATTTTATGTTATTTTGTTGTAGACAGTTCAAGAGAGATTTGAAGTAACTTTCTGAATCCCATGGATCGAAATGAGAGGGTCTTGTGCAACTGAAATAGAGATTTTGCTTTTCATCTGAAATTAAGAGATCTACACTATAAAGGGATTTTTGTTTTTCTAGATAAGGTTCTGTTTGGGAGCAAGAGCCAATAGCTTCGTTGAATAGATCATTTTGATCTGAGGCTATACAGGATGTGGGAATAAATATGTCTTTATGTCTGGTGTCTAAAAGTCTGTCTGGGGATAACTTAAGGTTAGGAGTATCGAATGAACGAGTTTGAGATATAAAATGGTCATAATTGATTTGCAAAAAGTCATTAGGAGTTTCAGGTATTTGTGGAATAGGACTATCTGTCGTTAAGTCTATGACATTAGAGTTAAAAATAGGCGGACGTGAGAGAGCATCAGCATTTGTATTTATTTTACCAGCTTTGTAAACTATCTCGTAGTCGTACTCTTCCAACTTTAATCTCCATCGAACGAGACGACTACCTGGGTCTTTTATAGAAAATAACCAAGTAAGAGGTTTATGGTCGGTTACGATCTTAAACTTCCTTCCAAAGAGATAGGGGCGAAAATGTTTCACCGCCCAGACGATGGCTAATAACTCGCGTTCTATCGTAGAATAGTTTGATTCTGCTTTATTTAATGTACGTGAAGCGTACGCAATGGGCAAATCTTTGCCTATTTCGCCTTGCGAAAGAATTGCTCCGATTGCATGCATAGAAGCGTCTGTGGTTAGTATGAACTCTTTACTAAAGTCGGGGTATTGTAACAAGGGAGTTTGAGTAAGGATATTTTTGCAAGTATCGAAAGCACGCTGTTGTTCGTTTCCCCAAATGAATAGAACGTCCTTTTTTAGAAGACCTGTTAAAGGTTTTGTTATTTTACTAAAGTTTGGGATGAAACGGCGATAATAACCTGCAAGACCTAAAAATGATTTTATATCTTTACAAGATTTAGGAATAGGAAATTGTTGGACAGCAATTACTTTGTCAGGATTAGGTTTAACACCTTCAGAAGATATAATGTGACCTAAATATGCTACTTCTTTCCTCATGAATTCGCACTTATCAGGCTGAATCTTAAGACCATGTTGTCTTAGACGTTTAAATACTTCTGTGAGTTTAACACTGTGTTCTTGGATGCTGGATGCGAATACAACGATGTCGTCGAGATAGACGAAACAACGTTCACCCTGTAGGCCATAAAGAACGCTATCCATGGCACGTTGGAATGTGGCTGGTGCATTTTTAAGACCAAATGGCATACGAAGAAATTCATAGTGACCGTAAGGTGTATTAAAAGCAGTTTTCGGAATATCTTTTGAATCAAGTTCTATCTGATGAAAACCAGATGCAAGGTCTAAAGTAGTGAAATAAACGGAATGTCCTAATTTGTCAAGAATATCTGAGATATTGGGCAAAGGATAGCTGTCTCCTACTGTGACTTCGTTAAGTTTACGATAATCAATTACAACACGCCATTTTGGTTTGCCTGAAGCATCTAACTTCTTAGGTACCACCCATATAGGACTGCTCCAAGGAGATGTGCTGGGTTGAATGATATTTTGATCGAGCATCTTTTGAACCTGTGTTTTGACTTCTTGCTGATGAACGAAAGAGAATCTATACGTTTTTGTGTTAATCGGTATATCTGACGTAGTAGGAATAGAATGTTTCGTATGATTGGTAAAAGTTAAAGGGTCACCTTCGGTATAAAAGATATCTGAGAATTCCGTGACTATTTTATCAAGTGATTCACTTTCTTCTTTGTTGAGGTGTTCTCGACGGATAAGTTTATGAATCTGTTCTTGTTTGTTTGTACGAGAGTATGTGTCTAACGAGTTTGTACAGTTAATTGGATATTCAATTTTATCTATAATTGGTAATGCTTGAACAATAGGCAAGGAAATGTGTTTATCACTATTACTAGAGTTTATACAAGTTATAAGAAATCTATTATTTACAATATTTACTAACGCGTTAGGAATAGTTATATCGTCATGGATATTCTGTTTTTCTATGACGGCTTGTCCATTTGGAATGTTAGGAGTAAAACATGTGATAACAGTTTCGGAACGTTGACCTATGAACTGTTCTTCGCCGTCGTTTTCGGACTTTGTTTGATCATGAAGATAAAACAGTTTATAAGTCCTATCACGCACGCGCATAGTTCTCGATTGCATGTATATATTGACATGAAATTTTGTAAGGAAATCGTTACCTAAAATTCCGTCTGCAAAAATGTTCAAGTCAGCAACATGGAACATGTGTTTCGGAAGTTCATCCAATGAAATAAGAGATGTTCCGTGTGTATTTACTGTTGATTTATTACTAGATATTCCAACTATAGAGACTATGTTTGACGTATTTACGAAATTATTACCGATTTTGTCTTTACGAATGACAGAGATAGCTGCTCCTGTGTCAACTAAAAGAGTTATTGGTTGTCCTTCGACGTGAAATTTGCAGTGTAGTAGATTTTAAGGAGGAATATTTAACGAGGCAATATTATAAGATTTAGTAGGGTTAGAATTGGAAGTAGATTTTGATTTACGTTTTGAATTAGATTTAGACTTAGATATAGATTTCTTTTTAGAGTGCGATTTAGGTTTTAACTTGGATTTAGTATTATTAATTGAGTTTTGATTGGATTTAGTAGAGCCAAGGTTTTGGGGCTGGTTACCCTGTTCGTAGGCTTGTGATTTAGGAAAAGCAAGGATTTGGGGCTGGTTACCCTGTTCGTATGCTTGTAATGATTCGGAAATAGAAATATGAGTTTGGGTAGAGGCATCGCAAGTTTGTTTTTGAGTTTCTGTCGACGTATACTGACCTTTGAACGGAGTTTGTGAAACTTGTCCCCGATGGACTGTGTTCTTTGGAGTATATGTCGGATGCCTCACCTGGTTATTACTTAATTTTGGTCGTCCTGGTTCTCCTTCGGAGTGATTATTTCGTACTGGGCTGAACCGATGGCCGTGGAGTTGCCCGCCTCCAGGGCCGGATGCCAGTTTAAATTATTAATTTTAGGAGCAGAATAAGAACTTGGAGTAACCTGACGAGGATTTGCCTGTCGATCTCGTAAGGAGTTGTTGAAGGCCCGCTTCCTGCACTCGGCAATAAGATGACCTGGTGTTTTGCAATAATTGCAAATTTTTGAGTGACTAGGTTGCCTTACTTGTGGTCGATATACTGGGCGATGGACTGGCTGGACTGATGTATGTATTGTAGACCTATTGAGATTTGGTCTATATAGGATTTGCCTAGCGTTATTCATTTGCCTAATCTTGTCTTCTGCTATAGCGAAACGTCCCGCATCCGAAAGATTATCGAACTCTTTTGTTCTTAGCATGACCCCGATATCTGTGCAGAGACCATTAACGAATACATTAAGGGCGGCCTCTTCTGTAGCCCTATTACGTCCCGTCAATGTATCGTCAGTTATCTCCGCCGATAACTTCTCGATTATTTTGTTCCTACATAAATCGACGCGGTGAAAATATTCTGTGACTGACTCGCTAGATCTTTGGAACATGGACTGCAGTTCTAGATTAAGGTGTGCTAGGGTCTTGGTATGCGAAAATTTTTGAATAAGAAATTTTTTTAGCTCGTTCCAATTACTATATGTCTTGGCATGAACGTCGCTCGAATTTGGTCCTAGTATCTGATTTAATGCATAAGTTAACAAAATAGGGTGCTGTGTAATTACTGCTAATTTGAAACTAGAATCACAGGAACGAATGAATCTATAGACCTGAGAGGGTTCTGATGTGTTGAAATCAGGAATCAGTCTGAGCAGAATATTTAGATCTACGGTTGATGAAATTTTATTATCTGATCCGTCCATTATTGAAATAATTTAATGCGTATATATTATAAATATGTAAAAATAACCTAATATTTATTACAAGATGTAGAAGTATAAACGAAATGGAAATGGGGTTAGGAAAATAGAAACAGAAAGTAGAGCAGAAGTAAAAGCCACTTACCAGAGTACCACCAAACAGATCATGGTTGTTCGGCAGGGAGATTTAAGTCCTATGGACACCGTACTGCTTCGGCGATTTTGTCCTCACAACACGTTTTCCCTGTCAGAATAATCCTACCGACTGCGCCAATTTGTTAGATGACACGTGGCAAATTGGTTTTAAAAAATACTTTTATTTAATATAACACTTATTTATTAAACTAATGAGACGTTGCTCTACAATGAATCACGGAAAGGTCTGAGTCTGAGTGAATCTAAGTCTTGGAATTGAAGTTTCTACAATGAGTTTTGGAATTGAAGTGGTCTTTACTGAGAGTTTTACAATTGCTTATATACTACTATCATTTACTAATGATTTTGGGAACAGCTAACAATTATTAGTAAAGTTAAACAATGATTACAAATACGATACAAGAACAAATAATGATTAAAACTAATGAATGAGAAAAATACATTATCTTAACTAAAAGGGAAACAATATATGATAATATGCTTAAAGTCAACAAATCACTTAATCACTATAGGGCACAAATCACTAGTGTCACGTGAATGCGTGGTGATTGTCACCATGTAACAACGTGAAGATTTGATTGTTTGCTTACTGCCAGTTGTTAGTTGAGCTTGGTGATAGCGCAATGGGACGTCCCCTACTAATGGAGGGGGCGTAGTTCGACCCTTATGGGCCTGTACCACTGAATTGTAATGTCGTGAAATTGTGACTTCATCATCATCATCACTCTCAGCCATTAGAAGTCCTCTGCTGAACATAGGCCTTTCCCAACAACCTCCGTTCCGACCGGTCGAAAGCGGCCTGAATCCAATTGATGATCAAGCAATCTTGTATCATGGAATCCTAAGGCTTCCTTTCTACCAGTGATCCTACTATGTTGCTACGGATGTGTGATATCCACCAATCATGTCCTTGTGTGCCGCGTGGTGCCGGCAGAGTAGACTTTGTACCATCCCTGCCTGTCCGTGGGTATCGTACGAGGCGATTAAGGGTTTCCGGGAGGTGGGCAGCAGCGCTGCCCGTACTAACAACATAGTCCGAAAATCACACTGCGGTTACCAACCCGCCTGCCCAGCGTGGTGAGTATGGGCAAAACCTCCCTGTGGCAGTAGCCTTGTGGCGTGCCCTGGGGGAGGCCTACGTCCAGCAGTGGACTGTAATAGGCTGAAGTAAATATCCTTGGTCAATGGTTGACTTTGATTAGTGGATTTCAATCGCATCCATAGCAAGGTAGCGTAGTGGAAAGTCAGCCTAAGGATGCCACGGATGGTGTTTGGCGAAACATTCCTGCCTGTGATTGCAATTATGAGTCGTCAAATTTGAGGGACAGTGGAGGGTGTAAGCCCTTTGGTGGGCAAACGCCAGATGTACATCCAAAATATCAAATATTCGAGAGTATCAGGGAGAAGCTGGGAGAAGGGATGAATAACGGAAAATCTGCTTGTGTTAGGTTAGGTCAGGTTAGGTTAACCTAACACTTGCGCATGAGTGCTAGGGAGCCGGGTAGGTGATACCAGAATGTTGAGTATCCCTATGTGGCGTAAGTAGGTTGAGGACTTAGGGCCCCCGTGTACCAACATTACCCAGAGGAGGGGATTGTCCAGTCCCGCTAAGTGTATAGGGGCTTTCAATAACACCGGGAGGCTACTGGAGGAATTTTCTGTGAGGAGAAGTTCCCGGGGAGGAGAAAAGCCTCTCTGTACCGATTGAACTGAGTGGTCCGCAGGTGTCCATGGGAAGGGAGCATAAACGGTAGGTGGGAGGCGGAAGTTGGCCCCGCACAACCCACAAGTACGCATTAGGAGGTTGAGCTCCTCCACATGTAAGGTGGGCTCCCCATAAGGGGGGGGATGCGGACGGATGTAAGGAAGCACTACCTCCAGTTTAGGTCCCGTGCTGCATCATGCTCTATGTGTCATTGCATCATGCTTGATAATTAATATGGCCAAGCTTTTTCTTAAAATCAAAATCATGGCTGTAGGTATGATTACATTTTCTTTTGCTTTCGTTAGTTGCTGCAATTTTCCGATATTTTTTTTTTCATGATTCTAACTGCTTTCTTCACACATTTTAGCCCCATCAAAAGGTCTGACGTCAATACTATACAAAACATTTAGGACCGATATTTCATTCATCGGTTAGTCTATCTGATAGAAAGATACAGACAGCATTAAATAAATATGGGAAAAGTTGTTTTACAATATGTATCCGCGTCTTTAATCACCTACCAATTGACCTAAAAATGCAAAGAGAATCTCAATTCAAGAGAAACTTGTACGAATTTCTCAATGTGAAGAATTTTTATGATATAAGTAATTTTTTTAATTGTAAATTTTGACATCGATTTCCGAAATTATTAAATTGTAAGCTCTATATGTTACCTATGAGTTACTATATATTATGCTGTGTACAATTATAGAAATGTAAATAATATATACTGTGTCTAGATATTTTGCATGCTAAGTCTGACTGGCTAAACATAAGGACAAATTATAAATATAACATCTGTAACTATTATGTTTATGAGCAAATAAAGAATTATCTTATCTTATCAACTGTACGTATCCTTCTTATAGAGATAGTTTACCCGACCATTGAAAAAATCGGCCCTGAATAAGCGATATTAGGAGAAGACGTCATTACTCTACAAAACATTTAATAAGAGATATTAGGAGACTCTCAAGCAATTTGTAAAAACGAGCGTTTAACCTTTAAATTGCAGAATTTAGGCACACAGAGTAGGGTGTATACAGATATCCAAATTGTTGGATGTCCACATTTAGTATGTAAAAAATTTCATAAAGTAGGTATTAGTACCAATTCCCTGACCCCCTAGCATGACCACGCATGGTGGATATCGTATCGTACGATATCGTAACGTCTCTATGCAAAATTCAACATGGCGGCTATATTTATCGTATTTAGACAGGCTAAATGTCGATAAATCGGTTTATCATATCGTGTTTCGCAGGTCATGCTACTTGTGCTAGTGTAGTTAAACCTTTAGGCTGCCTTTCCACTGTGCTACGTTGCTATGGATACGTTTGATATCCACTAATCAGAGTCATTGTCAAAATGGACCAATGAATGTGATTGGAGGATATCACGCGAATACCTAGTAACGTAGCTTATACATCACTGGTGGAAAGGCGGTGTTTTTACTAAACCACGGCTAAAATTAAACACAATTTAAACACAGTTTAAAGATATAAGTTGACAAGTATATGGGACATCTGTCAAACTACGTTTCTACATACATACACAGATGTGTTTCCGAAATGGGGTAGCCAGAACTGCGGGATCATAAAGGAGAACTCACGGCCACGTTTAGCAAAGCGAGGACAGATATGAATGATCAGAGGGGCAAGCACGAACCTCTCGATAGTCCGTAATGCTAGCGTCCAACTGTCAAATCACATAGATTTTGCTAGCGAGTCGCTAGCGTTACGCCGCGTAAAAGGTTCGTGCTTACCCCACAGTAACAAGTTGCTAGCATATCGTCTGAGAGTATGCCCGAGTTCTGTAGTCGATATACATGAAAGAAGATGCAGCTGATGTATTCTAGTGAAGCCACGCATCAGCATACGTAAATACATGATGATGATGATCTCCGATCGTATTTCGGCCAAGGCGACCAATCTCTACGGAGATTGGTCAGGTACGCAGGAGATATTATAGCGCATAAGTGTGTGCGCAAACACAGATGCACTCTCCATTCCGTTACTCTCATAGTGCGATGGGACGGAAAGCCGACACGACCGGAGAGAGATCAGGCGCAGGACCAACGGTTTTACGTGCTTTCCGAGGCATGAGCTAAGTGACAATTTTACAACATTAAAATCTGTACATGAAATAAATTAATTGATACAACCGTGACTGGGATCGAACTTACGCCTCCCGCTTGGAAGGTGCACGTCTTAACCACTGGGCTATCACCGCTTACGTAAACACATAACATACGTAAAGAAGTAACCAAAGAAAAACAAAACACATTCGTAATTGCTCTTTCGCCTGTGCACCTTTTCACCTGTCACAATAATTTCAATCAATCAATTGAAACATATAGTATTATTCAAGTTGATCTTCTATCTCTGTCTGTTCTACATCCAAGTCATTAGATGTATGCATGGCGTCTCTTTCTAACTCGCGAATATTGTTATTAATATCGGTCGCCTATTGCTCCTGCGGTGTTGGGTTTGGGATATCTTAGTGTGGATATTCCTTAAGAATCTAGATCCATATAATATAATATATACATACATATACATGTATTAATCGAATATTATACATCAGCTGCATCTCCTTCCGTGCATCGCATATAAAAACATTTTAAGCATCTTATTTACTAATATCTACGTATGGATTTCGGTCTGAAATAAATATATTTTTAATTATTTATTTATAAATTTATAAATAAAAGTCGACTATGCAACCTAGGAGTGTTCTCTTAAGTGATAAGCAATTTGTCGCTGATTATTTCGATCTGGGCCCGCTATGTTATACGTGACTGTACGACCTCATTCGTGACCTTTTCGGGAACATAGATAAGTGTGAATATGTATGTATGTACTCGTACATTATACAGGGTCATTTTTGGTCGTCAACGTTCCCGAAAATTACGGAATCTCCTGATCATCACGATCATTTTTCTCCATGGAAGCATTCCTGGGAAGTGTCTGGTTCCCAAGATATTAGGGTCCAAAGTTGAGTAAATGTTAACTGCGTTTTTCTGCATATTTATGCAGAAAAACGCGGGTAACAAGATTTTTTCGTTAAGGTTGGCAACGAAAAAACACCCTGTTTAAGGTCTATTTAAAATTAATGATTATCTTTTGACACATAACTCGGTAGGTAAAAAGAAACAACTTTCACTATGGGACCAACTCCGAAATATTGAAAAAAAATGAGCTGTTCCATAAATTTCAGTGCAGTAATTATTCGAGATTGTATGGAACAGCTGAATTTTTTTTGGATAGACCTTATCTTAAGTCTGCGTTCCTAAAATGGGATAACAAGAAATGCAAGGTCACGAAAGAGGTGCTGCAGCTACTTTTAACTTAGCAGAGTCAGAGATAGACTACGTTTACTACGAGTTTCACACCCGTAGCATTTGCTACGAACTACGAACCTGCTACGGTAATACTTTGGAGCTTCAATGACAATAAATAAAATGAAATATTTTGACTAATTCGACGATTTAAAAAAAGCTAAATTACTTCTTATTATTACTAACTAGTGGACGCCCGCGACAAAGTCGAAAATATCCGGGATAAACACCTTTTCCCGGGACAAAAAGT
This sequence comes from Carposina sasakii, assembly GCA_014607495.2. Lineage (NCBI taxonomy): Eukaryota > Metazoa > Arthropoda > Insecta > Lepidoptera > Carposinidae > Carposina > Carposina sasakii. The sequence continues at coordinate 3,503,300 of CP053176.1, read as the reverse complement.
AGCCTATTTGTTAAGTGAGACCTGTCACAATATATTCCTGAAAACTGCATAGAAATCGGTTCAGCCGTTTCTGAGATTAGTGTGCACAAAGGCACAGACAAACAGAAAAAAATTCCAAAAATCATTGTTTTGGGTACCATTGCATTAATATAGATATTCTATATTTTTTCTTATATATCTTCCATGTACAGACAGCGATCCGTTACATTTTTATTATATGTATAGATTATAAAACAAAGTCGCTTCCCGCTGTCTGTCTATCCCTATGTAGGTATGCTTAGATCTTTTAAACTACGCAATGGATTAAATTGTGATGTTTTAAAATAAACATAGTGTTTCATGAGGATGGTTCTATGTATAGTATCAGCATTGCACCCGTGTGAAGCGATAATTATGTACCTATTTATTGATGTAAGTATTGGTATTTATATATGTATTTATTCGCAATGTAGTATTTTCATTCTAGAAGAGTCCATGTCCATACTAATCTAACGAAACTTAGCTCGGTATGGCTCGGTACAACCCAACGTGGGTGGTCCGCGACGCTATATTGTATGCTCTACTCTGAGAATTTTCATTTTCTAGTAAAATTTGTAATATGAATGAAAATATTTTTTCACTGAATTTTGTATGTAGTCTTATTGGAATTTGAACTGGTTTCGAGTGAAAATTTTGCGAAAAGTGATTGGAGTGGTGGTGAAAATACTGTGAATGTAAGTCGATTAGGGAAACGCTAAGAAAAGGAATTCCGAAATTCCCACGAGAATAGAAAAAAAACCGGCCAAGTGCGAGTCGGACTCGCGCACCGAGGGTTCCGTACAAACCTGCAAGGTTTACAAAGTTCGTTCATTACGACAATCGAGTCTACGCGTTCATGAGGAAAAAAGTAATAAGTTTATATTTATTAAAAAATATATATTTTGTAATGTGACTAAAAATTTAAGGTTTTCGGAATTTTTCCTTTATGTGTGCTATAAAACGTTGCTTCATGCCAAATTTCAAGATTCTAGGTCGACTGGAAGTACCCTTTAGGTTTTGATTCCCTTGCGAGTACTTGCGAGTTTCAAAATATGCAGCTTAAATTGCTGTTTCTTTTGATTGCGTTGACATAGAAGTTTGATTTTGCTACAGCTTAAAGGTATTATAGACCTGAGTATTTGGTATGAATTTCAATTTAATACCTCTACGCGTTTATGAGGAAATGGGTAGTAAGTTTAAAATTATTAAAAAAATATATATTATGTGATGTAACTAAAAATTTATGGTTTTCGTAATTTTTCCTTTATCTATGCTATAAGACGTTGCTTCGTACCAAATTTCAAGATTCTGAGTTCACGGGAAGCACCCTGTAGGTTTCAATTCCCTTGCAAGTGTCGAAAATTTGCGGCATAAACGGCTGTATCTTTTGATTGCGTTGGCTTAGAAGTTTGATTTTTTCACAGCTTCAAGGGACAGTAGACCTGAGTAATTGATATAAATTTCAGCTTCATACCTCTACGCGTTCCTGAGAAAAAGGGTCTTGACAGACGGACGGACAGACGGACAACAAAGTGATCCTATAAGGGTTCCGTTTTTTCCTTTTGAGGTACGGAACCCTAAAAACGGTAAGTACGCTGATTATGTATCTTGCAATAATATAAAATTTTCAAATTTACGCGGAGAATGAAATAAATAAATTCTTATTATATGTAGATAGGTGTATTTAACGTTGTATTTGGTATTAAATATTTAAATATTAATACTTTAATAATAATAGGTTCATGTGTTATTCAAACATGGTTCAAAACATGTATGTTAACCCGCGAGCTATCATTAAATGACAACCTACGCCATTTATAAATAATTAATATGCTTGCCTGATTTTTTATCAATAGCCGACAAAGAAAGTTATATAACTTACTAGTGTATGCCCGCGACTCCGTTCGCGTGGACTGCGGAAAAAACAAAATGTCCGGGATAAAAATATTTTTCCGGGATCAAAAGTTAAAAAGTAGCCTATGTGTTTTTCTTATATGTAAGCTATGTTATTGTGAAGTTTCATCAAGATCCATTTAGTAGTTTCCTCACAAACTTTCGCGTTTATTATATTAGTAGTATAGACGCTTTGTTCAAAGAGATTTTTTAACAAAGTTCAATGTACCCGGTAGCTCAGTGGTTAGAGCACTAGCACGGTATGCAGAGGTCGTGGGTTCCATTCCCACTCGGGTGAAGAATTTTTTCCATTTCTTTATTAATAATTTTATAAAGTTCTATGTGTTTTTCTTCAAGTAAGTGGGTAACTTGCAGTAGCAAAGCGATAGCAATGCAATAGGAATACAATTGTACCATTATCGCATCACAATTGCAAATATTTTTGCAAGTGCTGTTACGTACCTAATACTTACTAATAATATAGATGATCCGTGATAATCGTACAATTTTATTATTAGTATCGTTCTGCTATTGCAAGATACGTAATAATAAGCCATACCGACGACCTTTTCCAGATTATAGCGATTGCCTACTTTTTCTATGTATTCTACTATATTTCACCAATTTCACTTTAGTAATGAAAGGATTATTTCATTACTGAAAGTGAAATTGGTGAAATCGATATTTAATTATTTTTTTTATAGTTTATCCCGAAGGAAAGGCAAGGGGAACTAAGCCCATACAGCCATTGTCTTTAGTAAATGATTTCTGAATTTATGATGGATGATTAAGATGAATGGAAACGTCGGGAAAATCCTCAAGAACAAGTGTAAAATTAGTGAAAATGAAAAATAATTGCAGAAACAACTTACATGAGCCCATACGCACTAGATTCACATCACAAGCAAACAAAATATAACTTATCAACCAGAAAACATCACTTTACGGACACATGCAAGCCTTTACAAATTAATTTTGATTTTCACATGAAAATTACACCCGCACCTTCCAGCTTTTCCCGCCGAATCCCGATATTTAAAATTAATCAAATTATTCTTATTTTTTTTCGATGACAAACAATGAAAATAACCTCATACAGCCAATCACCTACTTCAATTTCCATTTTAAGAAACCGCTTAAAAACTCCGTTCTAAAATTCCACACTTTTCAAAAATGGAGTACATTTAAAAATATTCTCCGGTTAGCACTAGAAAAGCAAACACATTACGGCCTGCTACAGTTTTCGAATTATCACCAATCAGCGATGTTTACCGGTCAAAGATGACTTCCGATGTGTACTGACCATGGAGTAAATTTAGCGAGGAGTAGTTCTATCTAAAGTATATTCGTACATGTATTTTTTCAGGCTATTGCAGCCTACTGCTGGACGTAGTATTACCTATAAAGTAGCCATTATGTTTAAATTGTAATAATTTTGTCAGTCAGTGCTTAATGTAATATTAAGCATACCTATCTTCATACTTCACATTCTGTTTTTCTATTAGTTTTAATGCTTTATAGTCGCTAGTTAGGTCCCCCGGGATTTTTTATGCTTTGTTATGCATTTTTCTGGTCGCCTCTGTTGATCCTGGCTCACAGGAGTTGCAGAGGCGGGAATGAGTGGTGGGCCGATGCCGGTACTGCTGGACGTAGACCACCTCCAAAGCACGCCACACGGCTCGATCTCTCGTTTTTGCCGTCCAGTCACCACCAGCCGCCATCGGTTCTAACTATAATACGTTTCACCAAATAATTCCGTTAGATGATGGCGCTAGTTACTATGTGCATGACTAGACTACATTATCTGTGTGCATACAAAAAATTTAGTTCCGATATCAGGCATATGAAACGGGCTCTACGGTTACAACACAGAAATACATAAGAGTACCTATACATAAGTAAGTTATATTTGTCGTATAGAGGGCCATTTACAACATATAATATTACGAATCGTAAACACATACAGGAACAGGAAACTTTATGCATGTCATTTAGTAGAAAAACAAGAAAATTTTGCTTACGCTGGGCGCAATAGAACACAGCCATATACAAGCTCACTTATTTAATCAGAATTTTCGCAGATTGACATTACGATAATCTATAACAGCTCCCCATGAAATCTGCTTCGTTCAAAAAACCGATATTTACAACAACAAAAAAACCGGTGTTTAAAGAAAACTACCGATTTGTTTGTCGGTCATGATCTACTAGTACTGAACGTTTAATATTTGTTTGCGTTTCATACAAATACATGCTTACTGATGCATTCCAAGCATCACTTTTAAATAGACTAAGAGGCAGATGCATTTTTGATAAGAGACTGATGCCCCGCACTAGAATACATCAGCTGCATCTCCTTCCGTGCATGTCGTAAGAGTCGACTAAGGAACTCAGGGGCTCTCTCAGGTGAGAAGCTTGCAACTTGTCACTGACAATTTAAATTTGGCCTCGTTATGTTAAGCGTGCCTGTGAGAATTATGATTATGACATCTCTTTCGTGATCCTGCAGTTTTCGGATGAATTAATTAACAATTACTTTACTTATTTGCTCAAAACATGGTACGATAAAGTTACGGAATAAAATTATACATACATATTAACAACTAGTGGACGCCCGCGACTCCGTCCGCGTGGACTGCAGAAAAAATAAAATGTTGATATTATCCGGGATAAGAACATTTTATCGGGATAAAAAGTAGCCTGTATGTTAAGTGGGACCTGTCACAACATATTCCTGAAAACTGAATCGAAATCGTTTCAGCCTTTTCTGAGTTTAGCGTCCACAAACATCGATCCGTTACAATTTTATTATATGTATATTCGCAGCTTTCATACTATAGGGGCACAATTGCGAATGTATAGAATATTCAATATTTCTTGATTTAGCAGAAATTCGCGGTTTAGTGGGATTATCGTATCGTTTCTGCTTCACTACCCGGCATACATTTGTCATTGATGACATCCTGTAAGGACTGCTTATTCTATGCTTTCTACAATAGTTACCCAAAGTGCAACTATCCTCCTAGTCTAAACAGATAGTGATGATACCTTAGAGTGATGGTTTTACAAATTTACAATGCCAGTTTAGTTTGTATGATTTAAGAACAGTTCAAATGAATTTCCGATTTGTCGACCAGCGGTATTAAAGTTGTTTTCTTAAATGATTGGAAAAATATTATCTTTTTATAGTTTGTTCATTGTTTCTTTCATTAGCTCATATTAGTGCATTTATCGAATCCTTTGTGAGTATATGCATTTTTTACTTTTTAAAATCATATTGACGTATTGTAGGGTAAGTACCTACGTACCTTTTTACGCGGCGTAACGCTAGCAAAATCTATGTGATTTGACAGTTGGACGATGGCGTTACGCGGACTATCGAAAGGTTCGTGCTTACCCCTCTGGTAACGTATTTACCTAACACCTAACAAAAACTTAAAATCATCACGTCATACATACGGATGTGTCCCAAAATGGGGTAGCCAGAACAGCAAGATCATGAAGGAGATCTTTACAGCCACGTTTAGCAAAGCGAGGACAGGTATAAATGATCGGCGACAAGTTGCTAGCGCTAGTTACTATGTGTATGACTACAATATCTATGTAACGGCAATCCAAAAGAAGGTTAGTCCCAAAATCAGGCACGGGAGTCATTCTATTAAACGGTCTCTAGATACCGTAAATGTGGGTATAGGTATGTGATAATTATTATACTTTACGCCTGAACGTATAAAGAATAACGGACAGAGTGTTTTGACTGCACAGAGTGAAGCATTCATATCATAGTAACCTCGGCAACGATATTCCATGGAGTAGGGATGTGTATTGATGCGTTATCCACCCACACATACAAACCACAGTAAGCTCGGCGCCTACTGGAAAATACGCACACATGCCCAACGCGCCGCCATTTCGGTGCTTCAATCTGTGCATTGACAGCATTACGTCCGTTGTTCTTTATACGTTCATGACTTCACGCATGTGCGGGTACTTATAACAAAAAACCTCAACTTAACCACCAAAAATACTTAATTAAAAGCAATATATCTGAACACCAAATCAATAACTCAGCCAGTTATTAAATCTGTCAACATAACTCATTAAAAGCAACTGAGCTTACCAATCTAAATAAATTAATGTAGTCAGTAAAAATAGGCTTACTTATACTGCGTACTGACAGCCGCCATTTTGTTTTTACAGATAATATATGACGTTACATGGTGATGACAAAATTTGACAGGACGATTAGTAACTAAATATGTTTCGATGACGAGTCATCGAATAAGTAATTCGATGTTCAAATTATTTTAGTAAATTGTAGCTATAAATAATTCATACTAACAGCTGTGCTCCCAAAGTGGGGTGGCTAGAACTGCAGATTCAGTGGCTAGGCGGGGCAGTGCACCGGGGCCCTCAAGCTTAGGGGCCCTTGAATCCTTACCGTGAAATTCTCGGGTAGAGCTTGAATTTTAAAAAAATTAATAGACAACTTTCTTGAGTTATGTGGTAAATACGAGAAAAAATGTACTATATATCTAAGCAGTCTTTCAATTTTATTATGAGGCTCGTAAACTTCTAAAATTCTTGGTAACTAGTGACGTGCAATAATGAGAAGATCAAAATCTAATTAGTTTAGGTTGCAGTGGGGCCCGATTATTTTTATTTGCCCCAGAGCCCTAGCTACGCTACGGGCAGGATTACAAACGATATCCTATAGACCCGTTTAGCATAACGGTACAAGAGCAGTTGAGATCAGATCCTTGCAATATGCAAAACCTGGATGTCGTAGGAATCGACTTATATATTAATATATGTTATTATACTTGTTACTGAACATAATCCAGGGGTCAATTCTCGAAAAGTCTCTAGTTGGAACGAAGCCGAAACGGAACCGTTGTAGACGCTCAGAACAAAGCAATAATAACTTTACGGTGACGTAGGGGAAAGGTGTACATAATGATCCCCCTAAGGGAAAATGCTTACTGTATCCAAAATATTAAAGTAAGACAAACATTGAATGAGCTTTGAATATATCATATAAATGCTGATATACTTGCATACGATTATTTTTAGTAGGTTGATTATCTATAGATTTGTTAGAGATTTTCCAAAAGGCTACTAAAGGATCATTTTGTACACCCGGATGTCTAAAACGATCCCTAGTGTAGGGTCAAAATGAGCCAAGAGGGATCATTTTGTACTCCAAGTCTAAATAATTATCAAAACATACTTCTAGAATAGCTTTATTAAAAAAAAACTGATAATAAACAGTGCGGCTTAGTACTAAGGATTTGTCACAAATATTTATAAGTATGACAATTTTTTCTCTTTTTTTATCAGTATCTAAAACAAAAATATTAATCCTAAACTAACCTGAAATATCTCAATATTTAACAACATTCTTCCAAAGTAGTTTTTATCAAAGAAACTCACTATTATCAACAGTTTTAAATCTTTCTTCTAACGTAGTTTAATTAAAAAAATCTCTTTATAATCTAAAGCAGTCTTGAATAATATCAACCATCACGAAGTATTTTGATGTTTATAATGTAGGTATTCATTTAGAAGTTTAATTGTTTCTTTATATTTTCGAAACGATCTCTGCAGAAGTCACATAAAATCTTCTTCGACATCATTATCGAGCCAGGCGCATGCTTCATGTCCCCATTTAAAACTTTTCATGTATTGGACCCAACCTTCTCCCACGTCATCTTTTGAATACGGTTCTGTGCAGAACATGCACTCGGCATCCTCTTCGGAAGATTCGGAATCATAAGTGTTCCTTTGTTTTTTTAGTGTTTTTCTTACTGACCATTTTTCCTTTACCAACTCCTTTTACTCGTATTAATAATTTTACAACTCCTTTTCTTTTACCAACTGCCTTTCCTTTACTAAACTCCTTTTTCTTTACCAACTTCGTTTTCTTTACTGACTCCCTTTCCTTTACTTTTTTTTCAGGGATTGTTTTTACACTTTTATCTTTACGTGACCTTTGTTTTTCTTCTTTTTAATTTTTCTGCATTTCCTCTTCTAAATCGTTTTTGTAAGATTTGTTAGTTAAAATTATGTATATTTTTTTCTGCTTCTATTTTTGGCAAATGTCGAAGGTCATGTGGTGAAAATACTCCAAAAGATGTAGATGAATCTGAAGACCTAATTGAAGTAGATATTGGAACAATACCAATCTCTTGGGCTTGTGTAGATCTTGAATTAGGGACGAAATCATTTCAGAAGCTAGGGTTTTAAGCGATTTAACGGGGGTAACTACTTGCACAGAAGACGGTTGGATTTCATAATTCACACACAATGAAGCTAATGAAGATTTAATAGAGGTGTAAACTTGCTTAGAAGACAGCATAGCGAGCGATTGGTTTTTATCATTCTGACTGTAAATGAATTCAAGCGAGGATGGTTATCTGAAATATACTCACTCTAATTATATATAAAATATACATATACACAAATCCTCACAAATATACATTACACATACACACATACATGACTCTTAGTTTATTTATTTTTTATTTAGGTTAACAAACATTTATGTGCAACATAATTTATGATAGCAATGGTAGACACATTATTTTATGCACATACCACACAGTTAAAGGTATCATAGAAAGGTATATGTAATAATAAGTATTAACTGTGGATATTAGTTTTCAAATTGCCAAAATGTTAGGGGTAAAATGATTCCTGGGATCATTTTATACCGACAAAAGAGGATCGTTTGACCCCAAATATAAAATTTACATAAATTGTCCAAACATAACCTCAAAACATAACCGTGGTGTCATCAAAACGTGCTTGAAATATTCTTGAATATCAATAGGAACCACCAGTAACACTTTCATTCACAAATATACAAAACAATTTCAGCAATATAGCATTGATTTTATGCTTAACTTAGATTGAACACACAGATTTTTTATTTTTCGCAATAAATCGAAGGGTTATAGTCACACCACCATGACACTTCACTGGGCTACTGAGCGGGGTACGGGGTAGGCGTCAGCAAATAGATCGAGCGAGATGGCACTTTAGTTTATTCAGGATTAAAGGGAATCATTTTACCTCGAGGGATCATTTAGTACACCTTTCCCCTAATTAGACACGTTTCGCCATGAGACAGATATTTGTTTATATTCTGTCATACTCGCGACCGGTTCGAGCTAAAATATACCTTATTACTCAAGCGGTAAGTATATATTGCTTCGCACCGCGTTTCGTTAACGGTTCGTTAGTGGTTGCGTTTCGGCGCAAAAAAATTCAAGTATTGCCCCCTGTGCCCGCTTTTTTAAACCTGGCTGTAATCTCCCTTATAATCCCGCAATTCCAACTACCACGTGGTTGCGTTTCGGCGCAAAAAAATTCAAGTATTGCCCCCCTGTCCCCGCTTTTTTAAACCTGGCTGTAATCTCCCTTATAATCCCGCAATTCCAACTACCACGTTTCGGAACATTCAAACGTATATGCACATAGAACTGCTTAAAATAAAACAAAATCCTCCATCGTAAATAACCAATTCCGTCTATTTCTGGGCTTGTCATAAATAGTGGTACATACTGTCCACAAACACACTGTATCGTCGCCATATTTCACATACTATGACACTTCTAATTGGTCCCTAATTAGTGGGTGACACTAAATTATTCGATATTTAGGATGAGGCCATGAGACTAGCGAGTTGAACTAGCGTGTTTCAGATTTTTGATGTTATTTTTCCATCTGTAAATTTGGTTATTAACTTGTTTTATGCTGTTTGAAATAAACGATAAAGAAGTTTTTATATGGTTATGAGTCGGCGGTAAGCTCAACTCTTGCCACGTGGGACTAATAGATAAAATTCCATACAAACAAATAATCAGATTTTGAATCATTAATTCACGAAATATGAGTTTGTAATTCGAACTAGTTCGCGTTAACGTAAAATAGCTAATCAATCACGTTACCTACGTGAATCACAGTAATATCTAACGTGATGTAAAAGTAACAATAACGGCAAGATTGAATAGCTAACGCGAACGAGCTCGATCTATGACCAATAAAATTCATCTGCTAAACTCATCCGAAAAATTTTACTTCCCCTTTCAACCATATTTTATTCACAATTTAATATTTACACACCGATACAGGGTGTGGGTGACAGCCAGGTAAAAACTGAAATGCTGAACAAGTAGAATTGTGTTGAGTTATGCGACAGTGTTATTACTCACAGAAAATGTATTTTTCATTTGATATCAGTAATTTTTGCTGTCCGCGCCAATTGTATCGCGTGAACCCTGTGACGTGTTTATAGGTAGACGCGGGGTTTCATAATGAAATCTTTATAAAAAGTGGCACCAGTAAATCTATGTAAACTGCATTAGATTAGATTTTTCAACTTGAATCTTATGTAGTTACCATAAGACTCGACTTTGCTTGTATCAATTTATGACAATAGATGCCCAGCCATACATTTGAGCAGCTAATTGTCGTGTCATTTTTTGAGCGCTGTCACTGAATCTAGTTACAATTCATCTAAGCGTGATCCTGTGACTAATTAAATGGGCTTATCGGTTATTGTGTTACACATTGCTGTTTTTTGGATCACCTCTCTGGACTCTCCATTAGGGTTAATCAGTTGTTTGAACTTTTTTGTGGGTAATTTTTTTTTGGTAATCATCTTTTGGTTAAAATTCTATTTTCAAGTCATTAGTAGTTTTCTACTCAGAATCGTGGTTTCTCAGAAGTCAACATTATCAATATTTGCCTGGCTGTCACAAACACCCTGTACTCGTACATGCCCCTCTCATCCAAAAACGCGCAATACTACCAACCTACTTACTTCAAAACGTTCCATAAATAAATAATATCAAAACACTTCAATAGTTTTTCGTGGCCACCACCATAATAATATGGAATTTACAAATAATTTTAAATCATTACACCCCTGAAACATAAAATAAAACAAATGAAGCGACAATTTGAAATAGGGGTAACGGAATTCTTCATAGTTTACACGGAATTCTTGTAACTGATTTACGAGTATAATGACTGCTAAACTCTCTCGGCGTTATTACAAAACCGCGTTTAAAGTTAGGCACGGTGTAAAAATTACGTTTGGCAGCAAAATGTATGGTGCTATCTGTCAAAATTATACAATGTTTATCTTGTTATGTTTAACCATTAAAACACGGACAAAAGCTATTTAGAATTTAACAAAAAGCATTTCCCAAATTAATCTTATTCGATCTGAACACGCGGTGGTGTGTCGAGCCAAGTTCAAATGTCATTACCAAACAATACCTACGCCTACTAAGCAGAATTAGCATGAACTCTTTTTATATTAGTATACGACTATACCTATACATACATAGGTTAATATGTTGTGTAGTTTGTAAATATTTATTTATATTTATGAGAAGATTTGACCAATGGCAATTGCGTTAGTATTCGTTATAAATTTCATGCTTGTTCTAGAAATTATTCTTGTACCCACGTGCAAATTTTACTTTTTTTAAATTCTTATATCCCATAGATGGGGCAGAGAGCGTTTATAGTTCTGAGCCACACTCCAACATGCATAGTATTGCAAAGCCCTTTTACTCTTCCATAACTTTACCTACCTACTGACTGACTGACACATGCACAGCTAAACTATAGGGCATAAAAAGCTAAAATTTTGCATGTATGTTCCTTGGAGAAACCATGAAAATATTGAGAAAGAATTTTACAAAGAGGAACAACCTTATTTGTGCTTTAATTCACCCAGACGAAGTGAGAATTCCCACGGAACCGAGAAAAATATGAGTGGCCAAGTTTACGCGGACAAAATTGTGTACGTCCTCTAGTCACATGTAATAATACTAAATAACATTAGCACATCAGACTAATATTAAAATCGTTTGTAGTTAGTAAATCAAGCGGGACCAGTCGTACCAGCGAATGATTTATCTGGCTCTACCGGGAATCGAACTGGCGACTCTAATTGTGCACCTTTGATCTATTTGCGCGCGGCTAAAAAGAAAATTATCAAGTTTTTGCTTGTAAAAATGTTTTTTTTTTACTTTTAAGTATGTAGGTACTTACCAATTGGTTTAACTTGCAATTTATCTAGAAATATAATAATTTACTAGAATACATCAGCTTCATCTCCTTCCGAGCATGTCGTAAGAGTCGACTAAGGCACTCGGGGTTTTTCAAACAATCAGCTATCAACTGGTCATAGATCATTAAGATCCTGTTTCCGCTACTACATGTCGATGTGGAATCTCCTTTGTGATTTCGGGAACACAGCCGTGTGTATTTAGCTGTAATCTTATCCTACATATATTATAAACGTTAAAGTTTGTGAGTATGGATGGATGGATAGATGGATGTTTGTCTTCACGTAAAAACGATTTTAATAGAATTTGGTATAGAGTTAGCTGACACTCTGGGTTAACACATAGGCTACTTTTTATCATGGGATAATATTTTTATCCCGGATAATTTCGACATTTTGTTTTTTCTGCAGTCCACGCGGACTAAGTCGCGGGCGTCGACCAGTGGTCTATAATAACATCACATGATATCTTTGCCTGTTTTTACCTGAATCCTGACGAGTTCATTTAACCTACCCGATGTTCCATGATATGAATGAAGTATGCAGTCCGTAGATAATTTTTCAGAAGTCCTACTGAATTTGATGACGTACCTATCTGGCAAATGCAAAGCGATGAAATATCAAATTCCTTTGACGTTGCTGTTACGTAATATGAATTTTATAAGCAATCAGCTAATTTTGTATAATTTTCGCTATCGCATTGCTTTTTGCTGGTTACGGCAAATGTAGTAAACCAATTGACAAACAAATGAAAAGATGTATTTACAGTAAAAAGCTACGTAGGGATTTTTAAAACTTGCCAAAATCTACAAAGAGTAGGTACTTGGGCATTTTTAAGATTTAAATTGGTAAATCCTAATTGATCTTACTTTTGATATTTTATTGTAATATTTCTTATTTACAATGATGGGACAGATTGTAAATAAGAAAGGGGTATAAAAAAAATACTATGATTGTCAAGTTCCGTGATCAGCTTATTTTAGCGTAGGAAAGAAGGAAAAGTCAATTGTTTTAAACCATCATTATAATTTAATATAATTTTACATTAAAACTAGCACAGTCGATGGAACATAATAATAATAAATGATTAAATTCTATAAAATAAATATTTACATTAAATTAATCGGAAAAATTGGAAGAAAATCATGACTAAAAGATTAAATAAAGGATTTAGGAAACGAAATAATATTATTTATTTACATTATTTTACATAAATATTATTAGTACTTACATACATTTTAAGCTTCTGATTTGTAATATGAAAATGCTATCTTAGAAATAATGAAGTAGTTGAAAAATTCAAAAAATAATATGTACTCGAAAAAGTAAATAAAAATAAACTAAAAAGTTGAAAATAGAAAGATGTAACATTGTATTATACTAAACTTTTTTAAGGGAAGGAAAATGGCAGATAAAATTAATATAAGAACAAATTCAAACTCGAGATTAAGTATATTATTAATATCATAAGCCTTAACATCTATTTGGTTATAACATCGCATCTTTCAATACATTGTCATTTTCTAGCTGGCAACATTAAAACTATTAAAATAAATAAAATTAAATATTATTTACATAATCAGGAACATAATTATTTTCTCACCCTATTCCACCGGAGCAGATACCTGCTATGCTAAGTTGTTACAGATGCATGTGTGCCAATCATTATTCATTAGTCCATGATATCAATGGATTTGATTGGTGGATATCAAACGCATACATAGCATAACACATCTCTGGTGGAAAGACAGCCTTATCTGGAGGCACGGTAGAGCCATCGCCAAGTCGAGTAAGCATGTATTATTTTATATATATTTTCGGATATAGAAAACCAAAAAGGTACATTTTACTGAATGCCTATGCTGTACTTATGTCATAATGTTTAATGCTCTGTACTTTTGTATGATAAACTGACTCGGGCTCTTCAAATATGTAAGATCATAGCCTAGTTTTAACTACGATAGGCAGGCCTGCGATGTCGGACATTTTTAACATTGATTGACATAATGAAATAAGAATAGACAATAAACAAACATCGAAACAAATAAATGCAGTGATTTAAAATGTTATCTCTTCACACACAACAACGATCGTATCACTAAAAACAATTTTTTGACATACATTACTCTTCAAAAACTGTGAAGAGGTAATACATACGTCAATGTATTGCAGTCCGCTATCGCAGGCCGCAAACGACGCTGCATTCGCTAGCATCAAACTGCGAAACAGTCAAAATAAAAATAAATGTCTAGAAATAATCTAATATTTTCAGTGCATTGCATTTAATAAGATTTTTAGGATATATTTAGGTATATGAAATCTGGCATAAGAACTCATTTCATTTTAGATCAAAAACTAATAACAAGTTAATCGTCCTAAAATGAGTCAAACTTGATCAATGTGTGAGTCAAAATTACAAAAAAAAAACTTTTATAATTATCTAATTGAAATATCATAAACGATATTTAGAATAGTTTCATCTTCAACCCAATCGATACTTCTAGAAGCAAATCTGAACTGTTTGTACTAAAAACTAATTAAAGTGCAGAATCTACGTGACATTAATCTCCTCTTCCTCATCGCTTTCCGTGACAGTACTATGATTATAAAGACCTTGAGCCATCAGCTGCAGAGCTAACGGGTTGCGCTGTCCATTAGCTTTCTTAATCTTGGCTCTCTTGTTCTGGAACCAGATCTTAATCTGTGCTTCTGCCAGGCCCAGTTCAGCAGCCAGGGCTTGGCGACGACGTTCGGTCAGGTAGCGGTTTTCAGCGAATTCGTGCTGCAAAAGAATTGTTTGATTAGTCAAGTACCTAATTTCGGTTTAGTAGTTCGGGTTGTTTAAGAGTCTACCAGGATTGGGCTAGCGCTCATTCTCGCAACTGTAACTTTTGTAAGCCAGGACTAACTTTTACAAAAAAAGGTATTTATAAAGTCCTTTGATTGGAATAGTTAATTCTATGAAATAAAAAGTTTACCTTTAATCTAGTCAGCTGAGCTGCACTGAAAGCAGTTCTAGGTCTCTTCTCTTCCACTCCTTCCTTCTTCTTTATCCTTCGACTTCTAGGACCTGTGGACAAAGAAACAAAATTGTTAATATCACATTTTAAAATAAAATTTATCAGCATCAGATCGCAATAATGAGTTCATATTCGATGGTCAGCAAAGGGTATAAGACTCGGTTATTTTATTTGGTTGAAGATAAGTAGAAAACTATACCAAGTATAAAGGACTGTGCCACACGCTTTTATAGTTAGTCGCTGGTGTAAATTTATATACACATTAAATATTTGAAATGGATTTATTGGGGCTAAGTAAATTAAAAAGAAAAAGTATATTTAACGACAATCTTGGCTGGTTTTTTGAAGAGAAAACAATTCTGTGAACTTGACAGTTGCTCTCCCAAGCCCGCAGTTTGTAATCGAGTTATATGTATTTATAAAAACAGGCGTAGTTAATAACCAGCATGGGGTGATACGGTGATACGCCCCGCCCACATTAATTGAATGCTTTAACAGAAACCCGCATAATTGAACAAGAGCTGCCATGTTTTATTAAATATGTTCTAGTATTTGCCTGCGCTGATGCGGGGCTTCACTAGAATACATTAGCTGCATCTCTTTCTGTAGGTATATGTCGTGGGAGTCGACTAAGGAACTCAGAGTCGTTCTCTCGTATACGCCAGCAAATTTGTGACAGATCTTTAACATCTAAAGCAGGTCTGTCTGCTTAAACTTGGCCTTACACGCTACAGCGTGTCTAGATCCAGTTATGCTAAACGTGGCTCTAGAATCTCTTTCGTGATCCTGCAGTTCAGTATGAGTTCCGGCAACCCCATTTTTCGGAACACAGACGTGTGTTATACGTATTTAGGTATGACATGAAAAATAACGTAGATAAAGCAACAAAAAAAAAATGACCGTATTTTTTTGTGTTAAGAAAAGTTTTAAGACAATAATGTAAGTAATTCTTAAATGTAGTAAACCACATATTTTTTTGTTTTCTTATATACTTTAGGTTTCTTTTATTTTGTGAGCTGTTCAACACTGTATTTCAACACATCTAAATATAGAAATGTATACAGAATGATTTTTGGTCGTCAACGTTCCCGAAAACTACGGAATCTCCTCATCATCACAATAATTTTTCTCCATGGAAGCATACCTGGGAAGTGTCTGGTTTCCAAAATATTAGGGTCTAAAGTTGAGTAAATAGACTGCGTTTTTCTGCATAAATGCACATTGACGCGTGTGGTAAGATTTTTCACGAGAAATAATTATTCATATATGTCTATGGAAAAAACTAGCATAAACACTGGACGCTATACATTTCGCCCGATCAAGTAATAATAAATATTTTACAAAATTTACATCGTTTCCCAGCAATTTTTTTGGCATACACTTACTTTATTTTTATCTATAGAGTACGTATCTTTCGTTAATAATATTCAATACGAAAATATCTATTATAGCGAAGAATATTTAACACAAATAATATTTGAAATTTACATTTTTATGTTAAATACTAGTGGACGCCCGCGACTCCGTCCGCGTGGACTACAGAAAAAAAAAAATGTCGAAATTATTCGGGACAAAAACATTTTCCCGGGATAAAAAGTAGCCTATGTATTAAGTGGGATCTGTCACAATATATTCCTGAAAACTGCATCGAAATCGGTTCAGCCGTTTCTGAGATTAGCGTGCACAAACGCACAGACAAACTGACAAACAGACAAAAATTCCAAAAATCATCGTTTTGGGTTCTATTGCGTTGATAAAGGTCTCTTATATAGCTATGTGTTATGACTTATTCGTTGAATAATTACATACATACACACACATATATATACAGGGTGTAACAAAAAGGGTATGTTAAGCGAGAAGCTACGTAAATAGCCCACTGTAAAGAACCTATCCTCAAAATTTGAGACTCGAAATCACATGTTTATTTTTCCCGATAGTATGGAGATTTTTTAAATATCTCAGGAATTTTCATACAATCTTATCATATATATATAGCTGTGTTACAGAAATGGGGTAGCTAGAACTTTAAGACCACAGAGGATATTCCACTGCCACGTTTAGAAATCGCGGTGAAAGAAGTAAAAGATCAATGACAAATTACTACATCATCGCCTGAGAGAATGCCCAAGTGAATTCCTTAGCCGACTCTTACGACATGCACGGAAGGAGATGCAGCTGATGTATTCTAGTGAAGCCCCGCATCAGCACATGAAACTTGTAGGCAATTAGAAGCCTTTCATTTATTACGTGAGATAATTTTGGGGGGGAGGTAGGGGGGTTGACCATGTCTTATTTTTATGACAAGGGGTCGACTTATTCTTATATTTTGTAGGTTATAAGTAGGTTATGTAACTTCCTCAATCCAAAATGGCCGCTATAAAAAGCACTAAATACGAGTATCACTACTCAACCAAATCAATTGCTAAATACCTAACAATGCATCTCTAGATCCTATCCAAAACGGACAAAAGCCAGTACAAATAAAATTGTGCAAGTAAGTAAATAAAATAAGCGGTCCTTTTAAATCACGCTGTATCAAGATCTGGAGTCGAGACAGTTTGGCGTGCGACTGTACAACACTATAAATTCACTTAGCAAATGCTATCACGGGGGTAATAGGAACCTATAAACACTTCTGTTGCTTCCTGTACTAGTCTGAGGTATACAGGGTGTGTGTGACAGCCAGCCAGCCAAATACTGAAATGCTGAACAAGTACCATTGTTTTGAGTTATACGACTGTGTTATTACTCGCAGGAAATGTATTTCTGATTTGATTGTCCGCAATGCATGCTTTCTACGCCAATTGTATGGGATTATCCGCTGTCTAGTTAAATGGGCTTGTTGGTTATCGTGTGATACATTTTTGTTTTTTGGTTGACTTCTGACTCTCCAGGTGATCAGTGGGTAATTCACTTTATTCAGCGTAACTTATTTTTTTAAAGTCATCAATTAGCTAAAATTTTATTTTTGAGCAATTATCTAAGGTACAATTAAACTAATTAAACCATTTTTTTATTCTTAAAAAATAAAGAAAAAGTCGGATATTTTTTAAATTTTGCTGCGAAAATTTTCAGTGGATTTCGCCTCAGAATCACGGTCTGAAGTCAGCATACTCGTATCAATATTTGCCTGGCTGTCACTCACACCCTGTATTTCAACGCCATTTTCAGCCGTATCTTTAACCTGCTTAGACATAATTTAATTTGCATTGCAGCCTGTATATACGCTGTTTTTAAAAATAGGATGCCGATTTATTTTTTATTCAATTCTCAGTTTTATAAATACGATTTAAGCAATAAAATAGCACAACAGTTGTTTTGGAACGATCTGGGTGTAATGAATAATGAATTTTATTGCCGCGATAATAGAACAGGAAATGGCGGAAATACGTAGCGTTTAGTTTGAACCGCGTTTGCTGTTGATTTAAAATGTGCTTTAAAACGATGCAGCAGGCTTTCTTTCCGTTCGGACGTGTTAGAGCCATTTATCACAGAGCAAATGGCTAGTTACTTTTTTATTCGTATTTTTAATTAAACAAAGGACGAAAACGTTTGCCGGAAAACTTTCCGAAACGAACGTTGCGCTTGTGGCGGTAAAGAATTACGTTCGTTTTTCGAATCTTCCAAAATGGCGTCGAAACAGAATTCTTTCGTTAAAAAAATGAAGATCATATCGATCGATTAGACATGGCATTTTAATAAAAGTTGCTCTAACTAATAAAGATTATTTTACTTAATTGTTAAGACAAAATTTGTGTAAAATTAATTCCTATAAAAAAATAACGATAAAAATAGTTTTATTTATATACCTACTTACCAGAGTAGAATTCGTACCACCCCATGTCTGCCCGTGGGTATCGTACGAGGCGATTAAGGGTTTCCGAGAGGTGGGCAGCAGCGCCTCCCGTGTTGACAACATAGTCCAAAATACAAACTGCGGTCACCAACCCGCCTGCCCAGCGTGGTGACTATGGGCAAATACCCCTCATGGCAGTCTTGTGGCGTGCCCTGGGGGAGGCCTATGTCCAGCAGTGGACTGCAATAGGCTGATGATGATGATGGTAATGATGACCTACTTACCGGCCGATTTAGGGGCTGTCGTTATACGAAAGTAATACATACCTAATCATATACATTAGGTACCTAATTAGCGCCATCATTCAAAGGAAATATTTGGTGAAATCCACTCTACATACATCCTGGTCGATCATCCATTCAATTAGGTGTATAAATTTTAAAATTTCGAACTCTAGTCAAATAGCACTACCAACATAGCAAAACAAACGCATCTAAAAAGATAACAACCGTAAACAGTTAACATTCCTGACCAACCCCTAAAGGTCATTATCTGTACAAATGGGCGCGATAATTTATTTTATACTGTTGCAGATAAATTCATTATGTCTCTTAATTGGGGACGTTTTGGAGTTGCAAACGTGACTTACAACTTAAGTTGCCGTGTTTACACTTCTTGTAATGACCGATTCTGTCAATAATTAAAAATAAGACGAAGGAATTTAAGGGCGACCTCTCAGGCTATGAGCGATGAACTTGTCACTGATCTTAAAGGTCTTGTCCCGCTGTGTTAAACGTGGCTATAGGATCTTGCAGTTTTGGCTACCCAATTCTTGGGAACATAGCCATATATGTATGTAATTAAAAGTAAAAAATTAAAGTAGGTTAGACTATACTTAGATAGATGGCGTTAGCGACTGTAAAGTAAGTAATATGTAGACTGATCAAAGGTTAGAGCAGGCAATAACTTTTTGACAATCCGTAATGTCATGGCAAACAAAATCTAACTACTTATTATGAGATTTGACAATGTGACGAATACATAAGACATTATTTACGAAACAAAAACGGAAAAAAGTGCCTATGTAAGTTACTTAGGTGATTATTCTTTTCTCTTGACGTTCCATAATTAAATCAAAGCTAATACTTTACTACAGCATTATACCTATAAATAATGGGCAAATCGCGTGTTATTATTTTTTTCGTGAAGGTTATAGACCTCATATTTTTAATCTGTGCATTGACACCAGCTAAAGTTTGAGTCCGTTTCATAGTTTTATAATTCCTATGCCAGATTTCGGAACTAAAATGTTTGTATGTGAGTGACACATAAAATGTGGTCATACACATAGTAACTAGCGCCATCATCCAACGGAATTATACTGTGAAAGATACTCTTTTTCTCCGTTTATTATTGCATTTTTTATCATTTTCAACTTTAATTGTCATTTTTGTTGGAAAATGAAAAATCCGTTTTTCTATCAAGTTCCGTTCGTGATATTTTTCAAAAATCAGGTTGACGCAAACTATAGTATATATAAGTGTTGAATAATATTTTTTATTATTCAAAGAGTAACGTGACTTGAGTATGTCAATAATACAAAATGCAATTACAAAGTGCCAATTTGTCGAATGACAAGTTTTGACATTATGCGGTTTTGCGGTGAACGTTCATTTTTTATTTTATTGTGTTTATTTAAGTTTTATTGTTGTTAATATGGATAGTATCTACTATACCTATATTAGGTGGGTACCTATAGTATCTATTGTAATGTTGTTAAATACTTTTTAGTTCGTTATATGTTTTCTATATTGACGTCGTCTTGTTATATAAATGCCTTGAACAACAGTGACAAGTTGATACACGTAGGTATTGCATTATCATAAACACAAGTATTTTATGTAAATATATACAATGTTTTTTTTTGTTGCCACACTTAACGAAGGGTACATACTCATACATCAAATAAAGAAAGTTTATGCCAAAAAAATTCTGGGAAACGATGTATTTTTTTTATTTTTATTTCTACATCGGGCGAAATTTATAGTTTTAGTTTTT
The DNA here is from genome assembly GCA_014607495.2 of Carposina sasakii. Lineage (NCBI taxonomy): Eukaryota > Metazoa > Arthropoda > Insecta > Lepidoptera > Carposinidae > Carposina > Carposina sasakii. The sequence continues at coordinate 3,482,425 of CP053176.1, read as the reverse complement.
TTCATAGACAAATAATAAATATTTTCTCGTGAAATAATCTTGCTACACACGCCAATGTGCATTTATGCAGAAAAACGCAGTCTATTTACTCAACTTTGGACCCTAATATTTTGGAAACCAGACGCTTCCCAGGTATGTTTCCATGGAGAATAATGATCGTGATGATGAGGAGATTCCGAAGTTTTCGGGAAGGTTGACGACCAAAAAACACCCTGTATTATTATAATAATATTTCGTAAGTACATACATATAATATAATCACGCCTTTATCCCTTACTAGTGGACGCCCGCGACTCCGTCCGCGTGGACTACAGAAAAAATAAAAAGTAGCCTATATGTTAAGTGTAAAAAGTAGCCTATATGTTATCGCGGTTGTCGTAAAAAATTAATTCACGTTTGTCCCCTTCCCGTGGGAATTTCGGGAAATCCGTTCCCAGTGCTTCCTCGGGGTCCCAAATAAACATATATGCTCAACTTCAGATTCACATGTTTAACCGTTTTCGTAAAAAATAAATAATTCCCGTTGGTCTCCTTCCCGTGGGAATTTCGGGAAAGCCGTTCTAGTGTTTCCTCGCAGTCCCTAATGAACATATATGCCCAATTTCAGCTTCATATGTATAGCGGTTTTCGTAAAAAGTATGAATTCCCGTTTGTCCCCTTCCCGTGGGAATTTCGGGAAATCCGTTTTTAGTCCTCCCTCGCTGTCCCCAATGAACATATATGCCCGATTTCAGCTTCATATGTATAGCGGTTTTCGTAAAAACTATGAATTCCCGTTTGTCCCCTTCCCGTGGGAATTTCGGGAAATCCGTTTTTAGTCCTCCCTCGCTGTCCCCAATGAACATATATGCCCGATTTCAGCTTCATATGTATAGCGGTTTTCGTAAAAAATATAGAATTCCCGTTGGTCGCCTTCCCGTGGGAATATCGGGAAATTCTTATAGCCTATGTTCATCCAGGTCCAATAAGGATTCTAACGGTGAAAGAATTTTTGAAATCGGTCCAGTAGTTTTTGAGCCTATTCATTACAACCAAACAAACAAAGTTTTCCTCTTTATAATATTAGTGTAGACGAGGTAGGCAGAGCACCAAGGGCCGATAAGACCACATGGTGCCACTTCTGACCAATTCTGAGGGTATAGTTGATATGTACAAGTTCGGTTAGTAGTGACAGGTGGTCAGCCCATCGCCTACAAAACACCAAGACCCTCTTTTGTAAGTATTTATTGAAATATAAGAAAACAAAACTTAACCTAAACTGAAAACGTGTTACCTAATACGTAAAGATACCAAAAATCAATGTTCACGAAAACAAACATCCATTTTCATAAAAACGATATTATTACAAAATGAACTTTAAGCTATGAGCAGAGCCTGGAATATTCCACAACACAAATCTTTTGAAATTACCTGTAGACTCCGTTTCATAGAATAACTCCTCTGTCTGATTTCCGAACTAACATTTTTTGTATGCAGCGACACAGATAATGTAGTCATACACATAGGAACTAGCGCCAGCATTGAAATGAACTATTTGATGAAACGCACTCTAGTGCATGAGTAAGTGGTTGTTTTTCACAGAGTTACGAAATTATAGACGCGGCATTTATAAAACTGATTATTACATACATAGATAACAATGGAATTAACAATAATAAATAATAATAATGTCTTTATTTGCATTAAACACGGTATGTTACAGGTGGTAATAATATAATTATGAAAGTGCACATGTTTAACAGCAAATCCTTTATAATTGGGTAAGAAGTTACAAAATTACAAATGTAATTTTTTTTAATTAAGAATCATTATGCCAGAATAAGCCAAATTTAGTAACATGATGAATGCATGAATATTATAATTTTACCTATTAGGTATATGTCGCATTTTATTTTTTTTAAGAAAAATAGTATTGGTGTACAATAGTGTTGGTATAACAAGGGGTTAACAACACTATTTTTCAGATATTTACCATACAAATTCCTACATACATACAGGCTGTGGGTGACAGCCGGGTAAATACTGAAATGCTGAACAAGTACCATTGTGTTGAGTTATACGACAGTGTTATTAGTTTATTACTCGCAGGAAATGTATTTTTGATTTTACTATCAGTAATCTTTGCTCTCCGCGCCAATTGTATCGGGCGATCCTGTGACTAATTAAATGGGCTTATTGGTTATTGTGTGATACATTGCTGTTTTTTGGATCACTTGTGACTCTCCATTAGGGTTGATCAGTTATTTGAACCTTTTTGAGGGCAACTTATTTTCATCTTTTGGTTAAATTTTTATTTTTGTGCCATTGTCTAAGGCCTAATTAAACGAAGTAAACAAATTTTTTCCTGAAAATATGAAAAAAAAATGTCGGAAAATTTTCACTGGTTTTCGCATCAGAATCATGGTCCGAAGTAATAATAGTATCAATACTTGCTTGGCTGTCACAAACACCCTGTATAGATACGGCTATGATCCCGAAATGGGATAGCCAGAACTGGAGGATGACGAAGAGAATTCTTCAGTCACGTTTATCAAAGTGTGATCAGAATTCAAAGTTCAGTGACAATTTGCTCATCATCTGAGAGTAGCAGTACACTTCTGAGGTCTTCAGTCGACTCTTGGATGCAAGGAGATGTACCTAACTAATGTATTCTAGTGAAGCATCGCATTAGCTCAGGACCCATACATCCCATACAAAGTATCTCCCAAATACCACATAGTTTTAAAGATATTATATAATTTGAATATCTGCTGAAGTATTTTTCTGGGTATACTATTCCCTAATACTATAATATTGGAATCATATTTTCACCACCAATCTTATTTATCTTATACATATGTAGTTAAAACAAAGTCGTGGTGCGGCGAGGGTCTTCACTAGTATCAAATAAATGCGTCAAACGCTCAAAATAATAAGTCCTTGGGTTTACAATAGTAATTATACATAACCGTGTACTTAGATTATAATTACAGTGTGATGTAAAAAAACACACCAAAATCGTGTTTTTTTTTCACACATCATCGTCTTATTACGTATTCAGTACGCTTGTTCTACCACCCTAATACTAAATCGTGGATATTACCAACCTTACTACACAGAAAATAAAACTCGTATTCGCGTGTAAAAATATACCATAGGCAATATAGACTTTTTTAAATTGGTATAGAGGCGGTATTCCTTTGTCTTTGGGTGTTGTTACGCTATTGGGTAAGCTTTCGGGGAGAATTGATTTTTTTTCTTTGATTTTCGAGGGTGGTTTTATAGGCGAAGATTATAGGGTGTTTTCTTATACCACACTTGTACATGTATATTGTTTTTCCGGGAAACACCGTTCGAAAATGTTTAAGGAATTCCGGAAAAAATGTGATTTTTAAATGAAGCTTACCGTAGTGTTTTCTGTTTTAATTCTAACTTGTAACATTGTAGTTTCGTAAAATTATTACTATTACGCTAGCTGAAATCATTTTCATGCTTGATTTTTTCTTTTTTATGTACTTTTGTAGTGCAGTTGGTAAGTAACTTTGATATTTTCTCATCATCTTGTTTAATACAGGGTGTTTGTGACAGACAGGCAAATATTTATATCATGAGTTCAGACCATGATTCTGTTGCGGAAAACACTTAATTTTTTTTTTATAATTTAAGAAAAAAAAAATTTTTTTGGTTTAATTATGCCTTAGATAATGAAATAAAAATATAATTTTAACCAAAATATGATTTTCAAAAAAAATACCTAACTGATCAACCCTAATGGAGAGTCACAAGTGATCCAAAAAACAGCAATGTGTCACACAATAGCCAATAAGCCTATTTAATCTGTCACAGGATCGCCCGATACAATTCGCGCGGAGAGCAAAGATCACTGAAAATCAAATCAAAAATATATTTCCTGCGAGTAATAACACTTTCGTATAACTCAACACAATGGTACTTATTCAGCAGTTCAGTATTTTCCTGGCTATCACCCACACCCTGTAATATCTCGTTTTGTTTGTTTCATCTTGCTTGCTTTTAAATGTAGAGAGCTATAGTTTCGTAATTTCCTGAAAGTGTTTTTACTAAGTCCTCGCGCATATTGCAAGACAACCACTGATCAGATTATGTTAAAATTACAAACAGTTAAAATAGACTCTTAAATCTCAGAATGTAACATTATCGGCTGTTTTATGACTATTACATTTTTCGATAGCCACAACCAACTATTCTTCATATTCATATTCATACAAAATACTCATTGAAGATCTCAAAACAAAAATATTAAAACCCAATAGGAAAGACGAGTTTTTCTAAACGAAATTCTTTACTTACTTACGCTGTTCATTGTAAAATATATTTGAGAAAAAATTTGAGGCCACCTAAACGAAAATCAAGTTATTAAGGCATTCTTCAAAATAAAAAATTCTGTAACCCGGTGGCCTGTTCTTAGTATGGTAGATAGTGATGTAAAGTATCGATATAATGGGAAACTACTCTTGGTTTTTCGATGTTCAGTTTTAGAGTAATAGAAACATGCAAAAAAGTACGAAATAAATAAATAGTTGCTATTTTAACGAATAAAACTTATTTGAAATGTCGTCATTGAAGTTATCGACTACTGACTATTGATTGAAAATTTGCAAAATTTTAAAAAGTGCCAATCCTTAAAGGATACTGCTGCCCATTTAATTTTCTTCCTTCGAATCTTTCTTCGTAAAAGCTTCATCATCAACGAGTAACATAGGTATACTGTCTATTTATATATGAAAAGTTTTTTCGTTTCAAATAAGAAATCTATTCTAATCAGGAATACTAACAGCTCATATTAAATGTTTTGTCATTATTTTTAACGTTATCGACATATATTTTTATACATAATCGATATAAATGATCACATCACTAGTGTTCGCTGTAAGACCAATAATTGTCGCAGTAGCGGGAAGTGGTGGACTCATTAAGGAACTGCAACTTGTTATGTTTGTGTGTATCGGTACTGTCGCGTTCAGAGCGGGTTCATATTTATTGTGGCATAGAACGAAACTAGTGAAAATGTTATTTTTGTATTTTTCATTGTAGTATTTTTTACTAGGAGTCACCTCGCTGTGTCAATACTAAGTAAAAATCTCTACATACTTTAGGGTGACTACTAATCAAGTCAATACTAGGTAAAAATATCTACATAAATACTAATTGAAAAAAAACATAATCTTCTGCACCAATGAAATAAAACTTCTAACTATTTTAAATAGATCCTAATAGAAATAATATTTTTTTGTTAATGATTATGAACTAACACAGTTAAGTCAACTTGGGTCGGTGCTTGTCCTAGTATAAAACAAAAACGTGTAAAAAATACAAATACCTACTTACAAATATATTCACAGAGTTCACAACAACCCTGAGCTACAAAATTTGAATATTACATTTTTTTATTTTTAAATGCTGCTTCACCAAATCAATTAGTTTACATTGTAAAAAGTTACGCACGCGATTGTCCGTATCGCATATTGCCGAATCGAGTGAAGACATTTCGATCACTTTTGCGAAGTACCATTTTTTGCCGCCAGGTGCCAGCACTTTGTAAATGGAACATCTAAACGTTTATAGCCCTGTAATTTTAGACATTAATCGCTTGCTATAATTCCTTGAAGTATTTCGTTTATGAAACAATTTGTGATCGATGTTTTCTTGTAATATAATTTTACTTCTTATTGGAAACTAACTTGTTAGACTGCGAAATTATAGGTATGTAGGTATCTCCATCTCTATCTAAATTACTTATAAGGAATAAACTAAAGAAACACATAGGACATGTGACGAGAAAGCTTCAGATACCTTTGATAGCGATGCCGTGATATAACGGTCGAGAGAGGGACCTTTTCATTTTTCAGCACCATAAAAACGGGCGTCTTTGTTCATACGGCCGTCATATGACGGTGACGGTATCCAGGAAGTAAAGCTTAGACCTATTGGATTTCTAAATATGGCTGTATGGTCTCCACGTTTACTTAGGCTTTCAGCACGAACCTTTTTACGCGGCGTAACGTAAAACTCGCTAGCAAAATCTATGTGATTTGACAGTTGGACGATAGCGTTACGGACTATCGAGAGGTTCGTGCTTACCCCTCAGATTGGTAGTAACATTTTTTGTACGCTGTAACATCTATAATGTAGTAATACACATAGTAACTAGCGCCATCATTCAAAGGAACTATTTGGTGAAACGTACTCCAATTATTGACACGAAATTGACAGCTGTCAAAACGAGCCACTTTTAGTATCTCCTTTTATATACCTACATATAACTTTCTTTACTAATGCTCACAAGTCCTATTAGCATGAATAATTCACATAAGTATAGGTCAAATACGTTAAATATTCAATGATATACCGATAATTGCATCTTCGAAGGCGTTTAATAGCAAAAACTTTATGATTACACTGTTTAAAATTATGACAGACTTTTAAGTAGTTCTCATGTTTTATACAAGACCTATAAATAACCTAGTATAATATCATATGACTAAGTAATGCCCTGTTTGTGAATCACAAGTTACAATAATCAACTAAAATCTAGTATACTAACTACAGAGACCTAAAGACCTAGGTAGGTACATAGGTAAACCCATAAATAATAAGGGAACTTCTGACAACAAACGCCTACTAAAATAATATTATTTTTAAAAGGGTACATTTGGCACGTCCGTGAGAACAAATTTCGTGCAAATCTATTACTAACCCCAAAATAAAAATTATTGGAAATCGATAGATGTCGGTAAATTTTTATCCTTCAAAGGTTTATGCTGTAAACTACAGGCATACTTCAGTATTCTTTACTAGAGTGCGTTTGATTACTTACTTTTTAGTCAGTAAAGATCACTAACGCCATCTATCCAGATGATTTATACTATTTTTTTACTTTTTTCCAGTCCATGTGAAGGAATAACTAGATAATATAATATAGGTGGTGCCCTATGTAGTTATTTATTAATTAATGAAGTATGAATGATCTATATTTATTCCTATAATTAAAACTTCAAATATTATGCATGCCACGTTTTATAGGCAGCCAGCAAATAAGTATTTATTCGATCAGATAAGTATGTTGTAATCAACACACTTTGCACGACATGCGAACTAAATTGTAATGCTAATAGATATACGTCTCATAATTGAATTACAAACATGTGATTAGTTACGCCATTACGCTATAGAAATACTGATATGACGAAGTACCTATTTTAATGTCTTATAACTTAGTGAGTAGGTACCTAAGTGTTGAAAAAAAATAGTCTTTGTGTAGGTACATTTTTTTTGTAACTTGTACTTAGAAACACGACAACTAGCACTTTAGACTTTAGACATAAGTCCAAAAAGTCCATCAATATATCTTAGGATTGTAGGTATTGGTACGGTGACGAGATAATAAATATACCTGTTAATACTAGCTGCAAAATACAAGAAAATAAGAAGAAAGCAAGTACAAGAAAATGCAAAATTTTAAGTCCTTAAATAATTTTATAACCGGAGTAAAAAGGAGAGTAAGAACTTCCGATAATTCTCTACCTGTTAATCCTTTCTTTTCAACAATGTTTTTTCCTGGGTCAGTTGAAAAAGCAGACAATATTTTTTTCCTTTTTTTCATTCAATTTGCGCTACCGGAGCTACAGGAAAAACAAATAACTACTATAGCATTAAAAACAGAGGTAGGTACTAATGATTTTTTTATGTCACAGTAAAAAAACTTACAAAAATAATGCATAATGAATGTTCTATCTAATACGTTCTTTAGTTTACAACCCTACGCCTGTCAGGGCGTAGTTTTCAAAATGGCGTCCGCGAAAAAACAGCTGACATTGGCGCGAAATAATTGCCACTAAATTGTTCACTTATTTCACCTGTTCGATGCAAACGCAAACCTAAAAACATACTAAAACGTACCGTTCTAAAGTAACAATTTGCACGATTAACAGTCTTAACACCTAATATTTAGGTGCACGTCTTATTAAACGTGTGCAAAGAAAAAAATTGGCACCGTTTAAGGAAAAATGAGTACGTGTCAATGGGCGAATGAGTTGCACAGCAACAATTTAAACTTTACACCTAAAGGTATAAGTATGAATTTGCAATGTCCTAGCATGGCTTATAATGAGTAATTATTATGTCAATTTTCTTTTTTTTTTGCTTGAAGTCTAGCAGCAAGCTCGTTAAATGCACGGCTTAAAAATATAAACTCGTTTTCTTGTATTAATCATGCCTAGTATGTAATAATTACTATACAGTGCGACTAGGATGGCCGTATAGTTATAAAAGGCACTAAATTATCGTTGATGACAACTGCTTTTGTGGAGAATGACAGTTGAAACCACAGATAATGTATAAAGTTACAAATTGCATGCGGTTAACAAGGAGGTTCGAATTTGAGACGAATATGTATTTTTTTGGTATATTCTGGACTATAGGATGAAAAGATTCAATATTCAGTAAAGTAGGTGCATGTAGATTGGTACTATACAAAAGATCCCTTTTTCTGAGAGTCACCATTCTCCGATATTAGTGTAGTTAGTAGTAATCCAGCTTGCGACGTCATAGATCCTGAGTTCGAATCCCGATAGGTACAAACATTCATAATGATACATACATACATACATATAATCACGCCTTTAGCCCTTACGGGGTAGGCAGAGCACCAAGGGCTGATAGAACCACATGGTGCCACTTCTGACCAATTTTGAGGGTATAGTTGAGATGTACAAGTTCAGTCAGTAGTGACAGATGGTCAGCCCATCGCCTACAAAATACCAAGACCCTCTTGTCCCTCTACTGACCTGTACCTACAGATAATGATTATTGATGTTTGTTTCCGAGTCATGGATGTTTCTATACTTATCTATGTATTTTTATACCGTTTAGTACACACGACCTTTTTGCTGTAGTTATTTGAAGTAACACCATAGAATAATAAGTCCCAGAACCCTTGATCACGCACATTTTTGAAGCAACTTTTAGTCGGTCAAATTAACCTAGTTGAATTTTATTTCTCCCCTTTATGAGTCACATTCAGCCTATTTTTGGACATATGGTCAATTTTTACAACCTATCTACTATATTAAAACTCTAAAAAGTGATAATATTTATCGATCTGGCAACAATTTTCGGGTTAGAAGTGCCGAAGATGCGGGATTTTTGCCTCGTTTTTTGCTTCACTGCCCGGCATACATTTGTCATTGATGACTCCTTGTGGAGACTTTTTAATCTATGGTAACACCATAGCCGAGCCGTAAGTAGAGTCCATTTCATAAAATAACTCCTATGCCTGATTTCGGAACTAACATTTGTTGTTTGCAGTGACACAGATAATGTTGTCATGCACATAGTAACTAGCGCCATCATCTAAAGGAACTGTACGGTGAAACGCACTCTATAAAACCAAGTCATCCAGATAAACAAATCTTCACGCTGTACAAAATAAATTAATAAATAAGTTATGAGCCTCATAGAATAACAAATGACTAACATTATTTGGTATTATAATATGTGCAGTGACAACAGATGTTTGTTCAATAGTGTGTTTAAACATATCTACATATCGTTATAACTACACACTATATTCTTGTAATTGTGCCCGAAAATCGGCGGTACGCTCAGTCAGCCCTCACCACGACTTTAAGCTAACTGGTAAAAAGTGGATGTGTTTAAATTGCACACTGCTGCGCAACCTCTTTGAGGGATAATGGGCGTGACTACATGTATGATGACTACATCATGAAGAAGATCTTACAGCCACGCTTATCATCATCATCATCATTTACAGCCCTGAGAAGTCCACTTTTGGACATAGGCCTCCCCCAACAACCTCCACTCCGGCCGGTCAGAAGCAGCCTGCATCCAACCGATTACGTTATTACGTTTATCATAAAGATGTTAAATTAATTGAACCTCCTCATAACATATTCCAATTAGGTACCTAAAAAACCTTTATTCTGACAAAGAAGAAATATTTCAAATTTTTTAGCATTTTTTTTTTTTTGTCCCATGCCTGCGGGGCTTCACTATAACAGATTGTTCCCTGCATCTCAAACGTGGCTGGGGGATCTCTTTGACGATACCTACCGAAGATTCGGCTAACCCGTTCCGGGAACTCTTCCTTTCAGCATAATATAGACTTCCTATAGAAGCTTGCGTTAAAAAAACTTAATAAACTTAATAAAACCACCTTTTATAACGCCAATCTATATTTAAAGGGAGTTAACTCAAAAATCGTGTTATCCTAGTTTGGTACTAAACACCATAACTTTGCCATACCATTACCATACCATGGGTACCTGCACCCATGTTCTCATCAAAAAACCTTGTTATTAACTCTAAGGACTTCTTGAAAGCAGTTGTCATTTTCACAATGTTGTGGGCATAATTTGAGAGTTTTTTTTTAATGTAATTTTTCCATCCTATTGTATTTGTTTTCTTGCGCAAGAATTTTTCTGCTTCCTTCAATTTAGCAGCTGCTTATTTAAATTCAGCTGCTTTGTAATATGAAGTTATAAAAGTTGTTAAATACTTTTAAAACCAATTTCTAAAAATCTTGTAATCGTCGACTCTACATATGTAAGAGTAGGTAGGTAGGTTATAATTAAGTATACCTATAAGTATGTACTAAAAATAATTGATTACGTACATACTTATTTACCTACTATACCTACACACTATTATCCTTCCACGTGGCACATTAATCTCCCTATTTCAAAATTATTAAAAAAAAACAAAAGAATCAAATCAAAACTCTAAATAAAATTCTATAACAAAATAGACGTTCAAAAAAGTTTTTATGTCTAAAAAACGTAAACTACGATTTTAAAATTTTAAAATAGAAGTAAAGTGGATGAAACAAAATGAGCTACACTTACCGGAACTAGGCCTGTCGCTGTATCTTGTGCAGTACACCCACGCGGGCCATAGAGTACCGTTCCCTTGCTGACTACTAGCATCTGTACTTCCGCACGTTGATACCGCTCCACTGGACGTCGAAGAAACCATAGAGTTTGCAGAATCCGGTCTCTTCTGGGCCTCTACAATCTTTGGTACTTCCCTCTCCTTATTCACTTCCCCAATCTGCGACACCGTCTGCCGCAACCCACCGAGCGGCGGCAAATTAGTCGAATCGTTCGATTCTTTCGATTTTAAATAATCGAAACTGTATCTCTGATAGTCGTTCTGTTTCGATAAATCGTACGGCTTGTAGAGAATACTGTGGTTAGGCCCAACCGGTTTTGGTCCTTCGATTTTGCTTGTTTTTCTCAGGGCGTTTATTCCGAATTCTGGATGGAGGATATTTGAAATGGAAAACTGTATGGGCGCCGACGGCGACTGTCTTTGCCGCCGGTCCGGTTCGAAGGCTCGCTCAGCTGTTTCTATAACCGGTTTCACATCCGGCGTTTCCGGCCTGTAATAGTTCTGATAGTTTTCGTTATGGTGTTCAGGGCTTGGTGGCGGTGAATTTGGCTGTACTTTAACGATGGTCATATTTGGAGAGTTTCTTTCGTACCTTGAATCTATGGTAGTGCAGGTATATTGGCTTTGCGGGCAGTAGTTGACAGGATTGTCGGGATGGGGTGCCGGAACCCTACCCGTCACGGGTCCTGGGCTATTAGCCTGGTTAGGACTACAGCGGTCCTCAAACGCCATTATTTCTCTTTAGCTTCACCTGTCACAACACGGCAATTGTAAAACCACCCGCGGAGCTTCACAAATCCGTCGAAATCTTAATCAACCGTAAAGGTATGCTTCGATTGTTGCTTCAACTCACAATACAATTGTCCCAACAAATTATACAGTCTGTATCCGATTAAAATTCATCGGAACACACCGATAGACTGCGTTACGAATGTAGAGCACAGTTGTCAGATGCTTTTGTTTATTGCATCAATATTTATTCGTCATGACTTCTTCATCTTGCTCTTGCCACGACGTTATCACTGTTCTTTTGTTTTTAAATTTCGTTGGCAACGCGTGATAGACAGCCGGTGCTGTCAAATTGAAACGTCAATTGAGTTTGACACGGAGATGGGACTGCGCTCGCGGCGGCGGCGGCCGAGTGACTGCGCCCAGCTCGGGCTCCGGGGGACACGCCCCCGAACAAACAAGCTTTTTTCCCTTCCCCCCACGATTTGTAGGCGTCAACCGTTCTCCGCTTTTCATTGCCTCGCAACGCTATTGAATTTGTGCCGTCTCGTTTTGACGCACGCTTTTATGGTGTATCCGAGAGGGATGCCGCTAGTACAATTGATATAACGTGATTGTGTATTTAGTGGGGCTGGTAGAGATTTGTAAATTCAGTTGTAAATTGCTGTGTGGCTCTTTGCGGGCTCATAATGTATCAATAATACTGCCGGTCGCTTTTGAACGCTCGCTGTACAGAATTTCAATTATGCTTTGACAGAATTATTATATTGATAGACAGTGCGCCATCTTGATGAATTATTGAACGTGTTCTGTTTGGTAACCCGCGCTTTTTACGGATTATGGCTAGAACAGCTTTTAATTAAGCTGTGTCTTCGCGTAATTCTACATTAGTCCTTTCTTTTCCAATTATTTCATTAAGATCGGCTACTTTCTCGTGTTTTTTTAACATTCAAATACTTATACGTTCATTTAATTTACTTAATTACTTTATTTTTAATCAAGTAAGTAATGAACCGTTCAATTTTGCAAAGGTTAATTGTTTAACATTTTATATTGAAAAGTATATGTCCCAGTAAGTAGTTAACCTTGCGGCACATCATATTTTAAACGATTTTTTTTACAAAACGGAGATTTTGTTTAAGATAAAATATTTCTGCATAATTCATTTAAGTATTTAAAAGTCGATATTTTATTTATAATATTTTAAAGTAAGTTGTTTGTGCCATGAATGAATTTAAAGAGTAGTTATGTTAAGGTGCATTAACCCAACTAGGTAGGTACATTATTTTTAAAATGTTTACCATAAAAAAATATTTGCTTGTTAATGGAAAATTACCACGCATGTTCCGGGTTTAAGCAACTACTTAAGTATGTACCTACTACCTACCTTACGTACCATGCTGCTCTGGATCTTCTATGCTGCCTCTGGGAGTGAAAACAAACGTAGGTATAATACTACAGCTGCTTCTCTTCCCAGGGATACTGTACAAGTCAGTAGAGGGACACTTGGTGTTTTGTAGGTGATGGGCTGACCACCTGTCACTACTAACCTAACTTGTACATCTCAATTATACCCTCAAAATTGGTCAGAAGTGGCACCATGTGGTTCTATCGGTCCTGCTGTAGTGCTCTGCCTACCCTGTAAGGGATAAAAGCGTGTGTGTACGTATGTATGTATATAATTTGCACAGCTTCTTATTTGCAGGTAGTTAGTAGGTACGCCTATTAAGTAACATCGCCTATCGCCGCTTTTCAGGCACAAATTCCTTATTAAATTTTTTTTAAGTTTACGAATATCAATGGCAAATATTTCTAAGTCACTCTTAATGGGTATTAGGAAGGCGTATTATTAAAATTGATAAATTTAATTGTGTCTACCTATCGTTACTACTTATTCGAAAGTTCAAATCTCTAGCGCCCTGTGGGCTAACATCAATTGCTGAATTATTTTATGACATAGATAGGTAGCTTATAATCTAACTAATCCTACAAGGGCCACTATTAAGCCAGTTGTGGGTAAACTTTCATTTAAAATATCTACATAGGTACGTAAATAGAACCTCATTTCACAACTCCCAACCCTATCATGCCATAGAATGATCATAGACAATAAAAAAGAACAAAACAAACATGGCCACGCTGACAAGGCGACCTGTCACTCCGTCCCGCCTAAATGCCTGTCAAATGTCAATGCAAGCGCCATTGTAATCTCATTGTAATAGACGTCGACGAGATACTCGATTTGCTTATATAATTGCTTATTGATAAGACATGATTTTGTACTTGGATGTCGCTTTGATATAATAAATTTATGCTCTATTTTTTATTGAATCGAATTAGGTTTAAACTATAAATTCTTAAATTTATAATTGTATTGAATATGTTTATTGCAAGTAGCCTCTATCTTGTTAGAGTGCGTTTCACCCAATATATTTTTGTTTGAACGATGGCGCTATGTGATCGATGAGTATACATATAATAAAAATGTTACTTCCTGACTAATTCCTGACTAATTTAGGGATTCTCCATACTAAATGGAAAATAAACATGTGAAATTTTGTGGGTAGGTTCCTTTTAGTGGGCTATTTACATAGCTTTTCGCTTAACATACCACTTTTGTTACATCCTGTATAATCAAAGCATGTGTTATTCTATGAAATGGAATATTCTAGAACTTCTATAAAATACCAACTAAGCATAAGTTTCACGTTGTGTTATTGTCAACTATACTTTTTAACCCCCGACGCAAAAACGACGAGGGTTATTTAAAATAATTATGGAAAGATACGCACGGTTTAGGTATTAGTGTAGTAGTTTAGTAAAAACAATTATGAATTTCATAATTTGTTTTTAACATTATCTTTCACAATGTTCCAAAATGTACGAGCAAAACGCAGTTAAAAATAAACTTTCTAGGCTGTCATTCAGTTTAGTTAAAATTTAACCTTTGCTCTTAACCATTGTTTAAACAGCTCAAGTTAAACTAACGGCTCCACACCTCGGGGTTAAAGTTACAAGTTATGAGTAAACCGACGATTAGGCAGAAAGAGGACAGTTTCCATCGAATTAGTTATGCTATGCTAAGATAGTATTAATCTATGTAGAATCAACGAAACTAAGTACCTACAAATATTAATTGTATCAGGTGTCACTATTCGGAAGTTCAAATTTCCATTGAGGGGTCGCCCACCACCGGGGTCTACACCCTCCGCTGACTCTCGGATCTGCCGACTCATGGTCACGAACACAAGACACTACTGTCGCAACGAGAAACCAGATCCAAGCACCTAGCATGCAACCATAAATACATAGCTGCTAATCCGAAAACCAATTAAAATTTTAATCGACATATGTTTCGTCAACACCCGTGGCATCATCAGGATTAGTTTTCCATGTTGGTTCCAACAGTTAGAAGTGTCTTGTGTTCGTGATCATGAGTCGGCAGATCCGAGTGTCAGCGGAGGATGAAGGGCCCGGTGGTGGGCGACCCCTCAATGGAAACCTATAAATATTTTTTTTTAAGTATTGGTTCATGAATAGGAAAATTTGTACACTGCTTAAGTATTTCACGTGAAAATGGTGGAACGGATAAAAAGTCTACATACGAAGTCTTCGATATTGAGTGCCTTTTGTTTGATCAGCAGTTAAACAAACTAATATTTAAAAATATCAGTCAAACCATAGTATTTTTGACGTATTTTTTACAAATAGTACTTACATAAGCTTAACTGCCGATCAAACAACTGATAGGTACCTAATAATGGCCAATTTCAATACTAGAGATCATAAAGAATATCGAATACTCTTATATTAAATTCCAAATTTGAAATTTTGTATAAAAACAATGGAACATTCACTTTTGGAAAGCCAAAAACATTGTATAATATTATGGACGACAACCTTTACAATTTGAATATCAATAGTTGACTAATGGCACACGACAAACTAACGTAACACTTAGAAATTAGTGATTTCTGTCCGCACAAATCATTAGTTTAAATAGGTGAAAAGTTCAAAACATGGCTCACCTACTTTAAGGTAAATATTAAAAAAAAATAGATTTTTTCATTGCCTAATTTCAGTGACTAGTTTTAAAGTATCTACGAACTTGTCAAAGTTTGTGAAGCCAATGTATCACCAAAAAACCAATGAGCCCATTTAACTTGTCACAGTATAGCCCGAATCCAAAAAGTAATAGCCTAGGTCAAGAGTATCAAAGTTGATATTTTAAAAAAATCTGATTTAAAACTGTCGTTTTATCACGTTCACCTCGTTCCGTTTTCTAGAATGTCCTCGATTTTTTCAAACATCATTAGGTGGCTGCATGGACACTAATGTCCTTTGCCTATCCTTCGTGAACTAAAAAAAGGACTAAAATGGCGCCAAATTTCAACTCTTTTAAAATTCGAACAGTCTTATAGGAAATACCTACCTATACATATAGTATTAGTACGCAAAGCGGAAGGGCGTCTATTCCAGCCGCGGCGTGTGTGGTCCTGTGTTGTGGCAACAACGTTTTACGACTTACAGCGATTGCGTTAAGGCGATGCTGTTCCAATTTTGAATTTAAATTGCCTTTGGCATAGACAATAGGATTCACGATGAGGTTGGTAGCTCGCATAGGTATTGTACCAAGTTCTTGGTAACTCGAATTCAAATGTTTAGGTTTCAATTTGGGCATTTGCGCACTAAACTTTCGGCTCGATATTATCGGAAAGATAGTTTGTATGCTCTCAATATTCATTTTGGTTATCGGAAAACTAAGTCGCTACGAAGACTTGGTCCTGACAATTCTTGCCTACATGGACTACCTAAATGCAAAGAATGAAAAATTAACAACATTTTTTATAATTACCAAACATCTTTACAAGCTGTCACATTTTTATATTAGTAGGAAATAGAACACGTACCTAATATATAACTTTAATATAACTTTATTGTTATAATATAAATATACCTATAGCAGTGTTAAAAGATTAAATCCGTATCACTTCCCCTTAACAGGTCAATCACAACATTGCTCCCGTGCGCCTGTTATCTAGCGTTGTAAACATCGCTATGACTCTATAGGTACGTACATTAGAAATACACCTACTTATGTATACTTTGGAATGCTATTTCAACGTTGGTGATTATAAAATATACATGACTGCGACTTTTAAAGTTGAAGCACTAAGTATTATTTGCCAGAAACTTATGAGGTGTAACAGAAGGTGATGTTAAGCGAAATGCTTTGTAATTGGACATTGTCAACTGAAACGGCTGAAATATACCAGCATTCCTATGTATACAGTCCACATTTATTTACGTCCCCGTTAGGACCCTTCACATAGGCCACTATAAGAAACTTCACCATAAAATATCATACTCGAAATCACATGTTTATTTTTTCAGAAACAACTCAGGAATATTCATACAGTCTTGAAGAATAAATAAATTGAAGAATAAATAAATAAATCTTTAATGTTGTATGCCATATTTCTTTTTGTGTATGTGCAATAAAGAATAAAGAATAAAGAATAAATATTTGATTTCGAGTCTTAAATTTTGGGAATAGGTTATCCTATAGTAGGCTGTTTTCATAGCATTTCACTTCACATACCCCTTCTGTTACAGATTCTGTTCAGAATTCAGATTTACTATACAGGGTGTTTGTGACACCCAGGCAAATGTTGATACCATGACTTCAGACCATGATTCTGAGGTGGAAAACACTGAAAATTTACGCAGGAAAATTCCAAAATTTTCCGTCATTTTTTTCATATTTATAGGAAAAACATAGTTTAGTTCGTTTAAATAGGCTTTATATGATGACTTAGAAATAAAATTTTAACCAAAAGATGATTTTCAAAAAAAATTGCCCTCAAAAAAGTTCAAAAACCTGATCAACTCTAATGTACAGTTACATCATCATTTCATCATCATTTACAGCCCTGAGAAGTCCACTGTTGGACATAGGCCTCCCCCAACAACCTCCACTCCGACCGGTTGGAAGCAGCCTGCATCCAACCGACGCCCGCAACCTTGACCAGGTCATCCGTCCACCTCGCGGGTGGCCTTCCCACGCTGCGCTTGCCGATACGTGCTATCCACTCTAGAACTTTCCGACTCCATCGGCCATCAGTTCTTCGAGCTATGTGCCCTGCCCATTGCCACTTCAGCTTGCTGGACCGTTCAGCTATGTCGGTGATCTTTGTACGTCTGCGGATCTCCTCATTTCTGATTCGATCACGCAGAGAGATCCCAAGCATAGCTCTTTCCATGATTTTTAATGAGGCACATAGTTAGAGACCACGTCTCGGCACCGTAGGTCATCACCGGCAGCACGCACTGATTGAATACCTTCGTCTTTAAGGACTGGGGTATCTTGGACACAAATAAGCTTCGTAGTTTCCCGAACGCTGCCCAGCCGAGTTGGATTCGCCGAGTTACCTCCTTCTCAAAGTTGGACTTACCTAGTTTGACCGTCTGTCCCAGGTAAACATACTCGTCAACAACTTCAAGCATCGAGCTCCCAACCAGTACAGGAGTGGGCGGCACATGGACGTTCGACATGATCTTCGTCTTGTCCATGTTCATCTTCAGGCCCACCTGTTGGGAGACTCGATTGAGGCCATCGAGCATTGTGCTTAGATCCTTCAGCGATTCTGCCATGACCACGATGTCGTCTGCGAACCGAAGGTGAGTGATGTATTCGCCATTGATATTGATGCCGAGTCCTTTCCATTCGAGAAGCTTAAAGGCGTCTTCCACTGCATTGGTGAAGAGCTTCGGAGAAATAACATCTCCTTGTCTCACTCCCCTCTGCAAAGAAATCGGCTCAGTGCTCCGCTCCTGTACTCGTACCGACATGGTGGCATTGCTGTATAAACACTTCAGCACTTCGATATATCGATGGTCAATATGGCACCGCTGAAGAGACCTTAACACTGCCCATGTCTCGATCGAATCAAAGGCCTTCTCATAGTCCACGAACGCTAGGCATAGTGGCCGATTATACTCTTCCGTTTTTTGTATAACCTGCCGTAGCGTGTGGATATGATCTATGGTACTAAACCCTTTTCGGAAACCGGCTTGTTCGGGAGGCTGGAAGTCATCAAACCTGCGAGCAAGACGATTCGTGATTACCCTTGAAAACAACTTGTAGACATGGCTCAGAAGCGAGATAGGTCTATAGTTCTTCAGCAAGGCTTTATCGCCTTTCTTAAAGAACAGCACCACCACACTTCTGTTCCATGCTTCCGGCGTTACGCCTTCGAGCAGAACGGAATTGAAGAGTCTTTGGAGGACCTTCAGTACCGGAGTTCCACCCGCTCTTAGAAGCTCTGATGTAATTCCATCGTCACCCGGCGCTTTGTTGTTTTTGAGTTGTTTAAGGGCAGTCCTAATCTCGTACAGGCTGATATCCGGGATGTCTTCAGTATAGTGTCGGGTGAGCTTGGCTCTTGGGTCTTTGTCTAATCTAACAGGTTTAGCGACCGAGGTATATAGCTGTCCATAGAACCTCTCGATCTCCCTTAGCACCTCTGGTATGGTAGACGCTACACTGCCGTCCTCTGTCTTCAGCTTCGTCAACTGGCTCTGCCCAATAGATAGTTCTCTTGCGAACACTTTGGAGCCTTGGTTTTGCTCTATTGTCTCCTTAATGCAGCGAGTATTAAAGCTGCGGATGTCGTGTCGCAGAGACTTGGAGATACGTCTATTGAGCTGCCGATATGCTTCAGCGTCATCAGAGGACTGCAGAGACATTGCGCGCCTTTCCGCCATGAGGTTGAGGGTATGACCAGTTAGTTTCTGGGGTCTATTTCTACGGTTAGGTCTAAGGAATTTAGACCCCACCGTGTGGACAGTTTCTACCAGCCTGTTATTTATATCGTCCACTGACATGCAATCCTCTAGGCAAGCAAAGCGGTTTGTCAGCTCGAGTTGAAAGCTCTCGGGGTTTTGAATGTACACGGATGAGGGTCGGAGTGTAGACTTCACAAGTCGTGATCTCTCCCGTTTGACATTAATATTCAATGTGCCTCGAACCATTCGGTGATCGCTACCGGTTTTCACCCTGTTGATCACTGAGACATCATTGAATATCCGTCTATCGGTGGTCAATATGAAGTCTATCTCGTTCCTCGTGTGCTTGTTGGGATGGAGCCAGGTCCATTTCCTATGAAGCGGCTTCTTAAAGAAGGAGTTCATCATAAAGAGTCCCTCCATCTCTAGAAAATCGGCCAGCCTCTGGCCCCTGGGGTTCCTGTCGCCGGATCCAAATTGTCCCACTTTCAACTCATTCTCACCCCGCTTGCCCAGTTTCGCATTGAAGTCCCCCATAACAACACAGAAATGAGTTTTGGAGGTATGTATGGCTGTACTTATGTCCTCATACATAACCTCCACCTCGTCATCCGGATGCGTCGAGGTCGGCGCGTATACCTGGATGACCTTCAACGAGTACCTTTTTGATACTCTGAGTATCAGGTATGCTACCCTGCTCGACACACTCGTGATGGATTCGATGCTGTTTACGAGGGACTTGTGGACGATAAACCCAACACCACCCTGGGACTTATGATCACCTTCCCGGTGGTAGAGTAAGTTGCCAGATTTCAGGGTTATCGTATCCTCTCCCTGTCTTCGGACCTCAGATAACCCTACAATATCCCACCGCAGCTTACTCATTTCCTCTTCCAGCTCATCGAGCTTTGTGTCCTCCTTCAGCGTGCGCGCATTGTACGTCACCAGCGATAACCCACGCCTATGGTCCATTTTCGTAGCATTAGTCGTCGTACAGTTGGAACCCGCCCAGGGATTCTTAGCACCCCTGGCTCCGGCACTTGACCGGCGCCTGTCGGACAGGCCAGTGTCGCCTCCGGAGCCGCCGGGCACTTGGGGCCTTCCTAGATTTCTACTCATGGGGGGGGGGTTACAAGTGATCCAAAAAACAGCAATGTGTCATACAATAACCAATAAGCCCATATAATTAGTCACAGGATCACCCGATACAATAGGCGCGGAGAGCAAAGATTTCTGATAATCAAATCAAAAATATATTTCCCGCGAGTTATAACACTGTCGTATAACTCAGCAGAATGGTACTTGTTCAGCATTTCAGTATTTGCCTGGCTGTCACCCACACCCTGTATAACAGGTATGTTGTCAACAGCTTATCATAGTCCAAAATACAAACCGCGGTCACCAACCCGTCTGCCCAGCGTGGTGACTATGGGCAAATACCCCTCCATGGCAGACTTGTGGCGTGCCCTGAGGGAGGCCTACGTCCAGCAGTGGACTGCAATATAGGCTGATGATGATGATGGTGGTGATGATGATATTACAGCTACATCTCCTTCCGTGCATGTTGTAAGAGTCGACTGGAACTCAGGGTCTTATTCTCAAGCGATAGCTGTCTTTTACTTCTGATTCGTGTGACTGTAGATTCTTATTCGTTACCCTCAGTTTTTGCCACCCCATCCATTTAGGGAACACAGCTGTGTGTATTACATCATCATCATTTCAGCCCTGGGAAGTCCACTGCTGTACATAGGCCTCCCCCAACAACCTCCATACTCCATCTCCATCGGAAGCAGCCTGCATCCAACCGACGCCCGCGACCTTGGCCAGGTCGTCCGTCCATCTCGCGGGTGGCCTTCCCACGCTGCGTTTGCCAATACGCGGTATCCATTCTAGAACTTTCCGGCTCCATCGGCCATCAGTTCTTCGAGCTATGTGCCCTGCCCATTGCCACTTTAGCTTGCTGGACCGTTGAGCTATGTAAATACATATAGACACGGTTCTGTTCTCGAAATTGGTTAGCCAGAACTGCAGGATTATAAGGGTCATCCTACAGTCACGTTTAGATTAGCGTGACAGGTGACAAGTTTCTAGCTTATCGCCTAAAAGAAGGCCCGAGTTTTTTAGTCATGTGTGTCACTTCGACTTGAGTAGGTACATTATTATAAAATATTTTTTAAAAACAAAAAACCGACTTCCTCCCCTTTGAGCCTAAATTGAGCTTACTAAAGAAAAAATTTGCTAAAGGGCAAATATATATTGCATTAAGCCGTGTACGAAGTTTAGAAGGCATAATACTGTCAGATTGAGATGCCAGCAAATTATTAAATCGGCCACATGACGAAAAGGCACTGAGAGAAATGACTAGGCTTCGAAATTTTACGTCTGACAATATAAGCAACATATATAGGTAATTGGGCACTCCTTCTTGTTCCCAATCATTTGAGGTCGGTGTAATATGTAGGTACTCTTCTTTCATTCATCCCTATTATCCGTCATCTCGTTACTCTCATGTCTACCTCTTCCTCTATAACCATCTTACTTCGGACACGGCTTAACGCAACATATAATTACACGACTTAACACAATTATCTTCATCTTCATAAGCCTATTGAAGTCCACTACTGGACTCCCCTTGCCATAGGGGAATTTTGTTATTAAAAAGTTCCACTATCTGTTTTTTCGGCGGCTCCATCATCAGACCCTCGTTTCCTTTATACCATGTGTAGATGGCCGAAAATTGAAATATGAATACATAAAAAAATAATAATAAAAAAAAATACAGACGAATTGATCTCTTTTTTGAAGTCAGTTAACAAAGTCGCTTTCCGCTGTCTGTATGTCTCTATATATGCTTAGATCTTTAAAACTACGCAACGGATTTTGATGTGGTATTTTTTAAATAGATAGAGTATTTCAAGAGGAAGGTTGATATGTATAACTAGAGACCCGCCCCGGCTTCGACCCTGGGTGTAAAGCTCTCTCACTCGGACGAAGTCGTGGGTGGCCGCTAGTATTGTATAATTTCACTTCATGTGGGTACATCATCGATGTTTTGACTAATACTTGTTATACGAATCACTCAATAAACCACATATTCCCCTCACATTCAAGTTGTTTACAATATCGGTTCTCTAACCACCAATTATCGCAACAGACAAGCAGACAAGTTATCATTAATTTTCACAATATAAACAATTCACGCCGGCAAAGATGTCTCACGGTATAATTCCTTTGGATGATGGCGCTAGTTACTACGTGCTTGACTAAATTATCTATACCCATATCGAGTTATTCTATGGAACGGAGTCTACCTACGCTTTCTAAAAGCCGTCTATTAATTCTCTCGACGGCCATTTTGGAAGCAGCTGTCAAATTTCCCGCGCGAATTGCCGCCATTTTGAATTATTCTTTTTTTTTTTTTTTTTTTTTTTTAGTTTATCCCGAAGGAAAGGCATGGGGAACTAAGCCCATACAGCCTAATCATTGTTAAGTAAAATGTATTCTGAATTTATGATGGATGGTAATGATGATGATGAATGGAAACGTCGGGAAAATCCTCAAGAACAAGTATAAAGTTAGTCAAAATGAAAAATTATTGCAGAAACAACTTACATGCGCCCATGAAGAGATCGTAATCCGGCTAAAGTTTCACTCGGCTTACCTGCGTATAAAACCATGCACACGCACTAGATTCACAGCACAAGTAATCAAAATATAACTTATCTACCAGAAAACATCACTTTACGGACACATGCAAGCCATTTACAAATAATTTTTGATTTTCACAAGAAAATTACACCTGCACCCTTCCAGCTTTTCCCGCCGAATCAATTTTGAATTATTCAATGAATTTTCATAGACAATGTAAATAAAGGGTATATATACATCATTTAAATGTATGCTTTTATAACATTGTTAACTACTCGGCCATCCTATTACATTTAGATCCCTCTCAATAAAATTATACGCATACCATGGTCGAATCTGATCGTCATACTTATCTACACGTAAACTTAAAATTAGTCAGGTCTCTCCATTCTTAACATAAATGGCTGAGACAGAAAGAGACAGGTAGGACTTATTTTAAGTTTAGGTTTTAAGTGTGACGGTCACAATCGATCGACCATAATATTCTGACTAAAGGTAAGTAGACATAACAAGTTTATTTAAATTTTTCAGTGGCCTGCCCACATAAACCCATTAAGTTCATAGAGAATCCCAAACCACAGATAACGTAGAGCAGGGTCCCCCAAAGTACACACCTACCGGAGTGAATTAAGAAAAATTGCTCGCTAGCTCATGAAATATGATGGTGTGTAAGGCTGTCTGTAGGGTGACCATGATATTGATATAGGATTGTTGACTTTATACATATTCATATCATAAACATGCAGCCTAAGGTACATTCACCTTAGGCTGCATCTTGCTTAACATCAGGCACGATGTTTGCCTAGATAACTGTAAAAATATATATATTCCTATTTTTTATTGTACCTACCTACACAGAAAAAACAAAGATAATATACAAAGGCTAGCATATCTAAACCTAAACTTTTGTTGGATAAATTATTAATTGAAACTAATAAAGAGTAACTAACTATGTAATTGTTTCTTTGCATGTTTAGTGAACATTCGTGAAATAATTTACTTGTAAAGACTAAGCTTTTTTAAATGGGGTAGACAAGTATTTATCACCATCTCATCAGATAAAGAAACAGTCCTAATAGGGGTTGAGTTAAGTTAATTAGTACACCGTAGAGTTTGTCATTCCCTTAATCAAAATAATAATCGGTTTAAGCTACACTAGGTACACGAGATTTTTTATTACTCTCCAAATTTCTTTATTGCCTACTAGTGAGTGGCCATTAAGCAACTTCACTTAATAGAATCCGTTTGACGCAAATCAAGCGTTTTAATACACACAGAAAATTTCATTAAAATCGATCGAGCCATCTTTGAGTTTAAGCAGGACGAATGTTATTTATTAGTAGTTTAACAGATAGTTATTTTTCTGTACCTTCTAATTATAAGAATTTTATAACTGTCTTATCTCTCTCCTTTTTTCTTGACTTGCGTTGCCTGTGTATGTCATTATGTATGTGTATATGCCAAATAAATAATATTATATTCTACTTTCTACGATAGTGTCTCAATTCTACCCAATCTAGTGCAAACAGGTAAGTTCAGAGTCCTAATATCTTTAACCTTTATGGTGACCCTACACTATCTGGGATAGGCCAGGTGCACACACAATAGTCCCTAATGCTCCCGCCCCCGACTCGCCCTTATATTGTGCACTCTCCCTAATATCTAACATACTTTATAATATTATTTGCTTTTGATGACGTTGAAAATGGCTGCTTTTTATTATGAAATCTTCAATTTAAACTATTTATCTATCAGAAATCGGCCACGATTTTACCTTACTAAAAACATTGAATTAGGTTTTCCTGGGATAAAGATATAGGTCTATACAGGGTGTTTTTTCGTTGCCACACTTAACGAAGGGTACGTACTCTATACATCAAATAAAGTAAGTTTATGCCAAAAAATGCTGAGAAAAAATGTAATTTTATTTGAAAAAAAAAATATTACTTGATCGGCATATTTATAGTGTCCAGTGTTTATGCTAGTTTTTTTATTGACAGATATTAATTATTTCTCGTGAAAAAATCTTGCTACGCGCGTCTATGTGCATTTATGCAGAAAAACGCAGTCTATTTACTCAACTTTGGACCCTAATATCTTGGGAAACAGACACTTCCCAGGTATGCTTACATGGAGAAAAATGATCGTGATGATGAGGAGATTTCGTAGTTTTCGGGAACGTAGACGACCAAAAATCATCCTGTATAATTAATCTACATTCATACCTTAACCGAGATGTTTCTGTTAAAAACCAAAATAAAATTTCAATTATTTTCCCGGCATAAAAGAGATTTATATTATCTTTTAATTCAGACTTTCGATATCACTTACAGCTCTTCCTCTTTTGAAAATTTTAAGCATAAACGTTAAGCCTTTGCAAACAACATCAAAAATGTTACATTTAAATTGTTTTAGATACCGTGAAATTGTCAACTGTTACTGTAGAATGAATTTATTTATTCCATTACATTGAAAATTACTACTTAATAGTCAATTGCTAAAATCGTCAAATGTGAAGTAAGTTCATGCCCATTATTTACCTCGTTTATCTGTACATCAAATAAAATTAAATATAAATGAAATAATCAAAAGATTTCGCATCGTCAACTTTCATATTTTCACGACAAATATCATTCAAATAATGAAACCAAACAAAATAAGTACTTACCTACAGTTTTGCTGTAATAACGACGGCCGATTAGTGTAGTAGATAGTGGCCCTGCCTGCAGCGCCACAGGTCCTGGGTTCGAATCCCGGTAGGTGCAAACATTGATATGATGAATATCGATGTTTGTTTCCGAGTCATGGATGTTTCTATACTTATCTATTCATTTATATACCGTTGCTTAGTACTCACGACACAAGACCTTAGGGATCTTAGTGTGGGACTAGGTTAATGTGTTGTGAAGTGTGTGAATATATACAGGATGTAACAGAAAGGGTATGTTAAGCGAAAAGCTACGTAAACAACCCACTATAGAGAACCTATTTCCAGAATTTGAGACTCGAAATCACATGTTTATTTTTCAAGATTGTATGAACATTCTTGAGTTGTTTAGGAATTCTCCATACTATCTAGAAAAATAATCATGTGATTTCGAGTCTGAAATCTTGTGGATAGGTTCCTTTTAGTGGGCTATTTTCATAGCTTTTCGCTTAACATACCCCTTTAGTTACACCCTGTATTTATTTGTGTTTTATAATAAACCCCCTTATTAAGTAACCTACGCTGCTATTACACATTATGGAGAGTCTAAACATGTATTTACTAACAATTATTAGTAATTACTAACCTAGAGTAGTAGTTACCCTTAGTAACTTAGAATTAGGTTTTATATTAGTCTATTTACAGACAGTTTTATGTTTATCCACTCGCAGGCATTCAGTACTATAATTATTAATATACCCGCGACTCCGTCCGCGTGGGCTGCAGAAAAAAACAAAATGTCGCAATTATCCGGGATAAAAATATTTTCCCGGGATAAATTGTAGCCTATGTGTTATTCTTATATGTAAGCTGTGTATTATTGTGTAAGGTGATTAAAAATCCATTCAGTAGTTTTGCGTGAAAGAGCAACAAACATCCTTACTTATACATCCTCACAGACCTTCGCGTTTACAATATTAGTAGTATACAGGGTGTAACAAAAGGAGTGTGTTAAGCGAGATGCTATTAAAATAGCCCCCTAGAGATAACCTCTCTACTAATCTACTAATTCTACCTTATATGACATTTTAGAGCAAATAATATGTGGAATATCTTGTCAAAATTAGACAATCTTTAGCTTATGGAATATCTGTTAAAATTAGACAATGTTTAACTTAACCCTTAAAAAATGTTTAAATTATTTTGTACTAACACGCATTATATTTAGGGGGTAGTATGGAAAAATCCTAAATAGCTCAGGAAAACAATACACACCTACCATCTTGAAAAATAATCGTGATGAGTCCGAGTCTCAACTAGGGATAGGATTTTCTAAAGGATATTTTTTGACGTTTGTCAACGTTTCCAAATACTACGCATTCTCCTCATCATCATGAACATTTTTCTCTATTGAAGCATACCTGGGAAGATATTAAGGACCGTTTTAGCGGCCATCTTTAAAAACGCAAAATACTAACATCTGTCAAATACAAAAAAATACCAATTTCAGCAGAAAATCTTTATCACGCCCATCGAAGCACCCACCGCTAATTCTAAAGAAAACAATTAAAAGATAACCTCAAAAAAAGAACAAAAATATAATACCGAAGCTATAAATATGTAAAGCTGACCCAAACCACTGTCCGCTAATTCTCGTGTATTATAAAAAAAAATGTTCCTAAACTCTGGCAAAGATGTCTGTACAGTCATGACAAGGCATTTTGCAACAAATTGTCGAACTCCTGCGTGTTTAGGCAATGTAACGTCGCTTTACATGGAAGTTCGTTGCTGTAACACTCCTGCGTGATAGATAATGAAGGCTTGGTGAACCTATAGGTATTATCCATTTGATCGAGAAATAATGTTACCTTTGCCATGATTTGCCTTTATTTTAGTAAAAAGGATATAATACACGTGTATAGCCACGGTATGAAAAAGGTTAGGCAGAATAGGGGAAATTACACACTCATGTTTAATCAATTAGCCTATTATATTAATCTATATATCTATTCTATTACATACAATAAAATTGTAACGGATCGATAGTTGTGCACGCTAATCTCAGAAACAGCTGGACCGATTTCGATGCAGTTTTCAGGAATATATTGTGACAGGTCCCACTTAACATTTACCTATGCTAATTGTAATTGCGACATTTTGTTTTCTCTGCAGTCCATGCGGATGGAGTCGCGGGCGTCCACTAGTTCACAAATAAAATTAGAAAATATGTAACTAAAAAACATCTACCTATTCCTGTGCCGATGCGAGGCTTCACTAAAATACAACAGCTGCATCTCCTCCTGACATCATCTTTGACTATCCTTTTTCGGGGACAGAGCCGTATCTATGTGTTAATTCGTTTCTGAAAATCACTCACTCACAGAACATTTTCCCACTATGTATTTTCTTAATATTTTGTCTATGGTTGGTTACTACACATACACCTCAGCCAGGGCACACAAAAAACCATAGACACCAGAGTCCCATCTGCCCCTAACAGTCGGTAACACAGGATAATCCTGTGTGAGTCCTCCTTAAATAATTAGTCAGATACAGGATGTGTTATTTTTACATATTAGGTACTACGTGACGCGAAAACGTACCTGATAGATAGAAATTGCGCAATGAACGTGAAATTTAACACGGTTAAAGATAATATAGGGAAGTGCATAAAGCTATTTTTACCTGATTGCACCAGGAGGGTTATCATTTTAATGTTTTTTTTTTAAATACCAGTAATCCTACCAAAACTTACTTTAAAAGTTGGTTCTTTACCAAACCATTTCTACCTCTCTTGAAAAAGTTCCTCGTTCTATAACCAGAAAATAAAATTAAGCACTACAATTCGATTTTTTACGTTCATTCGTAAAACTCAATTAGTTTCTAAGGTACCTATAACGTACCTGTGAACATAATATAGGTCTATGAATATAATAGGTCGTGGTTTGGAGTCCCACTTGGGTGAAAAAAAAATCAAAACATATATTTATAATATTAACTATACTGTACTGTAGTTTTTAAGTTAGTTATAGAAATTTCTACCCTTCCTGTACTTGTAATCTATACATTTAATAAAAATTTAACGGATCGCTGTCTGTACATGGAAGATATATAAGAAAAAATATTATAGAATGCCTTTATCAACGCAATAGTACCCAAAACAATGAGTTTTGGAATTTTTGTCTGTTTGTCGGTTTGTTTGTTTATCTGTGCGTTTGTGCACGCTAATCTCAGAAACGGCTGAACCGATTTCCATGCAGCTTTCAGGAATATATTGCGACAGGTCCCACTTAACATATAGGCTACTTTTTATCCCGGGAAAAAGTTTTTATCCCGGATAATTTCGACACATTTTGATTTTTCTGTAGTCCACGCGGACGGAGTCGCGGGCGTCCACTAGTAATCAAAAATTTCCCTATAAAAAATCTATTTAAAAAACCATGCAATCAGGCTTAATATTTTTTAATTATTTCAGAAAATCTTAATTATTTTCCTTAAAAACGTTAAAAAAAAACATTAATGTCACCGAGTTATTAAAACAGCCTGTAAATAAAGCGAAGACATAGTTTATATCGCAATTGACCCAAATGACATTCTACCGAAAAAATATAAATATCCACCAAAAAAAAAGTTGAGGTTGTATGCCTTAAGTACCTTTGCCTGGAACATTGATAACTTTTAAAAAACCCGACAACATGGCCGACGCTTTCAACGTCCTTCGGCGTTAAAAAAAAAACAAAATTAGTGCCAAGCGTAACATAAAGTTACATTGTCGTGGTTCCGCAGATTTGGACTTTTGTAATGCGTTATGCGTTTTAGGATTTGCGATTTTAGTACAATGTAGGAAATTGTCGTAACAGATGACTAGCAGATGACTTTGCTCGTAATAAATTGGGTAGGGGGCAATACATATATGGATACCAAGTACTTAGGTAAGTTAAGTTACACTGTCTGATGCAGAGCGGGTTACCTACTTAAATACAACAGCTGCATCTCTTTCCGTAAATAATTGTCGTAAGAGTCGACTAACGAATTAACTTTAACATTATGGGAGGCGATACTGCTCACCTCCCGGAAACCCGTAATCGCCGCGTACGATACCCATCACCGGCAGGCATGAGGACAAACTCTACTTTGGCGGCACCACGGGGCTAAAATTATAATTATATTATTTAAATATTTATTTCCAAATAACGGTTTTGTGTATATTTACAAAGCAAAATTTGTTTAAATATAAACATAAATATTCTATACCTAGCATGCCTACTTTAAGATACAGGTAAAAACATTTTGGCTATTACCCTAAAACACCTACAGAACCCCAATCAAAAGCTTCCAAATTCAAATTGAACGCGGTGGGAGATGAAAAAGCGAGACTAATTTCATGCGCTCACGCAGTGTTCCATTTTCAAAATGACGCTAGAACAGGACAAATGCATGTATTAGAAAGAAATGGCGCTATTATAAATGTATTAATCGGGTCGTAATTTTGGGAATATGTTGTTTATGTTGAGGTGGGTCTAGTTTTTTATTTATTTCTCGAAAATATCATTCTTAATGTCATTTTCGACCTCAGCATAAGATATATTTATTTTAAAATTATGTGCATAAAGTATACATATAGTTCAATACAAAAGGAATATAATAACATAAAGAAAGAACAGGTTGCATATCATGCATTTGATTGAATTGTATTGTATAAGTACCTACTTAAGTTAGATACATTCATAATTATATGTGTTCCCAATAGAGGTAGCCAGAACTGCAGGATCACGAAGAACATCCTATAGCCACGTTTAGCATAGCGGGGACAGGGTCAATGATCAGTGTCAAGTTGCCGACTTATCGCCTGAGAGACCGCACCTGAGATATAAAATTGAAATAATAGATAGTATTTTAAATAATGTCATCTCTTAAATGTATATAATGAAGAAATACCTAAGAAGAGAGCTTAATAACATAACCGGTATTATTCATGTACACGGAAGCGAGACGTATTAATCATTAATGGAGTTGTCACATTAAAGATCTCCTTTATGATCCTCAAGTACTGACTACCCCATTTCGGAAACACAACCCTGTATGTGTATATGTCTACTCTCGCATCGCTTTTGTAAGCTACGTGGTAGGAAGATGAGCAGATCCGCTACCTTAAAATTACGATTCTTTCTTGATATGAATATAGAGTCATGGGTGTTAGATAAGTAATCTATGTATTTATATACCGTTGCTTAGTACCCACGACACACGACTGCAGAGATCTTAATGCGGGACCAGAATAATACATACATACATACTAACCACGCCTTTATCCCTTAGGAGGTAGGCAGAGCACCAAGGGCCGATAAAAGGGTTTTTGCTATCTAGTGTCTAAGTTTATTTAAAACGAAATGTAACATACTTTACTCAAAAAAAAAAAACTACATGGTGCCACTTCTGACCAATTTTGAGGGTATAGTTGAGATGTACAAGTTTGGTTAGTAGTGACAGGTGGTCAGCCCATCGCCTACAAAACCCGAAGACCCTCTTGTCCCTCTACTGACTTGTACAGTATGCCCGGGAAGAGAAGCAGCTGTAGTATTATACTTTTTTTTCACTCAGAGCAGCATAGAAGCTAGGTTAATGTGTTATGTAAAACGTGTGTGTGTGTGTATTATATTCCCGCTGGCCCCATTAATGGGGACACTGGGGGCCAATGGGGCCAGCGGGAATACACCTTTTACTGGGAAGACGTAGGATCATCAGTACCACCGCCTGTACCACTGAATTTATGTCATGTACAGATTTTTATCATCATCATCATCAGCCTATTGCAGTCCACTGCTGGACGTAGGCCTCCCCCAGGGCACGCCACAAGACTGCCATGGAGGGTATTTGCCCATAGTCACCACGCTGGGCAGGCGGGTTGGGGACCGGATTTTATTATACTAATATTGTCACTAGCTATTACCCGAGGAGGACAGTCAGCCGGCCGTAAAAGAAACGCCAAATGACAATATGAGTTTTGAAAGAAACCATATTGCGCCGACCGATAAGTAATGGAATAAATTACAGGATAAAAGAAGAGATGCATGTAGATGGGTCATTTTCAAAATAATTGCTCATTTCAGAAAAAAATCTTGTCCATCATCTTTCCTTAATTTCTACAAAAAAACTGTAATGGCAATATTAATAAAATACTGAACATTACAAAGAAGCCTTTCTTTATATTGTATTATAATGTCATTGTTGGTAGTTGATACTTCATTTTTTATATATTGCGAAATTTTTAAAGCATGTTTCTGGTCTTCCTACAAAAAACGTGTGTCCAACTTCCAGCACTGATATTTTAAACTTGAAAAAACATTAAAAGTATTTTATTTATTATCAAACAAAATTGGCTATCCTCTCTAATAACACTGTAAAATGTGTGTAGAATCCTTGAAAATTCATTTGACACATTAATTTTAGTTATAAATAAAAAATAAAACTGGTCTCAAAATTACTTCATCGATGTTATTTCATTTATGTAACGCATTATTTAGTCGCGAAAAAGGTATTTTGTTAAACTTTAATACTGGCAACATTTGCTGTCACTGTCCGAACCTCAGGCGACCAATCACAGGGCAGCAGCCATTTTGTTCTCGGCAAAAAAGTTGGGTGTATGGTGTGCGTCGATAAAAAACATTTATCTGGTTTCTTTTTGGTAAATTGGAAAAA
Source organism: Carposina sasakii (assembly GCA_014607495.2). Classification (NCBI taxonomy): domain Eukaryota; kingdom Metazoa; phylum Arthropoda; class Insecta; order Lepidoptera; family Carposinidae; genus Carposina; species Carposina sasakii. The sequence goes on along the minus strand of CP053176.1, from coordinate 3,449,988 downwards.
ATACGCAAGGTAAGTAAATTTAAACTATTTTTAATTGTCAGGAAACTATTATGATAGTGCTATTCTGTCGCTAATTAGCTGCAACGATCGAGTGAATTATGTTCTGTGATTTGAGGTTAGTTTGTAGAAAAACATGCTTACTTGTTCCTTTATGTCACACTTATGTAACATTTTTTTATGTTACGTTACATAAAATTGGATTAAGACGTGTCCACAGCATGATTTTAAATATTATATAAATTATAATTAAACCAATAGTAAAATAAACATGTTTTTCTATGGTCGTATTCAGTGTTTTGAGTGATGCTTGGATAACTTAAAATCCTCAAATTGGCCCTATAATAGCTGACTGTAATTTACTAATCATTTTATACCTTCGTTTTGGTTTATACTGTACAAGTTGCGCGATCGAGTGTATATTGCGATCTGCAGCTTTGAGTTATTAGTGTAATATATTTATTTAATATAACCCAAGTATTTTCGTCTAGCATTAACAGGCTCTGACTTATTCTAGCATGACAAGTTTGATACTATTCTCAATGTTCAAAATACTTGTATACAATGTGATTTGTTAATGTGATGCAAAATTTAATTTTCACGTTAAATTTTACGACGACGTATGCTTCAAAATAGACTGCTTTTATCGTTAAATATGATTTTTTTAATTATTATTTTCTGAGTTATTACATTGTATTTTTTATTCTTTACAGAAAATATGCCTTTGTCTGCGGCAGAGAGGCAAAAACGGTACCGAGACCGACTAAAATTGAATAATCCTCAAAAATGGAAAGCACTACAGGAAAAAAATTTAGAAAGAGCTAAAAAATTCTATAAAAAAATTGGGGAGCTATCGGATCGAGAGAAAGAAAGCAGGCGAAAATATTGGAGGACTTTAAAACAAAAATCAGACTATAAACAAGAAGTTATAGAAAAGGGTAAAACTCGAAAAGAATACCAAAGAATATATCAGAAAAGATATAGAACATTAACCAAAGAAAATAAAAATATGAAGAAAAAAATTGAATTATTAATCAAAGAGAATAAAGCTTTAAAGAAAAAAATATATAGATACAAAATTTTGCAAAACACAAAAGAAGACGAAGAAAAAGAAAATATGTTTAGCAGAGAGTCATTTTATACTGTGTCAAGCCCAATATCAAAAACCAACTCATTTGTTGCTAATTTAAACACTACTGAAGAAGAAAAAGAAATTATTAAAAAGGAGTTATTTGAAAAGAATGTGTTAATAGAATCCTTAAAAATACAATATAATGCAGCAGGAAGTAATGAAAAGAGAAATGTATTAAAAGAAATTGTAAGTAACGACATCGTAAAAGGGTATAAAATGAAAAGTAAATTACAGTCTGCTATTGGGATTAAATACCCAATCAGACGTAATGCAAAAAAAGTTAATATTAAACGAAATAACCTAGCAAATAAAATTTATACTTTTTTTAACCAAGATGATGTCAGTCGAGCTACTGCAGCTAAGAAAGAAACTAAAACAAAAAATAAAGTTAAAATGCAAAGACGATATTTGCTAGATTCGATGGTAAATTTACGGTTAAAATTTGTAAAGGAGACTGGAATTCCAATTTCATACGCCACATTCAGACGTTTCAAGCCATTTTACGTATTGATCCCAAATTTATCAAATCGAAATACTTGTCTTTGCAAAAGACACAGTAATATAGATTTCAAGTTTACATCCCTAAAAACACTAAAAAATTTTAAGGACGGTGATACTTTGGACACCGTTATAAAGTCTACAGTGTGTGATTTATACTCCCAAAAGTGCATGTATTCAACATGTGATATTTGCAAAAACAAATCAATCAGATATGACTTACTGAATATAAAATTGAATGAAAAAGTGTCATGGCTAGAGTGGACGGTCAAAACCATAGAATATGAAAAGAACAATGAAAAAAATCAACCAAAAAAACAATTAAACAAATAATATCAGGTATGTTAGAATCTCTATTATCAAATTTTGACACGGAATTAAGAGGCTTTAAAATTCATATTTACAACATTTCACATCAATACAAAATTTATAAATCATTGAAGGAGAATTTACAAAGAAATGAAATTATGCTACATTGTGACTTCTCAGAAAATTATAATTGCAAATTTCATAATGAAATACAAGCAGTACATTTTGGAGCATCACATTCACAAATCACCTTGCACACAAGCATTATATATAATGATGAAACTGATCCCGAATCATTTTGTACATTTTCCAACTGCAACAAACACACACCGGAATCGATCTGGGCTCACTTGGAGCCCCTGATGCGTGACATTAAACATAGATTTCCTTTGAAAGACACTATACATTTCTTCTCAGATGGTCCGTCAAGTCAATACAGGCAAAAGAAGAACTTTGCCCTTCTTACCAAAATGATAGAATCTTATGGTTTTATTTTTGCAACCTGGAATTTTTTTGAAGCGGCCCATGGGAAGGGTGCAGCGGATGGGGTTGGGGGAGTAGTAAAAAGATTGTTAGATAAACAAATATCATACGGACATGATATACCTGATGCTGAAACTGCGATTCAATTACTTGAACACAATACTGCTACCACTGTAAAATTATTTCTTATTGATCAGGAGGACATATTGAGAATAGAAAATCAAATTGAGGGTTGTAAATTTGTGGCCGTTCCAAATACGCAAAAAATACACCAAGTAATACCAAACGAAGATAATATAATTCAATATCGAATTTTAAGCTGCTTTTGTTTAAAGCCCAATATTTGCCAATGTTATGCCATAAAAAGTCACAAATTAATTACTGATCATGTTAAACGTTCAAGAGCAAAACGACTTGTTATAGAATCTACATCTGAAAGTGAATCTGAGCAAGAAGACCTAGAGATGTTAGTAACCAATAAAGTTTTACCTAATTCTGATGATGTCGAACCTATAGGAGAAACTAATCATTATCATGTCAGTAATGCATCTACTTCAAATGTTACTATTTTATCTGATATTAAAGTAAATTTTAAACCTAAGGATCTAGCAAAGATGGTTAAAAAGCCATCAAAATATTATAATGTTTCTACGGTTGATTTGAAGAGAAATTTCTGGGATCTTTTTAGTAGCGATAGTGAATAATATGTATAGTTATATAAGGTCTACCTATTCATACACGAAATATTTTAAGGGTATCATCTAACGGTTTTTAACTGTTAGACGGTTATAACGAAGCCATTTCAAAAGTTTTTTTTCTAATTTTATTAAATATATTTACATTAAATAATTTAAAATTACTTGAGCTACAAAATAAATACTGGTTTCTTATTTTTTGACCTTTAACATTCAGAACGTTTATTTATTTACTTTCATTTAAGGGGTTTTCATTAAAGGTTTTATGCAAAATATATAAAAAAAATTTAATTATAATAATTTCGTAAAAAGAAAAACACTTAAAATATTTTTTTTTGTTGTTTTGTATCTTTAGATACGACTTAAGAAGCTACTGTTAAAATATTTCATGTATGAATAGGCAGACATTATATATAAATATTAGGAAGTTAATCGTGCAGTATTATCATGACGATAGAGAGAATGTTCAAAGTTCGCATTTTAATATTATATTTTTATTTTCGATTTATGATTAACTGAGTAACCATCTTCAAATTAAACATAACCCTGACGGTTTTATTATTGTCATTATTTTGTATGTTTCATGTTTATGTTCACTATGTCCAGTACAGCCGCGGGGTCTACGCTAAGCTAGCTATTCATGTGAGTGACTTAAAGAAATGTAGGAGCGCGACGGAGTTACGCCGATATAAACCTAACCTGTGTCTATGTGCACACTCACACAAATGCAAAGCTCGGCTTAAACCTCACGAACTGTACATAATAATGTACGTGTACGTGTTTGATTAATTATTACAATATTAAATACTAAAAAACTGTTTTATTTACCACTGTGAATGCAGCCCTTGTTTTCTTTTATGTTACTTTTATGTTATTGTGACATAAAAGTAACATTTCTGAAATGAGCAATTATTTTGAAAATGACCCAGATGCATAGCAAGCTCAACTCTACAAGAGATCTCTTCCAGAAAGCCAAGCAAGCAATAAATAATAAAAAAAAAAAAGATAATGATGATCTCCGTTAGCTGATTCTCTTCCCATCTTCGTGTTCCCAAAGCTTTGGTATGAAGCTATAGAGAAACTACCACATCATTACGTTAAACCAGTTTCGACTGCTTACCTTTACAGGGTAAGGGCTGGCGTAGACGACTGTTCACATACATAGATATATACACAGCCGTGTTCCCAAAATAGCGCAGTCAGAGCTGCAGGATCATGAAAGAGATCCTCGAGACAGCCACGTTTAGTATAGAGGCGTGAGAACACTACAACTAAGGACAGATGTAGGTACCTTAAAGGTCAGTGATAAGTTGCTACGAATAACCGAGACGGGGGATGAAGGTGAAGGATATGCGGGCTCAAAAGTTTTGGACGCAATTTTTACCGGACAGCGTCAGAAAGAGGGTTATGTTTCTCGAGTGTATACTATATTTCTTTGGTAGGTACGTTCTAGAGCCTTAACGGCTTGTCGTATTTGAGCTTCAGTGGGGTCATTAGATTCGAATTAGTCGTACGTAAGGGTGACATTGGGTAGGTAGGTATATCAATATTTTTCATAGTCGTGTATTTTTCTATAAGAATAAATAAATAAATTTAAAAAATTAAATAAATAAATTCTTCTATGCTGCTCTGGGAGTGAAAAAAACGTATAATACTACAACTGCTTCTCTTCCCGGGCATACTGTATAAGCCAGTCCCTCTAGGACAAGATCTTGGTGTTTTGTAGGCGATGGGCTGAACACCTGTCACTACTAACCGAACTTGTACATCTCAACTATACCCTCAAAATTGGTCAGAAGTGGCACCATATGGTTCTATCAGCCCTTGGTGCTCTGCCTACCCCGTAAAGGGATAAAGGCGTGATTATATGTATGTATATGTATAAATAAATTAGGTTATTATCTGTGGAAACTTATAGTAAGGTTAAACTTGTCTACAGTCATTCGACTAATCTATGTTTTTTTGGTTACGGCCGATTACACGCGTATAAGTAATGTCCTACATTAAGAGGGCTATATTAAATACAAAGTTTAGTCGGCTGATGATTTAATTCCAAATTCAATTTTGTGTAAAAACAAACGATTTTTTAAAATATGACTAAATATAATCTTAATTTGATCTCTAGCTCTAGTAAAAATGGTTTCTTTTCCATCAACTCAATAGAAACCGTTTAAAAAAGCACAGTCTAATAACCCTACGAGAATTAAGTTTTTAAACGTAGAACGTAGCACACCTCGAAACGCAGCCGTGTTCCCGATAACAAAATGGCGGGTAATTTTAAATATTTTTTGTTCGCCGTAATTACGAGATTTGGGCTCGGGGTGTGGGCGGAGAAAATAGATGTATTGCTTGATTTCGAGTTTCCTACGCTCTTCGGCCTCATAGACAATTATGTTCTTTTAATGCTTCCGGTAATGGCTCCAAGAGTTTGAGATTTAAACCGTTTTAAATTTTATACAAATCTCGAAGGGTGTCAAGATTTTTTTCTGGATCCAGGGCCCAAAATAAACGGATCTTAGCCTAAGCGTAGGGACGGATTCTTATAAGATGTTACTTTAAACCAGGGATTCCCAAACTTTTTTTCTCATAGTAGGGACGGCCTACACCACATACAAATTAAGAACCCCTATTTTTTTACGCCTACGTAGACCCCCATCGAGTCTCCTGTGGACCCCTGGGGGTCCACCTGGACCACTTTGGGAACCACTTTAAATTTTGGAGTACCTAAAGATATATCAGGCTTCTACCTCTACAAACAATCAATGATAGTTAAATAGATAGTATAAAGCGTTTTCACAAATAGTCTTACTAGGCATGCATGTATGATTTAATCTTTTTCACGTATCTTTTTTACGTTTAAATTCTATTATGATGCTTTAATCGACGCATAGGTATGTATTAAAGTTTATCTAGATAAATAAACATTATAAAAATAAAAACAAACAAACATCACTAGGTTGTAACTGGCCGGCGATGCATAAATTAATAATAAGTTTTTATTGTCTATGAAAAGATAAACGCTACAAATTCAAATCGCATTCGTACTGGAACCTATTCTAAAAATAAAGCGCGATATCTAGTGAAACCTGAAGCAATGCACCGATCGACACTGGTCAAGCGCGTGCGAGACAGGGACAGCTATAGTATTTCTCGTTTAGCTTAATTAGAACAGCTTGCTCGCGATTGGCTCGTTCCGCGCGCGCAGAGGGCGTCACCGTCGGGTTCCCGCCATAAATTGAGTTGTTGACACATTAATAAGGTAAGGTTATGTTTTAATATTGTTTTTTTCTACGTTCGCCTCGCGAGCGCGCGAAATTATAAGCCCTGAATATAATTATTGTTGTTATGATTCCTGTTTTAATGAGCTACGTGTGTGGTCCGCGGTTCTCTCGTTGCTTATAAAATTAAACTGTTCGGTTCGAGCATTTTCCTCGGGCCGTGTTATAATCTGAGCGAATAAGGTCTGTAAAAAATTGGCAAGACCGAGCTACGCCTGGGGCCTTTTCGTATTTGGTAGCCGGTGATTTGACACCCGATTGTGGAGGTGTCAGTTGAAACAAGGCTTTAAGGATGTTGGAGGAGATTTTGACAGTTTTGGTACTTATTGTTTTGTGTATATTCTGATGTACAAATTGCATTGCCTCTGGTATAAGAGGGACACTGTGTGTTTAACTATGAGAGTACCTACCTATAAAATTATATGTAGCCTTAAAATCTTTCTTTTTATCTACACATTATCTGAGGATTATAATAGCTCTATGATAATTAATTTCCTAATTCAAAATTTAAAAGCCTAGGATAAAGCAGAAAGTAAACTATTTTCAATAATAATACCAATTTTTCATAAGTAACTTCATCATGGCTACACCTAATTTGATATCCTACTAATATTATAAACGCGCAAGTTTTTAAGTATGGGTGGATGGATGTTTGTTACTCTTTCACGGAAAAACGGTTCAAGCGATTTTAATAAAATTTGGTATGGAGTTATCTGACACCCTGGATTAACACATAGGCTACTTTTTATCTCGGGAAAATATTTTTATCCTGGATAATTTCGACATTTTGTTTTTCTGCAGTCCACGCGGACGAAGTCGCGGGCGTCCACTAGTTCAGTATATTTTAAAAAGCGATTCTAGTTCGATATTATTCTTGGCATGTTTAACATTCTTGGCCCGATCACAGCCGTGCACCCAAATCGTTTTACGGCCCAGACTAACTAGTTACCGATATCGCCGCGTTTAATAGGGTTTTTTGTTGAAAATTGTAAATATAAATTTTATTACATCGAAGATTAGTATTTGTTGATGGATATTGTTCTTTTATGCGTGCGATTGTAAAACGTTTGAGGAAATGCTCGGGTTCGGGTAAACAGAATGTTAGATTTGTGCGCATGCGTGGGAGCGGCCATTAATGCAGCTCTTATATACCAAAACATTACCGTATGGTAAAGGTTGATGGTTTTGTACAAACTTTTTACTGGAGCTTCATAGCTAGCTTTACTCCGTCTTCAGCCTATTGCAGTTTAATGTCGGACGTAAGCCTCCTCTAGGGTACACCACAATGTTACTGGCATAGGGGGGTTTTGTCCATGGTGATAGCTTTACTAGATGTGCTATATCCATGAGTCTTTTAAGGCTCTTACACACCACGTTTTTTTTTCAGCGCTGTTGAACCCTTAGAGTTGAACCTAAAGCTGAGTTGTGACCAATTTTCCGTCGTATTTACTATAATTTTTTATGTGTAGTTGACCCGGCGAACATTGTGCCGCCTTATGCTAAATGAGAAACGGTAGGTGGGTATACGGTGATATGAGGTTTCCTAAAATGTTATTTTGATGTGAAAAACACTTTTATCCTACTAATATTATAAACGCGAAAGTTTGTGTGTATGGATGGATGGATGTTTGTTACTCTTTCACGTAAAAACGGCTGCTGGAGCGATTTTAATAAAATTTGGTATGGAGTTAGCTGAGACCCTAGATTAACACATAGGCTACTTTTTATCCCGGAAAAATATTTTTATCCCGGATAAATTCGACATTTTGTTTTTTCTGCAGTCCACGCGAAGTCGCGGGCGTCCACTAGTTTTATTATTATGTTTAGGTAGGCACTTGTACAAACTTTATCCTAGAAATATCAAACACAAAAATAAAGAATCATCTGATTTGGTGCACATTAGTTCAGAAGTTATGCGCGTATGCAATATGCATATACAGTGTGTTTTTTAGTGCTCACCCTTAACGAAGGGTACGTACTCTATACATCAAATAAAATAAGTTTATGCCAAAAAAAATGCTGGGAAAAAATTTTAATTTTTTTGTTTTTTTTTTTATTACTTGATCGGGCGAAATTTTTAGTGTCTAGGTTTATGTTAATATATAATATATAAAGGTTTATGTTAACGTGAAAAAATCTTGCTACGCGCGTCCATGTGCATTTATGCAGAAAAACGCAGTCTATTTACTCAACTTTGGACCCTAATATTTTGGAAACTAGACACTTCCCAGGTATGCTTCCATGGAGAAAAATGATCGTGATGATGAGGAGATTCCGTAGTTTTCGGGAACGTTGACGACCAAATATCACCCTGTAGGTATATACTCGTAGATGAAACATTTGATTTCTAAAAACTAAAAACATGTAAGTAGGTACACAGAGAAAAATTGTTCATAAAATACTTTTGCCAAAACACTTACGATTATTTATTTTATATAGATAAGTGTTTACCGGTTATAGGTGTTTGTGCAGAATTTATGACCGATTAAGTATAGACATACCTTGTATACATTATTAAACTCTGGCTAATCTAAGCCAGAATCTTTTAGGCTTGGTTATATAGCCTTAGCCATCGTCGTCGAATAATGGCTAAACCGGTCACATCAAAGTTAACGCTTATTACTAGAGTCGCCATATTAGATGTGTCATGATTTTTAAGAAGTTATGTTGCAAACCTCAGCAAATATTTCGAAATAAATCTTAAGTTAAATATTATCTGTAATGTGGCAACACTGTTGGGATTGAAAATGGAATGGCGAAAAAAAAAAGGTAAAATGGGAGGAGAGCCACTCGCGCTCAACACATTACACATTACGATTCGGGACGAGCTGGTGAGCAGTCATAGGAAGAAAGACCCACTTTAAGCTATTACATAGATGCGTATAGTCTGTTTCATAGAATAACTCAGATAATGATGTTTCATAGATAGTGTAGAATTACACAGAGCAACTGGGCAGTGCTGCAGTCTTTCCAGCGGTGCCATATTGACCATCGATATATCGAAGTGCTGAAGTGTTTATACGGCAACGCCACCATGTCGGTACGAGTACAGGAGCGGAGCACTGAGCCGATTTCATTGCAGAGGGGAGTGCGACAAGGAGGCGGGCGTCGGGATGCAGGCTGCTTCCGACCGGTCGGAGTGGAGGTTGTTGGGAGAGGCCTATGTCTAACAGTGGACTTCTCAGGGCTGTAAATGATGACTTCATCGTTCTAGGTGCTGATAAATGATGCACACAGCAATCTTCACAGTAGTAATAGCTTCCAATAACTAGTCATAGGCCTAGAACCACAGCCTATAGAACTGTATGTATATACAAAGATTGGGAACTTATTTACAAAAGGCAACTGATATACTTAATTAGGCAGATAATCATCCAGGAGTAAATTGCACTAAACGGGTAAACGCAAATCGCGTCAGATACAGAGGTATTTTGATTCCTAAAATAAGTTTATGCAAGTCTTTACACAAGTAGTCACAGGTATGCTTCCAATCGGGAACGGACGGAGTTGATCACCCGATTCTCATTACCCGAAAAAATAATGAACACCATTAGAAAAACTCGGGATTTAAGTAGGCCTAGAACCACAGAAAACAGAAGTGGTCTATGCCGTGCAGAGAGGACCCTTAACGCGTTTCTAAGTTTACTTTTATGTACTATACCCGGATTATAATATTCTAATTCTAATAATAAAGCCATGACTTACGGAGCCGAGACGTGGAACCTGACGGTGGGGCTGGCTCACCGATTGCATGTCACTCAGAGAGCTATGGAAAGGTCAATGCTCGGAATCTACGTCCAGCAGTGGACTGCAATAGGCTGACGACGACGACGACGAATAATTTATCCACGGCAATATGAGTTTCAAAAGAAATCTATTAAGCCGACCCTATAAATAATGAGATAAGGGTAAGACGATAATGAAGTTGAGTCTTCGAATTTTGGCAAGACAGTCATCCGAAATTTTAGTTTCATATTAGAAGATTATAAGTAGTTAATCAATGTTTCTGACCAACCAAAATATTTCCTTTAATTTCCACTGACCCAGAAACGTTTTGGCGCCATCTATAGCAAGTTGAAGGCAGTACATAGTGACAACCTAACAATACTCTATTCTAATATTCTAATGACAAAAACACAAACTCAATACGACAAAGGACTCTATTGTACAAGTAGGTTAGGTACACTTAGCTGTTTTCTCGAACGGAGCTTTTAGCTGACTGTATAGAATTAAATAGTGATTTTTTATGGATCTGTGCTTCTATGAAAAGATTTAATATTATTTCAAGAAAAAAAACCCGACTGCGTAAAATTGTTGACCTAGTGTCACTCTCACGACTAAAATGAGTCTAAGCTCAATTGCGACCTTTTAGGTTCTAGAGCGTGCTAAAGAAATATACATAATGCATAAATACACTTGAAAGACATAACCTTTCTTCTTGCACAGTCGGGTAATAAAGTTCTACTCAAATGAACAGAGGAATAAATGATTTAAAACGCCTTTTTTAAATTGTAAAGTGTACAAGTAAATTAAATTACTTGTATATTTTGAAATTGTCTCTCGTTTTTATTTTATATTAATAATTAAGTTACAATAAAGCACCTTTCCATACGTCTGTTGCCTGCTTCTTTCAATAAAAAATAATAAGTAACTTGAATACATGTTCTCAATTTAAAAAACATGCCATAACAACACTGAATTATTCATCCCTCATTAGACTATCGTCATTCTTGCACGTAGGTACACCTTTTTCTTATGAAATACATAATAAAGGCCAAACTTAATTAAATAGGTGCATGTTTCATACAAAAAATATGCCAGGTAAGTTAAAATCGATATTAAAACACTTAAATAACGCCAAGTATGAACATTATCTTATTAACTCTGTTAACGCATTTTAATAACATAGCATCTGCATAGCTTTTCGACTAAATAATAAGTTAACAAAAAGCTGTAGTGCAGAATAGGTCACCTGTCAAAATTTAACGTCAATATTTTGGCGCGATTCGTGACGCAGTGGGTGTGTTTTTAATTCTAAACTCAAACTGTGAGGCGACGGCATCAAGAGCCGTACAGCCAACTTCGCGTTCATTGTAAAATTTGTTTGTTGTCGAATACCTAATAAGCTACGCTCAATACTAATGAATTGGATCCAAACTTTGCTCTGTAGATTTTCTTAGAAACTCTGTGGGTTCCTATCTGCTTACGATTTTGCTCTACTGCGTTATATTTAAAGTTTAAAATGCGTATTTTAAGTGTTTTTACGTATTATTGTTGGTAATGCAGCGTGAATTTTTGCGGGAAATTGATTATCAGGTGTTTTGACGTCTGAGGTGACATTTTAAATGGCTTTTTCTTATAACGAATTGTGTACATTGTAGTTTTTGTATGGAAGTTTATACAAAGCTCGCCAGGATGTGTCTTTCTTCGACAAAGACAATGTTGCTACCACTTAGAAGCGTCAAGTAAAGGCACGTGTCATAGACAGACGTTTTACTAATTTAACCCGTATCACTAAGTCTATAATAATTAATTCTAACTATAGTTTTGACAATTTAACATGCTATGAAAATGACATAAATAATACTATTATAAATGTAATTGAATATTTGGACATGAATAATTTAAATGTAAACATATCAAAAACTAAATACGTATGCTTTAATGTGAGGGGACGTAAGGAAATTTATCTGAACCTACATTATAACGGTACTACCATTGAATCTGAGAATTAGGAATAACACTTAACCAAAGTAAAAGTCATGTAGATAGAGTTTGCAGCAAAATTAATAGATTTGTTTACGTCCTTCGTCAATTGACTAATAAAACATCAATTTACTTTGAGCGCGTATTACGGTTATGTGGCATCAACCATTAACTATGGGCTTTTGATATGGGGAAATAGCTCAGAAGTGAAACGAGTATTTATTGATGTATTCGAGCTATTTGCTGTAAAGGGACATACGACTCATGCAAGCCTCTATTTGTCAAGTTACGAGTTCTAAATGTGCCCTGTATGTATATTTTGGAAAATTTTAAATATGTCATACTACATTATTTAAGACATGAGGTGTATCCAAGGAATACCAGAAACCGTGATAGACTTGCAAGTGATTACTATCCAAAGACTTCACTATATAAAAAAAGCTGTTACTTCATGTGCATGAAAATATATAATAAACGTAGGCTCTATTGATATTATGATAAGGAACTTGAGAGAGTGGCTGATTGATTGCTGTTTCTATAGCGTCAATGAATTTTTGGAAAAACGTTTTGCATGCTAATGTATTTAAGCGGAATAGTAAGAACTGATATTAATATTATTTAAGACCACTTGTACCTATTCTTGGCAAATAAACGATTTGGATTTGGATTTGGATTTGGATATGAGGTATCACATCACACTAATATTATAAAGGCGAAAGTTTGTGTTTATATGTTTATTACTTCTTCACGTCTAAACGGCTGGAGCGTATGGAGTTAGCTGACACCCTGGATTAAGGCTATATATATATATATATATAGAGATAGGCTTTTTATCCCGGGTAAATATTTTTATCCCGGATAATTTACATACATTCTAAAAACAGAATCCTCCTTCTGGCGCAGTCGAGTAAAAATACTCTACAAAAGGCCTGTTAAAGCTTTCTAATAGTGAAAAACTTTCCGCAGTTTTTCGACGTATTTCAGTAAGCTAATAGTAAGTAATGTATCCCAATACAAATGACTACACGCGCTTAAGTTCCCAAAACGGGTTAACCAGAACTGCAGGATAACGAAGAATATACCATAGCCACGTTTATCAAAGCGGGCACTTATGTTAAAGATCTGTGACAACTTGCTAGCTCATGCCTGAGAAAACCCCTGAGTTCCTTAGTCGACTCTTACGACATGCACGGAAGGAGATGCAGCTGATGTATTCTAGTGAAACCCCGCATTAGGTACCTACCTAATCCTAATATCGGTTATTATTCCAAATATATAGTTTAAAATAATTATGAAAACGTTAAATTACTTTCAACCCTCCCAACCCCATGCTGGCACTAATTACGTCAAAATATTGGTGAAAGCAAAGTGTATGCGAAGGTGTTTTTCAAATAAACTTAGGGATGCATCAGGGTTATAAGAGGTAGCGGGCGATATAGCGGAGGCGTGAATATAAATGTGTTTTTTAATCTTCAGTTGTTATTTGTAATAGTTAGGATAAATCGTGTACCTACTAAGGTTTTGAAATTGAGGAGCCTTATGGCTACAACATTAATGGTGATACACACGAATTTATTATCAGAACTGCAGGATAATACATTTACGTTAAAAATAAATAAAAAATAGATATGTAAATAAAAAAATATGTGTTTCGAGTTTAAGTTTGTATGTTTATTTCTTTGCCATGAGAGCCTAAACAGCTTGTTAAATTGGAGCTTGAGAGATTTCATTAGGCTCGTCTTTAGTCGTGAGAATGACACTGGGTCGAGAATTTTAGGCAGTCTGGATTTTTTCTTTAAATAAGTAAAAGAGGTTATTGCTTTATATCTAGCTCAAAGGATTCATTATAGTCTGTTTGTTTACTCACTTAATATCTCTAAAAACTTTATTGAAAAGACCTACAATCAATTATTTTCTAACACATAACGCTCCCTAGTGAAAACCACCAACCTGTCCTTTTTTTTTCTTTCGAAAGCGGCATACGGCATAGATGCCTGTCACAGCTTAATTCATACGCGCTCCCTGCATGTGGCCACCATTTTGAAAACCACCATTGTGTTACCTGTCAAAATATTTCTTTTTTTTTCTTTCGAAGAGCGGCACTACGGCATAGATCTTTTATTCAAAATGCCTGTACGAGCGAATATGAAAAAAATATGCCTTTTTAACCTTAATTCATACGTTTTGTGATGTTGGTTTAGATAGGAATTCCCTAATAGGTGGTAACTGTATCCATGTGAATAGAAGTGTTGGAGAATCATTAATAATGTGGTTTTGATGTGAAACACAGATAGATTTGAAGGATTTAAGTCAAGTGGATTCTATCATGAAATCTATAACACTTTAAGACTAGAAGACAGGACCTATCAAATGGTCAATTAAATACCTAGAGATAATAAACAAAATATACTAGACCGGTGTACCCTTTGTATAGCCCCCTAATTAAAAGCAATAGCAAAGACCATTCCCTAGTTAAAAAAAGCAAGCGTTCTTAGCTATAGCGAAAATTGAAATTAAACATACGAATTTTAGAAGGTTCTCTATTACCACAAGGAAATGTCAAAGTTCCTTTGAAATTCATTTTACGTACAATTTTCGCTATCACTTTGATTTTGATAGTTAGGTAATAAGGAGGCGGAGAGATTTATTATTCTTTATCGACAACTTTAGGATTTCCGTTATTTCGCGTTACCGAGGGAATTTCGGGCCACACTTTAAAAATAAAAGTCACATATATGATATTGCGTTAAAGTTAATTACATCAGCTATCTGCCAGTGTATTTAATAAATTACCAAAGTCCTATCATTAAGATATTTAAAAATAATGCCGTCCGGAATAAACTAAAGATTTGTAATTGTAAAAAGGCAGACAGACGTAAAAAAGTGACGTATTTTTAACATTAAGGTCTGATTTTTCCAAACGTCAGAACGTGAGATATCAGAAGAATAAAGTTGATGCTGTCTTTCTCTAAAACTTGATCATGATAGAGACAACATCAACTTTATTCTTCTAACGTTTGGAAAAATCGACCCTGAGTAGTTTGAGAAGAAGGAAATTTTTCGATGATCAATAAATAATTACTTATTACATTATGTAACTAAACCCTATGGTATCGTACTGTAACACAAAATATGTAAGTATGCAAATTATAGATCTTCTTCTTCAGCCTATTACAGTCCACTGTTGGACGTAGGCCTCCCCCAGGGTACACCACAAGGCTACTGACATAGGGAGGGTTTTGCCCTTAGTCACTACGTTGGGCGTCGAAAGATTGTGAGGTGTAGTCCAAGAGTGGTGAGGTCTTTGCTCAATTGTGGGAAACACTATAGGCTAGTTTAACAAAAATCGTGTAGGTACACAAGTTTAGTCATTCGACAACGGATTCTACAAGCCTGCGTTGCTTTGCTTTTTTCATTATTCCCACGCTTACTTTTACGTTTTACATACTAATCGCAGTTTTATAAGATATCAGAAACAAAGATATTTTTCCTGGTGAAAAAATTCGAAAAAACCTACACATTTGAAAATTCTTTGCATGTTTACATAGATTCTAGCGCCACTGTCATCGGTTTAGTATTCAGGAAGCTTCAATAGGTACTCGTCAAATTTTACAACTTCGCAATTGGTTTCGCATTGCCATCGCTTTTCAGAATAGGTACACTGTTACAACATTCCCTTATCTGACGGAAAAATGAAACAACTCCGACGCATCACACAGTTTTGTCAATAAATCTTCTTTCTGCGTAGACACTAGCGACATGGACAGGGTTGCCTAAAGTTGCGATACTATTTTACAGTGTTGCGATAATTTAATGACTTGCTTATTAAGCGCACCTCGCACGTCATGTGTAATAGGATAATTACAGTGTTGCCAGTAAAAGGCGAGTTCAAAAACTATGATTATTATTACCTAATTGAGAGAAGGATGGCCGACCATTATTTAGTCGGTGCGAACGACCACTTTCAATTAATCGTTCAATTTTAATTAATTTAAAAATAAAATTGCGATATGTCTAGTATCTAGTTATTATGGTTATAATGAGTGGTAATTGGTTTATTTTATATGCAGAGTAATTATGACTAGTACACGAGAAATATCCAACCAAAGTATTTGAACATTTTGAACCGTATTTGTTTACGGTAATTTTAAATTAATAGAAAACGCTAAAGAAAACGTAATTTCCTTAGTTTTACTTACTAATTTCGAAACCGTTTAATTAATTAGCCATTTTAAATACATATTAGATTAACGGAACAGCAAATAATGATGGCAAACGTTACATTAAACTCGTAAACATAAAAAATGCAATAAATAATTTAGAATCTAACAGAAAGAAAATTGCCGGTTCATAAGAAAGTTGAGCGGCCATTTTGGAAAAGTATCCTCGAATTTTACATCTAATTAGAGCTAATTACGGCAAAGGGTTGTTATTGAGTCATAGTCCGTTAATTAAAAAATCAATAACAACAAAAAATACACAATTTTCTTCCAATTAAGTCTCAAACGCTTTAAATTTTAATACATGCCGGAGAATGGAAAATTTCCGAACGCGCTTGCACGATTTCGGCCGTAAGCGCGGGAGAATAAGGTGAAATTCAGCTCTTACCCCGTTTCCAAACGGACCACACACGACGCGCGGGCTTTTAAAAAAAGAACGCTCCAACCGCGCCTCATTCGTTACCTCATCATCGGTTTCTTTTTTTAAACCCGCGGCAAAGGCTAGTTTATACATAGAGCCAACGCAACACACACACGCCTCTTATATGGGTCTGAAAAAAATGTTATAAGCCGAATAATGTTGTATTCGGGCAAGTTTTTCGTCCAGAGTATAAATTAGTCGGTTTTATGCTGCGGCCGCTTCTGACACACCGACAGTCGGTGTAGGTACGGTTTTATAGGTTTTTAAATATTCTTAAGCCAGACTCCTTTGAAGATTAGTTTGTTATCGGCCAGTAATAAAGTAGAGAAGGGTATGGCTTATTTTGAATTGTTTTTTTATTAAAGAGGTCGGTGCGCGTTATAAGATACTTTTTGGTAGGAATTTTCTTGATGATAGCAGATAAAGATAGTGGGGTGAATTAAGAAAGATGGTCTTTTAATTGTTTGATGTAATTTGAGAGGAAGAAAAATATTAAGTGATGGAATATGAGAGACGCATGTTCAACAAAAAAAAACTACGATATGTATGCTTAACTTATTACTAATATCTATGAAATCCGTTCTTAGAAGAAATTAGGTACCTACTCACCTAACTACTTTTTAATTTAATTTAAAACCTTTTTTATTATGAATTATCAATTCAAATACAACATTTGTATTTGATTCATAGCTTGTTTTGATTTTAGCATAATTTCCATACTTATAGAACAAAAACCCGACTGCTTTAAAAAGTACCAAATAATGTACATAATAAAAAAAACTGAAAAGAAAAAAACAAGCACTTAGATGTCCGGTGGTCTAGAATTATATAATATTATTATGGAATGAATACTATTGAAGAACATAAAATATTTTCTAATGATCGTAACATAACAACTGAACAGCCAGGATCCATTGAAATATTAGCTTGGATGTTGGATAATGGATCCCGACTGTTCAGTTGTAGTGCTTCAAAGGAACATACCAACATACATACATACATACATGTAAATGAAGCTATTGTTTCCTGACTTTACAGGTGATAAAATTAAAAATGAAAATATTCCTGACTTTACAGGTGATAAAATTAAAAACAAATACTCCCTCATGCATGAAAATAATGTTAAAGAAATAACATTGAAAGATAATTTATATACCAATGATAAATGTAGGGTAAACTTTAATGAGCACATAGAAGTTACAAACTTCAATATTACAATAAATCATTTAGACACCGAACAACAATCAAAAATAGATGAGTTAATTTCTAACTATAAGTCACTATTTGCATTAGATAAATATGATATGGGTGCAGTGAAAGGTTATGAAGCACATATAGATTTATTAGTAGATACATATTGTAGTAAAAGACCATATAGATGCAATTTTGAAGATAAACAAGAAATAGAACAGCAAGTTTCAAAATTATTAGAAAAAAAATTATTGAAGAATCTTATAGTCCCTTCGCAGCTCCTGTAACATATAAGAAAGAAGAAGGCAGAAAATGTAGACTATGTATAGATTTTCGTGATTTGAATAAAATAGTGATACCTCAGTCACACCCATTTCCACTCATAGAGGATTTAATGGTAAAAACAAGAAATCGTAAATTTTTCTCAATATTAGACATAAATTCCGCTTTCTGGTCTATACCTTTAACACATTGAATGCCAAAGGTGTTGGTCAAGTCATATTTGGTTCCCACCATACAAATGGTCTTTGGCTTCCTGTTTTCAACTGTTAAAGTGGGTGCCTACTACGCATTATAACGTATACGCAATTTTACGTAGTAATGGCCTCACAATAAAATATTTATTCAAGACGCTGACCTACACAATATTGCATATACGAAAAATCACGTATCACTAGCACCCCATCCCGATTCCCAACTTTTCTGTAGCTTTCCTACATGGATCACCCCACAATTAGCATTAGCGCTAGTAGGTATTTAGTGTTACGCATTATATATTGAATTGGAAGTGATTTGTTGCCATACCGCGTCAAATGGCATGTATTTTACGTGGTCGGTATACAAATACCACCAGGACAACCGTTACAAAAAAAGGGAATTACCCTTCTTTAAGAATAGGATTCCTCGGCTGATGAGGACTTTACTTTGGGATCCGGTGACAATTATGATCCAGAGCAGGATCCAAATTACAACCGGATGTGATTCGACTTCTGAACATGATGAAGACTACCATTACCGTTATCACCAGAGCCTGGAGTCGAAATGCCTTCCTGTGATCCAGAATTTCTGTGTGTGTGCACCAAAAATAAAGAGGAATGAAATCTCTTTTGTATGCGATACTTGTCCTGAAAAGCCTGCCTTACATGTCGTTAAATGTTTACACATATCACACTAATCCTCGCTTTGTTTAATTTTTTCTTCTAAAAATTTATGTGCAAAGCCATTTTAATTTTTTTTAGATTCTAGTCTTTGATATTTTCTATTACTTTGTAGTATTTTTGAAAGTTTAATTATTGATCTAACTTTTTTTTTTTACACAACACATTAAACCTAGTCCCACATTAAGATCCCTAAGGTCTTGTGTCGTGGGTACTAAGCAACGGTATATAAATACATAGATAAGTATAGAAACATCCATGACTCGAAAACAAACATAGATATTCATCATATCAATGTTTGCACCTACCGGGATTCGAACCCAGGACCTATGGCGTCGCAGGCAGGGTCACTACCTACTAGACCAATCGGCCGTCTTTGTAGTGCTGTATAGTTTTTTGCCTTAACCGTCTAAGAAATTTTGTAATTTTGCAACTTTATAAAGAATTATGTTACTTTTTTACTTTACCATGTTTTAATTGAGATGCCAACGAACAAATAATCGTCTATTCTAGGAGGCTCAAGAGCACAGATTGTTATATAATCTGTAAGGAAGAACTATGTGATACTACGTAGTCGGCCGCTTGCACTGCTAGTACCTACCTAATATTGCGTAGTCGGCATTCAATGTGTTAAAAGTCTTGTACTTTTACAAGAAAATATATAGGAAAATAGCTTTGGAAAGAACTATAAATTCACACAATTATAATAAACAACTTTTTGATAAACACAGAAAAGAATATGAACTGAAAGTAGGAGACTCTGTATATGTGGAAAATGGCAACAGATTAAATATTAAAAAAAACTAGATGAATTAAAAATTGGACCTTTTAAAATTTTATAAAAAAAATATAATTCAATTTATAAAATTATTACAGGACACAGAAATCTGTTTCGCATTACAAAACTTATACCAGCACCGGTAGGATTTTAGGGAACCCTAGGGGGGGAGATGTAAATGAAGGTATTGTACTCTTCATATAATTTGAATCACTCGCGTAGACGTTTTACATCAAAATATTATATCATCTAAGTTGGCAGTTTGAATGACCTATGTCTGCCAGAAATTCAAAATGGTGACTGGCCTTTTATACAGTAAAACATTAACGTGGATTTCAAAGGAAACAATTTCATAATTTTTGAAGCAATAGCTTTTAATGTTGTTTCTCTTTACAGGTTAGTGATTAATAAATTACTTAGTAAATAAGTGTATAAATCTTTAATAAAAATAACTTGTGTAAAATGGTTGTAAAATTCATAAAATAAATTTCTCTTTACAGAGCAACAACTAAACTTTTTGTTTCAATAAATTACATTATTACATACATACATAGGCTGTTAAACACAATACCACTCCTTTGCGTCGCGCAGTCGGGTAAAAAGGCCAAGTTCAATCCCGATTTCTATGGCCAAGGTCATTCACGACTGCATAGTACATTACAGTCCTATTAAGATTTGATTATTATTGGACAGAGATGACAGCATATTTAAATTTTAAAATATGAATGCTGGAAGAATGTCATAAATTGACTCTATTCTAAATTTAAAAAACAAAATGATACGTTTATTTTAATCGGCAATGAGGCATTGGCATTCTCTCCATTAATCTTAATTTAAACTATCTCTATAGAGAGGGAAAAGTAGGTTATTATGTGGGTATAGCTAGGGTGAAGACCTATTCTACTTTATTAAGAAAAATTGTAATCATTGGCTTAATCTCTTTCCCTTATTTTTTTAATCAAGTAAATTTTTTAAACTATCTCTACTGTCCTATCCCGAGAGGTGGGGATTGAAACGGCGGGTAATTGAGAACAGAATATCAAATAAACCTCCCGCACTACATCGCCCGCACATATAAGCTATGTGGCCCTTAGTATGCCCGCAAAAGCGAGTGAGAAGGGCATTTGACGGTGAGTCAAATAACTTTTACGTAATTTTGTTACAATTTTTTCATGTAAAAATCAGCACAAAAAGGATATTTTTATTAAGACAACATATTTTGTTGCCATCTTAATGTATTGTTTATAATCAAGTAGTTTTAAGTTCACCGCTACTAATATTGCGAGTAGCATTTTGTTTCACTTTCAAGTTCGGGTAATTAGGAACGTTCGTTATTGCGTTATGTGCTTATTTGCAATTGGGCACATTAACGTTCAATTTGTGTAAATTTTTAGCAACTTATTCTTAATTATGTCGTTCGCAATTACCCCATATGGTTCGTGTCTCCACCGCGGACTGATCTCAATATTTTTTTTTATTATAAAGTTTATTTCCAAAAGTTTTGAGTTAATTTCTATGTAGCTGGATAAGTAACGTTCCTGTTGCAATAAAAGTTGATTACATTTATGACTTTCTTTTATTATTTTACAGGGTTGTAAGTTAGATGTTCCCAAATACCCCACTTTCCCGTAAGTCCTAATAGGTAATTATGTAATGTTAAGTTTGTGAGAGAGTCTGGATTGTTTGTTTAACGCAAATTGTACTGAACGGATTTTGATGAAACTTGGCAAGAATAACACATAGGGTGTATTACTTACATAATTCACGCAAACGAAGTCGCAGGCATCCGCTAGTAATAAGTACGTAAAATCAAAACTCGCGTGATACAAATCCATTAATTCTAAAACTATGGTAATAACTAATAACTCATTGTTGTCACGATTAATTTAAAAACGCTATTAAAATCCACTCTTACTGCTTAGGTAATAAAAGCTGTTTTATATTAAGGATGTATAGTTACTACGCTAAATATATCCTTTGTCCACGCCTTTATGGAAATTTTAGGAAATTAAGAAATAAAAAGATTGATTACAAACTTTTTTATGTTTTAATTTAAACATAGAAATCGTTTTTTCCGCTACGGCCATTATTAAAGTTACATTTAAGAATTTCTCAGTCGCTTAGTCGAAAAATCGTTTGCGAGATCACTTTATGCTGTGCAGCATTTTTTGAACCCTTCGTCTACTTTTTTCTCGAATTTCAAGTGCCTCTTACATTACAAAGAAAATAATAAGTCTGAGTACGAACTCTCCGGTTTGAAATAAAGGTAGGCTGGACGGAATACGATTCCTTTGGCCTCTGAAGAGATGCAAAAATAAATGTTTGAATTTAGAATATCTTTTTGAAATAAAAAGGCGGGATAGAACGGAGGCCTTACCTATCTACTTAACTTTTTCCATGTATTATTTTTGGCAAAAAAAATTGTAGAGTGCGTAGAGTACTCTACCTGATTTCAGAAGTAACATTTTTTTGTATGCAGTGACACAGATAATGTACCTAGTCATAAGTACACAAACTAGCGCTATCATTCAAACGAACTAATTGATAAAACGCACTCTACAACCTCACCAGAAACGAATGAACCAATTTAAAGCAGTTTTTTAAAATAATTATTGATATTGAGGTTTAATTCGTTACCGGTAGCTAGATTGTCGCATATATACCCGAAAAGTGGTGGTAGGCTCATCTCTTACCACGTGCGACTTAATAAGCTAACTAGCTATTGATTCTGTGTGTAAATTGCACATTTCTGCCCAACCTCTTTGGGGGATAATGGGCGTGACTATATTTAAGTATGTACGTATTGTATTGAGATGATTCTCAGCTACTCTCGTCTAAGTTAAAAATGTAAGCGGTGTAAACATTTAGAACATTTGTTATGACCAACTTTTACTCTCTTCCTCCCAAAGCACGCCTCTATTTCCCTCCGCTACGAAAATTAACATATAAATTGTGAGGGTAGAGGCTGACTGAGATAAGGCACGGTAAGGGACTCCATTTTAAGGGCCCTATTTCAGGTAACGTAGGGCTTGAAGAAAGGCCTATTTGTGAATGATATAGACGCATAATAGGGCCCACTAGTAGGTACTTACTAAATGAAAGAATACTGAAATTAAAAATATAAAAATTACTCTAAGAAAAAACAGCGGACGTAATGCTGTCACTGCACAGGTTGAAGGACCGTAATGGCGGCGCATTGTGTATGTGTGCGTATTGGTGGATAACGCGTCAATACGCATCCCTACTACGTTACCGAGCTTACTATGATATGAATGCTTCACTCCGTGTAGTGACAACACTCTGTCCGATTCTTTATACGTTCATGACTTTAAGCATGTAAGCACGGAGTATGTAAGGTAGGTAAATAAGATTATGCTGCTGTATTCCCGAAATAGAGGTAGCAAGAGCTGCAGGATCACAAATGGAGATCCTTACAGCCATGCTTAGTATAGCAGGGTAAGGTAAGTATATCTTAGATCGATTTTTGTTTCGGATATTATAAGAACGAGAAATTTGAATCTTTGGAAAAGGCGAAATATGGGACTTTTGATAGCATAAAAATTTACTGTTAGTACGAAAACTTGTGGAAGAAAGGTTTGTTCTTCTTCTTTTAGAATATCATTTATTTGAAAAAAGACACAAAGAGCAAAAATATTTAGACAATTTACTTTTAATGTACTTTGCCAAAATGGTACCTACCTAATACCGTGACCATACCGCAGCCATGTTATTGCCCATCCCAATAAATACTAACTCAGCAACATAACATATGGCGGGAGGCAGTAAAAATCGTAAATGGCCTACCATAGACAATATGAAAACTGACAGATGCGTCTAATGTTCGCGCCATTTTGCTCCCACCAATAAGAGCGCGGTATTTTTTTTTTCATAACGCGGCAACAGCTGCGTGTTTTCGGCCAGCATTAGGGCGTGTTATTGGCTGTTTTTATAAATACATTTTGCGGTAGGGATCGAGAGATGGGGGTTGTAATAAGGGATGTATTATTTTTTTCTCTACGATGATTTGTGGCCGCAATGATGACGTTATTTTGATAGGAAAAAATTGAATTTTGTGTTGAGCTAATGAGTTTGTTAGATTGAATTTTGATGGCGTTTTTTCATCGGCGATTGCATTGTGAAGATAAAAGTTTTTTATTTTATGAAAGTAATTAATAATTTTTCTTTAATTTAGGTACATACCTTAAACCTAAGGTTATTTTAAATGTACCTACATATTAATTTACCTAAACATGGGTTTTACTAAAGGTATCTGAATGACCTATCATCCCTTGTACTGAAATAAGGCCTAGGTTCACTAATAATTTCAGCACTTTCATTCGAGGTCACTCATAAATAAATTAACTTTTTTTATAATATTAAAATTGTTATTTCACTCGACACTCGGGTTTATTTTGGAAAACCTTCTGCAAAACACCCACATTTCTCGAATTCATGGTTTTGTTAGGTATACAAAATATGCACTTTCTCTAGAAATTTATCACCATCACCTTCTAATTTATCAACAAAATCGATAGGAATATGTAAAAAACAAATTTCTTGTTAATACGATTATAATATTGCGTTAATTAGAATAATAAACAACTTTCCAGTATGATAATTACATACTTACTAGGAAAATGCAAATAAATTATATACCACACATAAATAAATAATACCCTATGGAATATAGGCGTGAGGTTATGTATGTAGGTACCACACATAAATAAAATAAATGGTCTGGTTTTTATTTATTTATTTGTTTTTGATCTGATATTTTTTCCATCTTTTGGAGTCAAATCTAGATTTAGGTAAGTAACCAAAGTAAATTCAATAGAATAACCTACCTACAAGTTAATTATTATGTAGGTATATTAATATTATAACTCTAATTAGATTTTCTCAAAAAGTATCAAACCTACAACTATCAAACTTATACTTACAGATAGTGCATTTAATTGACGAATAAAATTAATTGTAATTTATTTAAAAGTTAACTCACGTTGTAATTAAGCAACAAACACAATGCTTACAATTTTGGTCTGTTTTGACTGGAGTTCCTGCTTAGCGTTCTTGTCTTTTACAGTGATGGCAGTTGGATATTTCTTATCATTTATTTAGTTTCTGTGCATCATTAGCTTACACGCGTATATTTTTGACAGTTTTCCCAAAAAAAAAAAAACGACACCTCAGGAAGCTGCTCAAGCTATAGCAGTACTTCAAACTGGCCTTAGTCAACTTGAGGTTGCTCGCAGATTTCGAATCAGCAGATCTTCGGTGCAACTCAAGGAGAGCTGCAACAGGCCCAATATTGACTGTAGCCCACCGTCGAGCACGACTTGAATTTGCTCTAGCGCATAGGGATTGGACTTTGAAGCAGTGGAGTAATATACTCTTTACTCATGAGACCAGAGTGAGTCTACATGAAAGTGATTGACGTCAGAGAGTATATCGTCGTCCTAGAGAACGTTATTCTCAGTGTTGCATCGAGGAAACTGTTACTTATGGAGGAGGATCTGTAATGGTCTGGGGCGGCATCTCGTTAACCGCACATACAGCTTTAGTTTTGATCGAACCAACGGGCCGTACACGTGGATTGACTTCTCATCGCTATATCACTGAAATTCTCTCAGAACATATGATACCTTATGCAGGTTTTATCGGGCAGGGCATGCAATTGATGCATGCTAATGCACGGCTTCATGTTGCTCATGTAGTGACCAGTATCGACACGACTTCGGTATTCGCACAATCGACTGGCCTGCTACCCGGACTTGAATCCTATAGAACATTTATGGAATGAACTAAAACGACGGGTTCGAGCCCGGATACCTGCACCAGCAATCGCAATTGAAGAGAAGTGAAACGCGATTCCTCAAGATTTCATCGTCAGGCTCATGAATACGAGGATGCTGGCAGTTATTCGAGCGAGAGGAGGGAACACTGAATACTAAGCATTAACTTTTTATTTATTTTTTGTTTTGTTTTCCGCTTAATTTTTTGTTTAACTTGATGATTATTAAGGCTTAACCAGACTGGGAAACAACTCCTTTTTGTAAACTCCTTAATAAACGCTTAAGAAATTCGTATATCTCAATATGTTTCTATTTATTTTATTCGTTACTAGTGGACGCCCTCGACTCCGTCCGCGTGGACTACAGAAAAAAACAAAATGTCGAAATTATCCGGGATAAAATCATTTTCTCGGGATAAAAAGTAGCCTATATGTTAAGTGGGACCTGTCACAATATATTCCTGAAAACTGCATCTAAATCGGTTCAGCCGTTTCTGAGATTAGCGTGCACAAACGCACAGACATACAAACAAACCGACAAACAGACAAAAATTTAAAAAATCATCGTTTTGGGTTCTATTGCGTTGATAAAGGTCTCCTATAATATTTTTTCTCATATATCTTCCATGTACAGACAGCGATCCGTTACATTTTTATTATATGTATAGATAGATTAAATGCACTTTCTGTAGACATAAGTTTGATAGCTGTAAGTTTGATGCTTTTTGAGAAAATCGAATTAGAGTTCCAAGGTGACGGTTTATTTGCTGTCCAGTGTATAAATAATGATAAATATTTAGTTTGATAATCTACGAGCGAACTAATTATGAGCAGTACTACTAGTTCTATTTCTATTTCACATACCAACAATATTTTTAACACTTTTGTATTTAGTCCGCTTGTAACTTTGTAATATCATCTAAGATATATAATTTTTTTAAACTCTTGTATCTAAAGCCAAAGGAACCCTGAAAAACTGAAAAACTAGCGACACATGTTCAGTTCCCTCGTGAAGTCAAACTTGCTGACAAAGTCCGATTTTTATTGCTTTTGGGACGTTAATATTGGATTCTGTCGCTGACTAAGTCCTTACGTTGCCAAAAGTAATGGAAAAGATTGTCCTCGTAACATATTGGACTGGAAAAAACTTCAGCGAAAAATCGGGCAACTTTAGCCAATAAGTGATATTGAGAGATTTTTTAGATATCTCAGATTTGACCCTAATTTGTGTGTTTTCAAAATTTCAAATTTGGAATTTGAAAAATCTGAGATTCATCTCGCTCAATCTTCATTGTAAGCTAAGCACGCTGTTTCGTGCGGTTCGTCTTTTTATAATAGATAAGCATAAATTTAAACATGGAATA
Organism: Carposina sasakii; assembly: GCA_014607495.2. NCBI lineage: Eukaryota > Metazoa > Arthropoda > Insecta > Lepidoptera > Carposinidae > Carposina > Carposina sasakii. The sequence goes on along the minus strand of CP053176.1, from coordinate 3,422,968 downwards.
TCCAATCTTTGGAAAGCATATCAAATCATGATGGCTGTGAGAGGCTGAAGTGTTAAATTGAACAACTTGGACACAACACATTCACCAGCGACACAAAAAAAACTTTTGTGCAAACCAAAGTGTATCTTATACGCAAAAACTTTAATCTAAAGTATTGGTGCAGAAAAAACCTCTTGAGAAAGAACTTACCTTTTCAAGCTCGCAATCAAATCCATTTAAAGTACCACCAACAATTTTCCGTCGCATTTAATCACAATAACAAATCTCACTCCAATTACAATATCCAATGACAAAAATCAGATTATAAATCCAACAATAAACCCCACTGGGACTCACCTACCGCATGGCTGTACGCGTCAAACGTCGTCTTTGCCGAAAAGAAAGTCAAATTGTCTATGGTAAAAAAAATGTTTATACTCTGTGACTTTATAAAACCGCCCATTCAAAGTTTTGGCGGGCAACTTTGACACGCCCGCAGCCAAGCGTAAACATCTTGTTAGTACGCACCAAATACGAGCATTTATAAATATAAATAAGGTGAAAAAACACCGATATAATACTTTACAATACAATAGGGAGCTAACAAATGTTTTGCGTCGTCCGTTGTCACTTTTTCTATGTAAATTGCGGCTGTAATTTGTGATCGTACCATTCGTACCTTTGTCGCTGGTTGTGAGAGGTTTTTTTTTCTTGACGTCTGAAAGGAGGCTGGAAAATGTTCAATTGAAGCGATTGTAACCTTCATTGCGGGTGGGTGTGGCATTCGATGCTCGTTCGTTTTTTAAAACTTTAAACAAAATGGTGAAGAGATAAATTTATTTATACGTATTAATTAGCCTTTACATGGAGTAGACCTAAGTTTTGGGTACATAGCCTATGTGGACTTCTTATACTTAACTGAAATAATTAAAGATGTAGGCCCTTTTAAAATTTTTGATGTCGCACTTTTCACGCGGGAAAAATTATTCGCTGGCTACCACAATAATTACTTAATCGCATTAGTACAAATTAAATAAAAAATTACATAATAATCACATCGTACAAATTGAATACAAAATCGTACATCAATTTCACGCTAACCAAAAACGGTAATATCATCCCCAACAATCTCTGAGAGTATATTAAAAACCTCCCCGTCATCTGAGAAAATACCAAGATAACTCCTCCGTGAAAAAAATAGGAACAAAAGATGTTTCCGTACTAATATTTAACAGTAAAAGCAACACTAGCGACACAGCATATGAATGAGATAACCTGGCGTTAAAATGAGGGTACTTTTGGGTCATGAAGCTGTAGGTAATGATGGAGTCTACTATTAATATCAAGCAAATATAACTAATTTATACAGGATGATTTTTGGTCGTCAACGTTCCCGAAAACTACGGAATCTCCTCATCATCACGATCATTTTTCTCCATGGAAGCATACCTGGGAAGTGTCTGGTTTCCAAAATATTAGGGTCCAAAGTTGAGTAAATAGACTGCGTTTTTCTGCATAAATGCACATAGACGCGCGTAGCAGGATTTTTCCACGAAAAATAATTAATATCTGTCTATAAAAAAACTAACATAAACACTAGACACTCTAAATTTCGCACGATCAAGGAATTTAAAATTCTTTTTCAAAAAAAAAATTTTTTTTTCCCACAATTTTTTTTGGCATAAACTTACTTTATTTCATGTATAGAGTACGTACCCTTCGTTAAAGGTGGCCATAAAAAAACATCCTGTATTTACTTACTAATATTGTAATTGCTCTCTCCTTTTCACTACGGCTTTATGACAAAGAAAATCTTAACCTACATGTTTTTGTAACAAACCGCGGTGCGAAGTATTATGTATTTACTTACCGCCTGAGTTAGCTTCTACAACTTCTTCTTCCAGTTTCGTTCCAGCTTGAAACTTAGTAGAAAATCAGAGGCAGGTACCTATTGACAGAGCTACGCGCGTTAACATAAACTTTCTGTCTCAAATCACGATAGTTCGATTGCTTTAAATAAGATAGGCCTCCACGTCTACCTACAAGCTTCTTGGTAAGGGCAGGCCATCAATGGCAATTGACAAGCCCTCCGAGCACCCTCACCACTAATATTAACAATCACAACATGGAGTCGCTGCTTCAAATACAAGTGTAAAGGGTATAGCGATTTAGGGCTGATTTTTACAAACGTCAAATGGCCTATAAAGTTAATACTGTCTTTCTGATACTGATACTCGTAGACACAGCTTCAACGTTATTCTTTAGGAAGGCTATCTGACGTTACAAAAAATCGGAACTATAATAGCTCTTGCGTCGTTTACTAATCTCTGTCGAGATTGGCTACATTGACCGAAATTCGATCGAATTATTGATGAAAACATTGCTACTTTAAGATGGTAAGCCCTTTTAATTCCTAAAAATATAAATATTAACAAAATATACAAAAGTACCCCCATTTATACCGTCTCTCATAACTTCGACCACCCCTAAATGGCTTCACGAAAATCCATTACAGTGTGCGTCTAAGGGATGCTTCGTAAATAGCTGCCATTGTTAACACCCTGTATCTATGGTTAGGGGAGGATCTATTTAATCTTTTGTTATTGTTTATTTTATTTACCCTCCCTTAATGGATGATTGGTGAGTGCCTGAAACCATTACTGAAAACTTTTTCCTGAATAAATTGTATTTAGTTCTTCTTCTTCAGCCTATTGCAGTTCACTGCTGGACGTAGGCCTCCTCCAGGGCACGCCACAAGGCTACTGCCACAGGAGGATTTTGCCCATAGTCACTACGCTGGGCAGGCGGGTTAGTGACCGCGGTGTGATTTTCGGACTATGTTGTCAGCACGGGAGGCGCTGCTGTCCACCTCCCGGAAACCCTTAATCGCCTCGTACGATACCCACGGACAGGCAGGGGTGGTACAAACTACTCTGCCGGCACCACGCGGCCAATTTGTATTTAGTAATCTACAATAACATATTAATGTACCTACAGCATACACGGCTGTGTCCTTGAAATGGGGTAGTCAGACCTACAGGATTGCTAGGGAGATACTACAGCCACGTTTATCATAGCCATTAAGTACCTATAAGATCTGTAACAAGTTGCTAGCTCATCGCCTGAGAAACGCCACTGAGTTCCTTAGTCGACTCTTACGACATGCGCGGAAGGGGATGCAGCTGATGTATTCTCGTGAAGCCCCGCATCAGCATATTTTTACCCGACTGCGCCAAGAAGAGGGTTTCTATGTATTTTGCTGTTATGTATATATATTTTATGTTATGTATATAAGTTATATATATTTCTTTGGCACGCGATCGGTCAAAATTTTCAAACTGTCGGGATAAATAAATTATTTAAAGTGTAACTTTAAAACTTTTTTTTAAATATCGCAATATCATTATTATTATATTTTTCACTTCACTTAAGGGGAAAAAACTGTAACAACCGCAGAACATTATCTACCCCTAAAACACTTATCCGCTTAACCAAAAGAGAGCAATATTTGAAATCCACCCCCATAACGCGAACATCCCTTGTAGATGTTTATTATTTATTTAATACTCAACTTGACATGGGAATAATTGGTGTATTATTTGGGGTGGAGAACTGCGGGTAATATAATCTGCTTCATCCCTTGGAACAAGGGTGAAGCACGTATTAATCGTCACTGATTTAAAGGAGGAAATCCTTTGTTTTTTTTTATCGGATTAATTTTATAAACCACTATGTAGACGTATTTAGTACTTAAGTATATTGACAGTATTTTTATTATGAATAGTCACTCCACATCTAAATAACCTACGAACTAAAATGATTTGCAATAATAACTAAACCTACGTAAAAAAAAACTAGAACTACAAAATAAAATAAAATTTACAAATAGAAGACTCCTTGCAAGTCCTCCACCGCTGGCAATGTGCCCAAAAGGCTGGCAGCGTTGCCCCGCTGGATAGCGAGACTTACTCGCTGTCCAAAAAATGAGCCAGCCCTCTGGATGCCTCGACCAACCTTTTCGAAATATCCTTAAAAAGATTGTGGGCTCCTGGACCCCATGGCCCCATGGTTTTAACCCCAAACGGCTCAAATAGGTAGTCATCACTGAGGTTTGCGTATTTGCGTCGTTTGAGGTTTTCAGCTGCATTGGCCACAGAGCCACTTTTGATTGTTGTGCCTGGGATATGGGATGCTGCTAAGGTGTCAACGCAGGTTGCGTCCCTACACCAGAGAGATTATTTTAGATGTAAATAAAATTTTAGGGTCAAATTTATAAATAAAGTTGAGAGTTTTAATTATTATTTATACATATATACATCAATCACGCCTTTATCTCTTACGGGGTAGGCAGAGCACCAAGGGCCGATAGAACCACATGGTGCCACTTCTGACCAATTCTGAGGGTATAGTTGAGATGTACAAGTTCGGTTAGTAGTGACAGCTGGTCAGCCCATCGCCTACAAAACACCAAGACCCTCTTATCCCTCTACTGACAGTATTCCCGGGAAGAGAAGCAGTTGTAGTATTATACGTTTTTTTTACTCCTAGGGCAGCATAGAAGTTTATTATTATGATTAAGATAATTGAAAATTTGAATGTTTTTAAATAAACAATCGAATATGAAATTTTAAGCAGAGATACGTATGCAAAAATCTCTCATAATCGCTATATAGGATTAAAGGTTACAACAAAGAGTTGCTAATAAAAAAGAGCTAAATATACAAACTCCTTTTGAACCACCTTCGCACGTTCAAAAGCTGGTTAATTCCTCTTTCGAACACCAGTAGCCAAATAACAAATAATGCGTTTCCGAGAAATAATCACTCTCAAGTACCCTTATCTCTACATTTGTTTGTGCGTCAAACAATTGGGTGCGTCGACAACGTTTGCATTTTACTCAACCGTGGCGCTGGTTGACTTGTATTAAGTTGTATTTAGCCCGTAATTACCGTAGTTTCTGGAATTTTACAATTCAGATCATAAATTTGTGGTTCTGTAAAAAGCTTTGTGGCACGAGCCATTTTGTAAACAGAGTTTACTCGGTAAGTCCAATTCAACAAGAACTCTTGAGTAAAGGTTTCTAGTACTTTTAATGGGTCTTCTTGTAATGGTTGTAGAAACCAGCGTACTTTGAGACTTGTCACTTTAGTATTTGCTGATAATAAAGGGTATCATAAAAATGGTATTTTCACCAGGAAAAATAGGTCTTTACTCGTATTAATGCTAGGTAAAGTTGCAGCTCAACTATAATTGGACGTATTTGAAGATTCAAACAATACAAAACTGTTTGCATTGTATTACAGTCATTAGGCTGGTCACTTTGCGGTTGACAGGTGATGTTTATTCTTTACAAACTTCGCCTTTACAATTCCATATTTGAAACTAACTCTTGAGCCGGCCGATTTTGGCGGGAGATATGACAGCTGTTTTTCAGCGACCATAAACAAGGAGTTTTTTTTTAATGAAAGCACCGACTGGCAAAGCCATTGTGGTCAAACATTTCCTTTGACAGCGAACATACAACACTCTGTCCGCTATTATATTATATGTTTGGACACGTGTTTCTAAATAAACATGGATGCCAGGTGTCCAGTGTAAAGGCAAAGAATTTAAATACATATATTTTGGTTACGCAACTACCTTTTATGTTTGTTACCTACACTTAAAGTTTATTATCGAAACACTTTTACGTCCTGAAATAAAAAGGCAGCATTTATCGGGGTTATTGCAAGAAAAAAATATATAAGTAGTTAGGTAATGCGTTATTTTGGTCTTAGTTTTTTATTCGCTCAATTTTAATGGCGGCATCTATCAATTGATGAGCTAAACTTGTCACTGATCTTTTACATCTGACCCCGCTATGTTAAACGTGACTATAGGATCTTCCTTCGTAATCCGGAAGTTCTGACTAACCTATGTTCAAAACACAGCCATGTGTATAATATAATTTAATGTGAACCTATCTTTTTAACTAACGACACGTTATAACGGACATCGTAAGCTAAAAGTGTTTTAGGACAACTCGATTCACTTATAAATAAAACAATGACAACACACCTTCAAATATAATTCTTCACATCCCATACAAGAGGCTAGCACGCAGGCCAATTTATACAAAAGACTTACTTTGAAAAAATCTAACATTGCAACGCTTCATCACACAAGGGCTCACAAGGCACTATGTTTGGGATACCTTTGTCGAAAAAAAATAACAATTCGTCGCCATGAAATGTCACTGGCCGCTCACAAAAGTGGCTATTAACGTCAAAATATTTTCAAAATAAGAATGTTCCACGCCGGGGGCAAGGCTTTGCGAATACCGCCACGCAAATTTATGACATCCTCTGCAGTTTTACGCAGCGCTAGTGTCTGCAAAATTTTTCGAATGTTAGTCGAAGATTGAATTTTTGAAAGTTTACGTAAAAGTTTGTAATTTTTTTAAATTTTTGGATCATACTCGTGGGTATATCTAGTTTGCAAGTTTTTTTTATAGCCCAGTGGGGTACTTTTGCGTGTGCCGGCCGAAGGTGTACAAAAGGTATAGTACCTAAGGGGTGTAATTTTAAATTGGTCCTTTTTTCAAAGGTCAGTAAGTATATGGGACATGGGTAAAAGTAGGTGCCATAATAATTCGCAATGTGGAAGATGTAATGTGTAAAATAATTCAGGTACCTATCTATATAGAGTGCTATTTATATGCCACAAAGGATGAAGAAGAGATAGTGACGAATGGAATGAGAATATTTGAATACGGCCTCAACCTAGAAACATTTTTATCTTCAAAAGCTGTATTGATCACTTACTCTCCTTCCCATGTCTGTCTTATATATATAGGTATGTACATATAATAAAAATATTTTAATAGCTAATGCATCTCGAGTGAACTGATAAAAAAAAGTTTTTAATTATTATTTTTTGTTACGTTATCTTTTATAAATTGTATCTAAATTATAAGTCAAGTGCAACATAAGAAAATCTTACAAAACTAAATAATACATAGTTAATTTATAACCAAAAATATAACAATTCCGACATTTTAAAAACAAAAATTAAAATGTCGATTGATCAATTAGTAAACCTTCAACTTCCGACACAAATCATTGTACCTACAGTTGAATACCTATCATATGACTTTGATACGGTCAATGGGTAAAAAATTCAATAGCAATTTACATAATAGGCCCATTTGATCCATCAAAACATTATTAGATAATACCAGAAAGCGATTTACAAACCATAATCGCATTTCGAACACAAACGACCGTTATCTTTCCCATTTTAATTTGTTTCAATACAAAATTCTTACATAAAATAACAGATCCCTACTGAACCATTTATTTTACTAAAACACCGGATGTTATAAAGCGGTTATGGCCGTATTATGCCGAAAAAAAGTTTAGAACTTCCGCCTCTAAAACAGTGTGACAGGAATCGAAATGTAAGTATTAGGCTGTTTGGTGGCAACAAATTTCTTTGCCACCCCAGCGCTATTAAAGGATTAAAAAGTTAAACCCTTTATCTATGGTCACAGAAAGCACGCGAATTTGATGCGTGTCGAAATTTGAACTAGTATTAATATTTTTATGTTGAATTAAATTAAATGATTGCTTCTGTTAAATTTATCAGTACATAACATTATTTGTCTGGAATCTAATAGGCATATAGCTTAATACAAAATTTTGATCGTAACTAATCATCCAACGTTATTTTTATTGTCTTCTCTTTTTAAAAATTCTAATTTTAATCGCAAATTTTCACAATCTGGCTATTTTTAATTCATCCCTATTAGGGCCGATATTTAGCCTAATCTGAAGGATGTTGATCTTATCTTTCTCTAATTTTTTAAAAGATAGTCAGCATCAACTTTATCCTTCACCATTGAGAAAATCGGCCCCTAATATTGCAATGGCTTTAAGAGATCAAAGAGACTTTTAGAAGATATTCGAATTCCCTTTTTCCCACTATTAAATAAATAAATATAAACACGGGGATACCCTTCAACGGTAATGCTAGACGATGAAAGTGTCAGTTGCCCGTTTAAACCTTCATGGAAAGACGGATAAAATTGTAGGAATATGCGACAAAATTCGCGGTAAGTTCTTTTTTCAAACACTTCTCGCTTTCTGACAGCCATTTTTTTCGTGCAGGTAACTGACCGAAACTTTTAACACTTGATCGAATTTATGGAACTTCTATCCTCTTTATATTCGTTTGTTGATGAAGTTAACTTTACACATACTTTACATCATTGTCATCATTTCAAGGTCACTACACTGCTGAACATCCAGCTTCCCAATATTCATACCAAGCTGCATTTTTTTTGGCAGATCTAAGTTTAAAGGACCATTTTACAATACCTGCCCTAGATCAATTTAGAATTAAGGTAGTCTCTATTATTATAAGTACATATCCTTTCACCGCTTAGTCTCATATGGAAGTGCGATATAATTTAGTAGATATCTAGTAAAGTCTATTTTCTAGTAATGTTAAAATACAAAATTATTTAGGTAACTGATCACAATCCCAAGTGATATTTCAATCTACCTTTATCAAAAAAGTTATCGTACGAAGTCAAAAATCTCTAAAAGGTTGCCATGTTGTGTGACATCTGTAAAAATTGCTGCAATTATAGTACTACCAACTTATCTGTGCAACCAAAAGTTCCTCAATTAAAGAATTTAACGAAGAAAGTTACTACACTTCCAATTTTGACGACTGAAACAGTTATGTTGGCAAAACTGAGAGGGGAGAAAAAATCAGTTTAAATTCAAAATTCCGAACGCAGAGACAATAGCCCATTAAGGGCCATAGATAAGTATCTAGAGCCCGAGTAGTTCCTTTTCAATTTTGGAATGTTAACTTTGGCGTTCCGTAGACTAGGTCTACTTATAGGCATTCGATTTTTTAAATCTATTTATATTGATTGAAATCTAGTACACAGTTATTTATCCTTTTTATCCATGTTGCGGTTAAGTAGCTAGAAGCTATAAAATTACTGGGATAATGTACCAACATAATGTTGTTGGATCTTATTTTAAACCAATCAAAGCGATATATACCTAAGCACACCTAAGTACACACAAAATAGAAGTTTATTAGATATCTTAATTCAAATAGTTTGAACTCTACAAATGATTGTAGAGTACAATTTAATAAACCTAGGTGAAATCTCCTATGTAACTACATTCTGAAATCAAATTTTCATTTCCTAAATACCTATTGTCTATGGTAGGTATTTATAATATACCTAGAATCCTTTAACTAGAGAAAATAATTCACGCTTGGCGCACTTTTAGCTTTCGATTCCAACCAAACTATGTGGTGTTGATTTTTGCAGCTAAAGATTTAAAAATGGAACCCGTTCTTTCCTAATTGAATTCGGAACGGTTTTTGTAATTCATTCGATTTGCCAATTTTGTGCTTATTTTCCCTCTCTATCATTATCTTTTTAAATTTAATGTATACCTACTTACTTAATTATCATTCCACCTATTATAGCTTCAAGCCAATAGTGTTCTATAACTTAAATCAAAATATCATAGTACTTACCTTAAGTTGTCCCATTGCTAGGGTGACCCTTTTTTGATTTATTTATTATTATTATAAATACAGTGTAAAACTTATTTCTAAGTTGAAGTCCCACAAAACTGTTAAAACAGTTTGTCTGCGGGATCAAGGGTATCTTATATTCTTATCTATTGCAAAAAAGCGGATTATAATTAGATACCTATACCTACCTGAAAATAATCATCATATTAATAGGGTAGTTGGCAGTTTTTTTATTTGTATTTATATTGAAAGATCATAAAATAAAATAAACATTTGCGAAAGAAAAACTTCGCTATCGTGAAATTTTCCGGGATATAACGATTTCAAAATCACAATTTTCGACTTGCCAAAAAACGCTCCATACAAACGGCTACCACGACGTGACGTCACTCTTTCAGTAACTTGTATGCGCGTGAAAGAAATTTTGTTCTTCAGCTATATTATATTGCGTTTACAAATATGTTCACAGAACAAAAGTTGCTGTAAATGATGCAGGTGGACATGTGATTTTGTATTTTTCAATTAATTTCACATTTTAGAAATGGATTTGCCCACTTAACTTTGAAGGCTTATTACTACCTCATTTGGACACTTAATCAAAGTGTAATTTTACAGATAGGTTTTGATAATTTATTCTGGTAAGCATAAAATGTTATTAAGATTCAACCATAGGAAACTACCCCATTATCTAATCTAAGTAGTATAGCTAATTAAGTCTCGACTACTGGACGATTAAGGAAACAATAATTCGAAGAACGTCACCAAACCATCAAATTCTGGAACGCGGTATTCTATTTTTGATTCGAATGCGGTTTTGGCGCGAACTGCGGACCACACACGTCGACGTATTATGCAAGATTCGTGATCGTTTATCGGCAAAAACATAGGTGTAGGCTGCCGTGAAATTTCCTACTAAATCTCCATTCTTTACCAATTCAAATTCACGATGGAACACGGTCTTTGAGAAAAACTTAACGAGATGTCAACCTTCTGGCCATAGCAGAAATTTTGAATATGGAAGCCTATTTAGAACAGCTTTTGAATCCCTCACATTACCAACCTTAAGTCATTGATAGCTGGTGATAATCTGTGCTGTGGCAAAAATAACCTTAAAAAGCCTTTAAAAAGTTTAAAAACATTCAACAACTCCTTTGTATGTTTTGTGGAAGTACAATACAATTAAATGTACAGTTATGCTATTGCATGTCATTTACTCCGTAAACTAAAGAGAGATCGTCCACGACTTCATACGTGTAGTAAACGCAAAGCGTAAAGATTTGCATGCCAGACTTTTAGCAAAATATGTCGGAGAATTTTTTTACATTCCTAATTATAACATCTTCAATGTAACACCCATATTTTGTGCAAATAAAGGTTATTGTATTGTACAGTAAAGTTTGTTTTCCGTGAGATTTTCGGGAAATTCTTATCGGATGCCTTCGTCCAGAGAACACGCGTTCTAAATTTTACCAGGTCTCAGTTTATGCTTGCGTTGCGTTGATATTTTGTGTCAATACAATGATCTGGTCGCTAATCACCGAAATGGCAAAGATATATTCAATTGTAACTTTAATAGGTTCTCCACCTCTGTAAAATCTGCTCATCATCTTCCTGCCCTTTTCCCATTTATTTGGGGTCGGCGCAATATGTACTTTTCTTCCATTCATCCCTATTATCCGTCATCTCATTGCTCACTCCCAGTACACGCATATCCTCTCTCTCACAGTCCATCCAACATTTCCTTGGTCTACCTCTTCCTTTATATCCATCCACATTTATGCACAACGTTATCTCTGTAAAATATGCCTTTCATGCCGTCGCTTTACATGCCCGTACCAAGACAGACGGTTACTTCGTAACTTGTCCGTGATCGGCGCAAATTTCAGACTTCCTCTTATATACTCATTTCTTATTTTATCCATTCTTGTAATTCCACACATCCATCTCAACATTCTCATCTCACTTACATGCAGTCGATTTTCATCCTTCTTCTTTACGGCTCAGCATTCAGATCCATACAAAACGACAGGTCGAACTACGGTCTTGTACACCTTACATTATGGTCGATTCCGGCAGTCACACTTAAATCTAAACGTAAAATTAGTCCTACCTGTCCTTTTATCTCTCAGCCATTTATGTTAAGAACAGAGAGAGATAGACCTGACTAAAATTAGGTTTAGGTTTAAGTGTGGCTGCCGGAATCGACCCTATTTTCAATAATTTAAATAAAAATATAAAATTCAATAATAAAAAGCCGACTTTTTATAAATAGGTATTATCATGTCTTTGTTTTTAAATAAAAAAAGTTTAGTTTGTTTTGTATTAATCTGATTCTATTTTTCGTGTTTTCTGAGTTCATTATTATTATAATTTACCTAAGTGTAAAAATAAATTGTGTAATCTGTATACTCAAGCTTTGGGGTGCAGTTTAGTACTAATATAGTTATTGAAATGATGTAATGTTAAATGTTAACCGTACTCTGTATTGTGTACGTTTAAATAAATAAATATATCAATCATAAAATTATTAATAAAGAAATGGAACAAATTCCTCACCCGGGTGGGAATGAAACCCACGACCTCTGCATTCCGCGTGTCAGCGCTCTAACCACTGAGCCACCGGGTCAATTACTCGGATGATGAATTTTACCATCTCTTTTCTATCATCTATCATATCTATATATCAATCAGTCAATCAGGATAAAGTATATTTAAATGCAAGAGTTAAGTGCAACTTCAAATTATACTTATTTCAAAATTAAATTTTTAAAACACCCTGTCAAGTTTCTTTGTCGTCATTCTTATGCAGGAGTAAAGTTTGTAAGGTTGTTAAATGAATAACATAATATTTTCATGCCACATTTTTTGCCAAAACATGTCTCTGATTTAATAAATGTAATAAAACCTTTATTGCACTATGTTTTGAGCAAATAACCATTTATATATCATTAAAAATATGTTCAAATAAAAATAGATTTTTGAAATTATATACAATATTAGATATGATAATACATATATTTGCTTTCTTCCATAAGTAGTAAATAACACCCAAACCTGTCTAATCTAAACTAAACCGATTACTACCTGGCCGAAAAAAGTTCGGTTGCCTCAAAAAAAAACTAAAAAGTAATGTAAGTTCTCTTTTCAAAGGAGCCAATGAAAAATCGCGGTTGATACCGGTAATGCCCTACCGAATTTTGAAATCAGAAACCTTTTAGAACAGTAGTTCTGTGGAGACGTCATATCAATTTGTTTAATTGGGCTTACAAAAGTTACGATATTCGCTCGTTGATGATCAGATGAGTGGTTTGAGATTGAATTATAAATTATAAAAAATATATTCAGAGGTTCTTCAGTAATGTTCTCATTGGGTTTTTTAATTAAGTATTGTCTATGTAAATAATACATAGTTCGGAGAGGCTTTTTTTATGTTCACAGTGGACTTCTTATGGTTGCAATGATGATAATGACTAAAAGATTTTACTCATAGTAAAACTGACCTAGAATTTAATTTCGTATAAAATATTAAGCACAATATCCACTCTATTCTATTATGTTATCTGTATCTCGACACCGTACAATATTGCCGCCGAAAACCATTTCAAAATAAGAACAAGAGTCTCTCCAAATTCAAATCGTTCGCCGCTGATATAAAGTTGAGAGCTTTCGTATTTTTTTATTTAAGGTGACATTTACTTTGCGGCCGATAAAATGCTTAATCGATTTATTTTAGAAGTGTTTATGTACTTTATGGTATTTTCTCTCTCACTCTCTCTTCAATTAAAGAGAGAAAGAGACGCCTGACAATAAATCTAAGCTTTTAGTGTGGTACATGTAGGTATTTTTTCTTAAATGTGAAAATAAACTTAATTAATTTTAATTGGTTTACTTTACTTCCTTTTTACACTAAACTAGGTAAGTAGATCACAAGCTAAATTATAAGCTAGATTTTTTTCATTTCGTAACATTTTTAATACAGATAATACTTGCTCTTAGCCAGACGTTTACTTAGATTCTCTGTTTATCTTTTAACGTTTTTTCTTGTCCATGACTAGGAAAAATGTAGCATTGCGCTACAAACTTAACTGGGCCACTTATAGATGTCGCTACTGTCTATGAAAAAACCATGAATTTATACCAAAATTACTATGTAGTGATGTGAGTTTCCCTATTTTTCCGCTGTGAGAATGTGGCGCTGACAATGACAGACGTTTTGTTTCAAAATGAAGTTTCAATTACTTTTTTTAAATAGAAGTAGACTGTGTTTCACCAAGAAGTTCCTTTGAATGATGGCGCCAGTTACTATGTGCATAAATACATAATACGTGTTAGTGCATACAAAAATATTAGTTTCGAATTCAGGCATAGGAGTTATTCCATGAAACGGACTTGTAGCTGTGAATGAGAATTTTAGGTGTAATCTTTATTTTGGATTAGTCATGGTTCAGATAGTTTTCTTAAAGAAAATAAATCGTAATTTCCGAGATAAAAATTATAATAATTATTATCTATGCTGTTGCGGGGCTTCACTAGAATACATCAGCTGCATCCCCTTCCGTGCATGTCGTAATAGTCGACTAAGGAACTCAGGGGCTTTCTCTCAGACGATAAACTAGCAACTTGTCACTGATCTATTACCATGTTATGCTGAACGTGTCTGTGGGAACTCCGTGGTGATCCTGCAGTTTTAGCGTGCGTTTATCAGTTCCTTTGATTGATGGCGTTAGTTACCTACTTCTTCTTCAGCCTATTGCAGTCCACTGCTGGACGTAGGCCTCCCCTAGGGCACGCCACAAGGCTACTGCCACAGGGGGGTTTTGCCCATAGTCACCACGCTGGGCAGGCGGGTTGGTGACTATGTTGTCAGCACGGGAGGCGCTGCTGCTCACCTCCCGGAAACACTTAATCGCCTCGTACGATACCCACGGACAGGTAGGGTGGTACAAACTCTACTCTGCCGGCACCACGCGGCTAAGGTATTATTATATTACATAGTTTATAATATTACATCACAAGTTTGTTTATGTTTGTAAACATACATACCTACATGTTGTTTCTATATTAAAACGAAAACAAAAGAAAAACTAAAGATGATACCAAAATATGTAATTAATAAAAACATTATGTTCGTGTGTGTTTGTGTCTCGAGGGAATTATCACATTTGTAAGCTTGAGAGTTATACAGGCTGATTTAAAAAAGACAAGACTGTATTTCTATTATGATCTAATAGTCGACGCCCCGTGACTTTCAATCCGTTCGGTAGTTCCATTTTTAGCATGCTTCTCCTAGTCATAATCTACTTTGCTTCACATTGACATGAATATCGCTGTTGTTTCCGAGTCATGGATGTTTGTATGATTCTAAATACAGTTACTTAGTACCCACGACACAAGACTTAATGGATCTAGGTTAATAAATGGCTAGGTGTTTATTTTTTGAGATCGCTAAATATTTAAAAATTCTGCCCAATAAGATTTTAAGGACCTACATACTTTAGATTACCTTTTTTTCATTTTTTTTTCTAATCCCATTAAAACAACATCCTGTACACTCAAAACAATAATGACCAAATGATACCGCCCATACACTTCTCAATCTTAAAAAAATATCGTGCATCTCTCTCTAACACACCCTAATCTACCCACCTCTCTTTCACTCTTCAGAGAAAAATTGATCGCAGTAGAAAATTATTAACAGATTGCGCCAAATTAAAAAGACCTTTCGTGCCGTTAGATATAAGGATATTTAGAGGTCTATCTTATCTGGTCGTATAAGGCATTTGGGATCTCATAGAATACATATTATAATTTACTCTCCGGGTCTGTGAAGTAATAATTATATTTCGGGCCATTTCTTGGTGCTGTCAAAATAGATGCTAGGGTGACCATGGTTAGATAGAATCGATTCTATGTATACAGGAAAAGCATCAGATACTGTTCCTACATTTCTGGGTATTTGTTCTATAATAGGTATGTATATCTCATCTGTAAAATGTACACATAATATAATAATGGCTACGTTTAAAAATTTAACAATTTGGGAACATGAATATAGTGGGTATACATAATAAGAAAGAAATAAAGAAAACGTTTATATTTCGCCACACATAAAAAATTACAGGCTAAAATATATAAAGTGGGTATAATGCCGTAACCAATGCATATACTATAAACATCTGATGAAAAGAATGATTGGTCCTGTGCTAATGCTGGGCTTTACTAGAATATTGTAAGAATCGACAAAGAAATTAAGGCATTCTTCAGGGGATACGCCAGCAACTGGTCACTGATCATTTACATCTGTCCCCGCTATACTAAACGTGACTGGGATCTCTTTTATGAACCTGAAGTTCTAGCTACCCGATTTTGCCAATACAGCCGTGTCTATGTAGGTATATCATTTGAATATGGCCAAAAAATATCTTAATTAATGTATGTAAGTATTATCGTATACCATAATTTTCCCAACCTGATGGTCACACTACAAAAGACCACGCCGCCATATTGGATCGTTTTTTAATAATCATGGCCGCTAATCCCCGGCCGCGGGATGACTTCATATAATCTATGGTCTACCCGATGACTCTATATTATCTATGCTTTTTTTACCAGCGCCGATGTTGAAATTGTTTACGACTCCTCTTTGGACATTAGAAACATAATTTTAAGAATAAAATTTAATATGTATCTCATAAATTTAGCCTGACATTCGTTATAACTAAATTCTACGCCGAAAGATAATGTTGTGTGTCGTTCGCCATTTTTATTTAAATTGACATATTTTACTGCCTGTTTTCGTATGTATCTTAATTGTTTAGCGGCTCAACACAATATTATTTTAGCGAAAAAATCGTGTAAACAAAGTAGAATATCGAATATAATATTTTGAATCCAAGTTGAATTTCATATGAAAATAATATGGCGTATTTAAAAGTGTTAATTTTATTGAGATCAATATGTAGAGTGCGTCTCATTAGTTCAACTAGTTGGCCGTAGTTGTGCAAAAAGAGACCAACAATAAAAAACGAGTTTCGAGATATTGACGTTTAAAGTTTCTTTTTTTTTTAAAGTTCCCTTACGTTTTTCCTGAAAGTTATTTATGCCATTTGGTAGAAATAAACTTCGTGCAGAATATTAAATAGGTTTTACAGAGATTACAGTTATTTTTCATGTAATTATCTTGGTTTAAAAACAAGTAGTCGTTTCCTGCAGAATATAACATACTTATAATACCATGACCAAATGAAAACGATCAAAACTGTAGTCGTTTTCTGCTAAATATGATATAACAAATTTTATTTTTATTGAAACGGTTATGAACGGGGCGTCTCCGATAAAAATTACATTTAGTAATTAACAAACCCGTCAGCTTAAAAACTTACCAAAATACTTAGCTAAAAAAGAAAAAAAAACAAGACATTACTATTTACCTACTTATTGGAATTTGACAACCTTAAATTGTCGTGACCATAGAGTTCTTGTATCGGTACGAGCCGAACATGGAATGACAACAAAGTTCTATGTGGATTACTAAATATTAAAAGCAAAATACTACCAAATTACGGGATGAATGGAAAACCTAAATCGAAGAAAGCGACCATCTACGTAGTCGTTTTATGCAGAATAAAATATTGTGAACATTAGTAGGTACTATAGGTTATTACCAAAACCGACCGAGTAAAATGGCTGGGTTCTGCAGATTTAAAGACACATATTTTAGTTGAAGAATAGTTCAATCAAACCAACTCGACCAAGGTGGTTGCTTTTAACTTATTTAATACTTGTTTTTCTTGTTGATCGTTTTCAGCAATTTATCAAATAATTGTGCTAAAAAACAGTCTATTTTACCAGAATATACGAGTAGAGCAAAAAATCTAGTTTGTAATGGCATAGCTAACTCAATTTGGCTTTGGTCGCTTTCTGCAGAACTACGGCCAGTTTAGGTACTTACCTACTTAAAATTCTAAAATATTAGATTTTGGTAGAGTAACTTTTCCCCTAAACATTTGACTGACTCTCTGTAAATAAATTGTATAACGTATCGAGTTTTTGGGTTTGCCAAAAACGAATCATAGTATTTATGACAGTAATTATAATAGTAATTATGACCTACCTATGTGAAGTCACTTATTGAATGTTTGTGTAATACTTACAACTAGCGGCCGCCCACGGCTTCGCCCGCGTGAGAGTGCATTACTCCTGTGCGAAGCCGGGGTGAGTCCCTAGTTATACAATATAGGTATAAACCTTCCTCGTGAATCACTCTATCTATTGAAAAAAACTGCATCAAAATCCGTTCCCTAGTTTAAAAGATCTAAGCATACATAGGGATGGACAGACAGCGGCAAGCGACTTTGTTTTACAATATGTAGTGATTATAAAGAGTAAAGAACTACCCATCAAAACACAACTTTTGGTTTTTTCACTCCACGTGAACTGGCTATTTAATTATAATAATATCTTAGTAGGAAAGTAGCTTATTTGCGAAAGTAAACCGCAAAAGAAACAGAAAACTGCCCGCAAATCCTCAAAGCACACCGGACACAACATGTCGGTCGGTGACCGCAGAAAGCGCCGGTCAAATACCCTAAATTATAGGCGAAATGCCAATTTAATGTTAAATTTACTTGTAGAAAAAAAATAACGAGAATTTATACTGTATTACATACGGAACGGATTTACATTGATAGATCTTAGTAATGTGTTGGGTTTTAGAGGTTCATAATAATTAGTGGTTTACTAATTTACTAATTTCTATAATCCTGAGGATGCCACGGTTGTTGGCGAAACATATGTAGATTATTTATCTAGTTTTTGATTTCGGAATGGTGCAATGTATCGTCTTGCATGCTAGGTGCTCGGGTCTGGTTTCTCATGGCGATTGTAGTTAGTGCAAGTGCCTGTTTTCGCAATTATGAGTTATCAGATCCGAGGGTCAGTGGAGGGTGTAGGGCCCGGTGGTGGGCGCACCCACAGTGAATTGATAGATCTGTAAAAATTCGCTTCAATAGAATACATCAGCTGCATCTTTCGTGCCTGTCGCAAGAGGCCACAAAAAAGTGTGGTGTGGTGCGTTTTATCAAGCGATCAGTTAACATGTTAGGTATCATGTCACTGATCTTTTACGCCTAACACCCTACCCCCCCCAACGCTTTGCTAAACGTGGCTTTCCAATCTTACTTACAATCTTGTACTACTGATCTACTCTATTTAGGAACACAGTCATGTGTGTATATCGGGGGCATATTGTACAGGGTGTTTGTGACAGCCAGGCAAATATTGATACCATGACTTCAGACCATGATTCTGAGGCAGAAAACACTGAATATTTTCGCAGGAAAATTCCAAAATTTTACATTTTTTTTTTCATATTTTCAGGAAAAAAAAAATTTGTTCGTTTAAATATGCCTTATATAATGACTTAAAAATAAAATTTGAACCAAAACATAAATTTAAAAAAAGTTGCCGTCAAAAAAGTCAAAATAACTGATCAACCCTAATGGAGAGTCGTAAGTGATCCAAAAAACAGCAATGTGTCTAACAATAACCAATAATCTCATTTAATTAGGCACAGGATCGCACGATACAATTGGCGCGGAGAGCAAAGTTTAGGGATAATCAAATAAAAATACATTTCCTGTAAGTAATAACACTGTCATAAAACTCAACACAATGGTACTTGTTCAGCATTTTAGTATTTGCCTGGCTATCAACCATACCCTGTATAAGTAGTTATTACTTTATAATATGATTATTATAACATCGCTGTTTCCCATAAGCACAAAACTTTAGCATAGTTACCTAATTTGTCCACTCCATATGTTGACCACTATACCTACATTAAAAACATTGTAAACAAAATAAACCAAAAGAGAGACAATTTTGCTTTAAATTACTATGTTTTGCCAAATTACTTGCCACTGGCCATTCGTCCTGTATTCACTGATATTTTTCTGGCAAAGGAAGTATGCCCTCCATTTAATGTCCAGGTTTATAGTCTGTGGTTTAATAAAATGTATGATTGTGAAAAAGTGAAATCGGCATGATGAGAATGAATATTATTAAAAACTCTTCCGTTGGTAATGCACCGTACTTAGTTGTTAAAATGCAGAGATTTTGGTTAATTACATGCAGATAATTTTCCTTGACGTATGGAACTAATAGGTAAATGATTTCCCGAAGTTCTTACGGGAACGTATTTTTACACGAGATTTCTAAGTATAAAGTTTCCGCGGGCGGCCGCTAGACGTCTCTTAATAGTATTACTTATTTATTACTTACTAGTGAACGCCCTTCGTCCGCGTGGACTACAGAAAAAAACAAAATGTCGAAATTATTCGGGTTAAAAATATTTTCCCGGGATAAAAAGGACCTAGCCTGTGTGTTAGTCCAGAGTGCCAGCGTGTCGCTCCAGCCGTTTTTACGAGAAAGAGTAACAAACATCTATCTATCCATCCATCCATCCATCCATCCATCCATACTCACAAACTTTCGCGTGTATAATATTAGTAGGACTAGTCATTGCTGCGACTTCGTCCTCAGTTGCAGTTGCACCTGCAGTTGCGAAAATTTTACAATTATCGCGTTGTAATGTCGAACCTACAATCAGCGAATTTTGAAGAATTTCTGCTATCGCAAAGCTTTTGTTAGTTAGGGGATTTCTACCCCATTTTAGGAACATAGCCATGTGTACAATATAAGTACATAGGGGTAGGTAGAGGTACCTATGTACCTAAAACTAGTAAGTACATACCTAAACTAGGTACCTACCTATTAAGGCGAAGTGCACATCAAACCAAGTCTGCGTAAATACCTATCAAAAAGGTCCTCACTTAACTAATGTAGGTAATTCTCACAGTGAGAGACTTCACCGACATAAAAAAGAACACCGCACAATTAACAATTGAAGACAACAATATTTGGACGTGTCACCTCTCTTATATAGAATAGAAATTTATTGCGTGCGGTACACTTTTATTTTTTTTTATCGCAGGTTTTATCAATGCGATTCTACCTGTTGGTAGAATAATATATCACGGAAAGTCGGCCTGTTTGTATGTATGGGTGGTCTGCACTGAAGCGCCTGCTACAGAATCGTACAAAATAGGAACATTGTTTTTTTTTATATAATTTTTCTTTTTTTTTATCTATGGTCCAAACTTTTTCATGAGCGCCGCATTGAATGGGGTTTTTTGATAAATTAATTTTGTTTTGTTGTGTTTTGACTTGTTTGTAATAAATTATCGGTTTATTTGGTGTTGGGGTAAAATATTAAATTATGCCGTCGAAGATTTTTTTCTGTACTTACGTAGATACATAGATTTATTTTAATGCTTTTTAGGAAGGTAGATAAGTACCTACTAAGTATACAATATGTAGGTAAAAGATAATCACGATATAATAAAAATACAACTGCTTTTAATAATTAGTTCTTCTACTATTAATTATACAATTATGACATGACCCACAGCCATGTTTATCATGGTGAGGGGTCAAGATCCTAAATGATTAGGTAGTGATAAGTTGTTAGCTCATCTCATGAGAGAATGCACGAAAAGAGATGCAGGCAGCTGATTATTCTGTTAAATCCCTGCAACAGCATTTTTATTAATGTTTATCTTTCTTATATACATTTTATTATTTTTACTAGCGTCCGCCCACGGCTTCGCCCGCGTGAGAGTGCATTACTCCCGTGCGAAGCCGAGGCGGGTCCCTACGCATTGCATTATAAACCTTCCTCGTGAATCAATCTATTTAAAAAAACCCTATCAAAATCCGTTCCCTAGTTTGAAAGATCTAAGCATAAGTAGGTATACTACATAGGGACGGACAGACAGCGGCAAGCGACTTTGTTTTATAATTTGTAGTGATAAGTCGTACAGTAGGAATACTTATATCCACATTTCTCGTATACCTAACTTTCTTCTTCTTTCTGCCCTGTTTCCATTTACTTGGTAGGAATCAGCGCATTATAAACACTTTTTTGTAGTTTCTAGACCCACATAAATAGAAATATAACCTATAGGTTATATTTCTGTTCCCATATAGGTACATGTCCAACGCTCTCTGTAAAATACTTTAATTATGTCCTTCAAAACTTCGCTTCACGTGTCCATACCAAGACATGTGCCCAATGCACATATCTACCTACTAGATATACTAATAGATTTTTTAGGTCTCAAATGCTGGTGGGATATTTTGCGAAAAAGCGGGTAAAATCTATTTTAATTAAAAAAAAAGGAAAAAAAGGTTCTCCTGTTTTTTTTTAAAGCGCCATCTATAGGCGAAATATAACACTTCATATTTTTAACAGCGCCATCTGTTATTGACTAGCAGAGGTAATTTACAGCGCTATCTGTTGGAAATGCTTTGTACTACTATAATATACTCCGCCATCTAGTATCGAGTAGACGTACTACGCAGAACATAAGTGTTCGTATTTATTAAATGTCACACTAGATGGCGACACTAGATAAATAACTAACCTGAAGTTAGTCACAGATCCATTTTTCTTTCACATACAGAATATCTATTTGTTGTTATTAAAGTATTTATTATAATAATCAGTGTTTGAGCATTATCAGAAAGGAATAAATAGCATTAAAGTAAGTGCAATTTTACTGTTTGTAATTAATATTTATTTGTAATAAAAAGATAATCACAAAATTGGGGTTAATAAAGACGTCCGCGTCTCAATGGGATTAATGTATGTCATCATAACTGGTATTTAGGAAATATAGGGACATGCAGAAAGTGAATAGGGACAGGTTTTCACAATCAGCCGGTACCTTTAGGTATATATGTACCTATTCATTGATTTACCTACATGATGTCTTACCATTTTCTCGGCTGATGCATAGAATTATATTAAAGCAATACCTACCTAAATGACTGACATGGTCTAACCCACGTGCGACGTGTCATCTTAAACAGTTACCTACTAAGATGAAAACAAATTGTTTTCATCTAAGGTTACCTACTAAGTTGCTACATTTAGGTAAGTAAGTACTAAGTACCTACCATGTTCTTGTAGATTCAAGAGCAATACCTAATTGAATTCAATTATTGATATGCCAGTATTAAAAAGTTGTAGTAGTAAAAAGACTGGAAGTTTTGAAAGTTATTTATTGCTCCAATAAAACTGTATGCAACACGCAAGAAAATGGTAATTATGTTAATGAGGCTTTAGCCTGATACCATTTTCTTGGCACTTAAATGGGCCTATAATTGTTTAAATTACACGTAGGTATTTTCTGATTACTGACCGGCATAGGTGCATAGTACTTACCTACATAGTAAGTAAGTACGTAAGGTGCATTTATAGTAGGTCCCATCCTACATGCAATTGCCAAATCTTCAAAATGTAGTAGCTATGCCTTTTAAAATAAACTTCAATTTCCATGGGTGGTAGGTCAGGTCAGGTCAGGAATTGATGACAGATATTTTCGTAAGCAATATAATTGACAGTCCCGTGTATATTTCGGGGAAACCTGTTTATAACTAGACGTGCTGGCTAGACCTATTTACACGCACCGACACTCAGTACATTACATATATCTAGGTACACACGGCTGTTTCCGAAATGCGGTGGCTAATATCACTGCCACGTTTATAGCTGGGACAGATGTAAATAATCAGTGACTAGTTGCTAACTTATCGCCTGAGAGAATTCTTTGTTTCTTAGTCTTGCAACATGTACGAAAGGAGATGCAGCTCATGTATTCTAGTGAAGCCCCGCATCAGCGCAACACAGAGTACCGAAAGAGTATAATACGAGTATACTTATCAATTGTTTTTAGGATGCCTCGCAAATACAAGCCGAGAGAAAACGCGAGAAAATACAAAAAATACGACAAAGACCGTATTCTAGCCGCGCTAAGAGAGTACGAAAGCTCAGAGAAATCATTAGCGGAAATAGAAAAGGAGCACAACATATCGAAATCGGTGCTGTATCGTCACCACACGAAGGTGATGAAACCACATGGAGGCCAGCCTGTTTTGTGCCGAGAGAAAGAGGATTATATCGTGGAAAGTTTAAATATATGTAGCCAATGGGGTTATCTGATAGTAGTGCAAGATATTAAAAGGCTGATCAAAGGACATCTGGATAAATTAGGAATATTAGCAACGAAATTCAAAAACAACACGCCGGGAATAGATTATATTAGAGGTTTTTTAAATAGGCATAAAGATAAAATATCGTTCAAAATCAGACAGAATATAAAACGGTCGAATGCCGCGTTAACTAGTGATATTGTAAAAGCTTATTTTGATAAGTTAAAGACTGATTTGAAAGGCGTGGAATTGTCTAACATAGTAAATTATGATGAAACTAGCCTAGCCGATGATGTAGCAATGAGGAAGGTTATAGATAAAAGGAAAGGTAAATACCCAGAAATCGATATTACGCATAGAAAGTCATCTACATCTTTAATGATGGCCGCTGCAGCGGACGGAACACTATTGCCTTTTTACGTTGTGTATGAATCCAAAGATTTGTATGAGACATGGACGAAAAACGGTCCCAAAGGTTGTAGATTCAGCTTCTCCGTTACTGGTTGGTTTAATAGCTTGACTTTTGAAAATTGGATGTACACAATCATCTTTCCGTATTTCGAAAACAAGCCGGGAAAGAAAGTTCTTATTGGGGATAATCTATCGTCTCATTTGACATTAGACATAATCCGAGAATGCGAAGAAAGGGACATACATTTCGTATTCATCCCAGCAAATTCATCACATCTTACCCAGCCATTGGATATAACATTTAACAGTCAAATGAAAACGTCATGGAGAGACATACTTCTCACTTGGAAGGAATTGGAAGACAGCACTCTTGTTACAGTTCCTAAAAGTACCTTCCCCATTCTATTACGAGAATTGATAGATATTTTAGGAAAGAATTCCCAAAAACGAGTAATCACTGGTTTTCTTGAAGCTGGAGTGATTCCAACGAATGAATTTAAAGTTCTTGGTAAGCTAGCTAATAATACTACCCGATATGAAGACGACTTTACTGCAGAAGCCGAAAATACTCTAGTAACGATGTTAGAAAAACTACCTTCTGGCGCAAGAGGTGTTGATATAAATCGGGGTAGAAAGATACTTATAAACCCGGGAGAGAGCGTTGCCACAGACCAAGTAGATACAAAACTAACATATACAGGCATGAGTGATGATGAAAACAATGAAGCGGTCAGCAATATTCCTTATTCAATTTTTATTGGTGATGATGATTCCCAAGTTTATGTTGATGAAAACGATAGCATTCCTGAATATCCAAATCTAGAGACAGTCGAAATAGAAGAAACAGTAAATAGTGAAGACTATTCGCAAATTTGTGCTGACGAAAACCATAGTGTTGATCTAGAGACAACTGAAGTAGAAGAGACAGTCTTAAATACTCCTTATTCCATTTTCAGCGATCACAATTATCCTGAAATATATGTAGATTTTAAAGAAAGTGTACATGTACCTCTGGGTTTAACAGGTACAGAAAATTCAGAGCCGAACACAAGTGCAAAAAAGACTACTGATATTACAAAAGATGCTAAAGCTTCCACCGTAATTACACAAAAAAGAAAACTGTCCGAGTTTAAAACTAATTTATTTAAGTACAAAAATATTGATACTGGAATGAAAATTGAAAGTAAACCTAAAAGAACATGTAAAGTTAAAATCGAGAATGAAGAAGCAGATGAACATAGCGCCAATAACTATATTCTCGTTAAAGCCAAAGTAACTGCAGATGATAACTGTATTACAAAAAAACTCACAACATTGAAGCAATACAAGAAAAATATCGCAGATAAGTCTGAACTGAAAACTAACGCAGTGACTGCTAGAAAATTGCAATTAAAACCTACAGAAGAAACAAGAGAAAAAGATGTAGAACATACTTCGGAAAGTAGTGATAATAACATATTAACGTTAATGGAAAATGGTGTCCGAATTAAAGATTTCGACCCAAAAACCGTGCCAGAAGTGGCTATGGACCATTATGTTGTTGATAGCGAAGTCTATGTTATGATAAAATATGTTTAACTAGCGGACGCTTAATTACCTCAAATGCGTTACTTTTAGTATGACTTTAAATGTTATTTTATATTTACAAAAAATTACCTAATTATTAAAATCATACCTATCTGTAAAATTACAATTTTATTTAGTGTCCGAATGAGGTGGCAATAAGCATTCAAAAGTTGGATGGACAAGTCCCGTTGTTCTAGTGGGAATTTCGGGAAGTCCTTTCTTAGGTCAAATTGTTTGATCAGAAGGCTTACTAATGGTCAATCTACGTCAAAATACCCACTGTATGACAAGATGTTTTTAACTAATACCAAGCTTCACTAGTAATAAAAAAATTGGCCTTAGTGTCCCTCAACACATTAAGGCACTTATTCATTTAGGAAACATTATGATGACTTATAATTTTGTCATCCTTCTTGTTCAGCCTATTGCAGTCCACTGCTGGACCTGGAGAGGCCTCCCAGGGCACGCCACAAGGCTACTGCCACAGGGGGGTTTTGCCCCGTTTTATCATCCTACACGTTCGTTAGCTATCTCAATCAATAATTTCTCTTGAATATTCATAAAAATAGTATCATGTCAATGGGGCTTTAGTGTATGTTGTCATTCCAAATTTCATATCTACATTAACATATTTAATAACAATAAAAATGTATTAGGTAGGTTCTGATGAAGGAAATAAACGTTTACGTGATAACATAAAATATTTATATTTCTTAAACGCTAAATACATACATAAAATTTTAATATTACGCTATAAACAAACGTCCACCGCGTCGCCATTACATATTTCTGTATGTGATATATCGTATCAGTATTATCAAGTCATAAATTACTTATACACCCGTATGTATAAATAAGTAATCACCATGGAGAAGAAATAGAAGAGGAGTAGCGACTAAGTATATTTTCATACAAAAATAGTGTGTCGCGGAGCGGGTGTGAAGTATGGGACGAGGGGAGCATTGAACACTGTAGCACTGCCCATTTACATAGAAACCACCTTGTAGTGACTAGTCAACCTACTTGCTCATTATCAATATGGTTTAAAATTGTTTTACTAGTGCAATTACTTTCTTTCTTTCTTTCTTTATTCTTTATTGCACATACACAAAAAGAAATATGGCATACAACATTAAAGAAGAGATGCATGTACAATGGCAAGCTTATCTCTACCAGAGATCTCTTCCAGAGATCTCTTCCAGCAAGCCAAGCAAGTAAAGAGAAATTGTTAACAACAGGGTACTTATCACTAGATGGCAATATTATACTACGTTTTAGTAAAAAAGTACTCTGATAAAAGCGCTAGTGTCTTTGTAATTTTAATACGGTTACATTTCGGAACACAAGCGTGTGGTTACAGCTACTGCGTTACACTGACGCTGAAGCTCCTTCCCTATCATGACGTCATGGCCTCACGATTGCCACACGACTCACTTCATAGTCCCACCTCTTCTTTTATACCTTCTTCATGGTAATTAGGGGCCGTCTATTAATCACGTGATCTTTTTTAAAGCATTTTTACCCCCCCCCCTTGGTGATACATGGTGAGGTTTAAGGCTACCCCTCTTAGCCAATTCATTACTATCTTACTAGGAATATAGTTATAAAACGGTCCAAGTTTAGTGAGATTATCGTCTTAAACTTAAACATGTAACCTAACACCGAAGAAATCTAGTACCTAATATAAGTATATCGCTAAACTTGGACCGTTTTATAACTATATTCCTAGTAAGATAGTAATGAATCGCTTTTGTATAACTATATTACGGCTTTATCTATCTTACTGCTACATATATACCATTTTCTTGACTGTTACATACAATTTTATTGAAGCAATAGTAATGGTCGAATCTGTAATTTTTGACACATTGCTGAAGTTATTAATAGTTACTAATGCCGTATCATTAACTGAATTTAATTATTGCTCTTGAATGTACAAGAAAATGGTATTATGTAAATGGGCCTTAAAGAAATTACTTGAGCAAAATTCATTTAAAGATACGGGTGTTAGTTCGATTATACGGTTTTCAAGTTGTCAAAATGGAGTCATTAAAAATAAATGTTTATTTTTAAGTGGGGCTTTATGATATCTATGGTGGGGCTAAATTTGAACTGCGAAAATAAACTAATGTTATTCACTTTACTTGGCGCGTTACGCGACGCGTAATTTTTACAATGTGCTTTCGCGGGTGATATCTCTCTAAAAATCTCTTGAATAACGGGGCAAATACGAAAAGAATGAACGAATTTAGCAGTTAGTTCATTTTACTCAAGGTTTTTCGCCGAGTAACATATATGTAAGATGTTAACAGATATATTACTCTTGTATTACGAACGAATGACAGAACGAAGAGGTGTTCTTTTTTCGCATTCATTCCTTTCTCTATTATTTTTTAACGCAACCCTAATACATAACAATTAAAGTCCTAAATTGCACGGAAACACATTAAATTTACTAAATTCGAATTAAGGAATGTACCTTTTATATAATTTAAGCAAGAAAAGAGTTTTGTAATATAATAGTTAGGAACAAAATAATGGTACACTTATATAAAGTGTAATATGTATTTTTACGCGGGCTAAGTGTGAAAACAACGAAAATTTTTAAATACAGTTTCAAGTACATTTCTAATTTGTACGAAAATAGATGACGTTGTTTTAAAAAATCTATTGGCTTGAATATTGTACTTAGATAAATGATCTCTTCCTACGATGTATTATGTATCCCTAACATTATTTTCTAAGCATCGAATTATTGCATAAGTATATCAATTATAATTATTTCATTCGTTCAAAAAATTCGTCATCCGAGTTAAGTTGACCCGATAGCTCAGTTGGTTAGAGCAAAAGCACGGTATGCGAGAGGTCGTGAGTTCAAATCTCACTCGTGTGATTTTTTTTTTCATTTTCTTAATATTTATAAAACAGCGTCATCTATTGGTAAGCTATATACATTTAATGACATAAGCTCGTTTTTTTACAGTTAATCTCATATCAATCGACACAGATAAACAGAATAGTCAATAGTGGAATAACATAAAAGTAGACTAAATTCACTACCTTCCTTTCAACTTTGCCGTGGTCGAGCTTAATCTTCGCGGTGGAAACACCAGATATGTTTCTGAATT
This sequence comes from Carposina sasakii, assembly GCA_014607495.2. Taxonomy (NCBI): domain Eukaryota; kingdom Metazoa; phylum Arthropoda; class Insecta; order Lepidoptera; family Carposinidae; genus Carposina; species Carposina sasakii. The sequence continues at coordinate 3,394,280 of CP053176.1, read as the reverse complement.
AAATACTCATATCTATGTTGGTCTGTGTATCTCTCTTTAAGTATGTATATTAGAAACACAGAGCAACTTTGACGTTATATATACGGGGAAAAAACGAGTGTAATATTAATTAAAAGCAAAATGAATTGCAAAATACAACTTACATGAGCCCATAAAGAACCTTACCTGCTTATAAAACCATACGCACGCACTACACAAGTAAACAAAATATAACTTATCTACCAGAAAACATCAATTGACGGACACATGCAAGCCATTTACAAATAAATTTAGATTTAAACAAAAAAAAATACACCCTTAAATCCATTAATATGCTTCAAATAGGTATATACTGTTCTCCATCTTAGCTAAAACTCTTTTTCTTCTTCTTCTTTTTCTTCCTATCCCTATACTCATACTCAACGTTAGAACCACTCAAATCTTGATACCCATCGGTGCTTTTATAATCAGCGCCATCTGTATTTTGGTACTCGGTGAAGCTTTCGAATCGAGTGCTCAATGTCTCTGAGCCGAAAAATTTGTTGGCAAATGTGTCCTGTTTTTGTAGGTTATGATATTTGTCTGGCTGCGGGTAGATTGTGTTTAATATGTTGGCGGCAATGGCGACTGGCGCGGCTGGGTAGGCCCCAGATTGTAGCGGTCAGAATTTCAGGCACCTGCATGAACATTGTTGTCGATTGTCATTGGAATCAGGTAATTTCAGGGTACCGTGTAATTACATCATATCATTTTTCTCCATTACCTATCTACATTACAGTAAATAGAGAAATGCACACGCTAAGCAATTAATTTAATGAACATTGTTGTCGATTGTCATTGACCTGAATGCGCCAGAAGGAGGTAACTTTGTTTTTTCAAGTGTAGGTATGTACAGGTAATGATTTTTGGTCGTCAACGTTCCCGAAAACTACCGAACCTCCTCATCATCACGATCATTTTTCTCCATGGAAGCATACCTGGGAAGTGTCTGGTTTCCAAAATATTAGGGTCCAAAGATGAGTAGACTTCGTTTTTCTGCATAAATGCACATTGACGCGCGTAACAAGATTTTTTCACGAGAATTAATTTTCGCCCTATCAAGTTTTTTTTTTTTCAAAAAAATTATCATCTTTTCCCAGCATAATTTTTGGAATAAACTTACTTTATTTGATGTATAGAGTACGTACCCTTCGTTAAGGGTGGCAACGAAAAAACATCCTGTATATGTAGGTAAGTACCTTAATTGCCTGTAAAAGGTCGTATGTATGTATCTATGTACCTTGATTGCCTGTGGAAGGTCGGGCAGTTTCATATCTCTGAGTTGTTGAGGCAGGTTCATGCTTTTCACCGCTGAAACAGCGCGAGCGGGCGCTGCTGAAATTCCCGCCTGAAAACAAATTACATATGATATGAATAAATCTATAATATAAAAATGAACCGCTAAGAGACACTAGCGTCTTCTGAGCGTCGACACGACGTCGACGCTGAGTGGAAGCCGATCGCACAGAACGCTGTAATTACACAGTGCAAACGTCGCGTCGTTTTATGATATGGCAGAAAACGCGGCGCTGGCGTTGCGTCGACGCGGCGCTGGCGTTGCGTCGACGCAACACTCACGTAGCGTAATTACAGCTTTCGGCTTCCACCACCGCACGCCCGATGCCGACGTTCAAATGACGCTAGTGTGGGGGGCTCTAAATGTGTTGCTAAGCGCAAATCTTGAGAACGAGAATATTTCTTGGAGTACAAGGATGGCTGTGAGAAAAATATAAAAGTCCTGAAAAAGTCTAAAAACAACACTTTTCTATAGCGGCCGCCTACAACTTGGTCCACGTGAAAGCCCGTGCAAAGCCGAGGCGGATCCCTAGTATATTATAAAACAAAGTTGTTTCCTGCTGTCTGTCTGTCACTATGTATTCTTATGCCTGATTTCACCGACGTCCCCTAAGATTTAGAAGTTTCCTAACGCATTTTAAGTATCAGTTTTGACAACATTCGATTTCACCAAAGTATAAGGATTTCCTAACAGCTTAAAAGATCTCCTAAGATTAGAAGCTCGAATTTCGGGCTCTTAAGTTTAGGTGACATTTTCGCGTACCTATACCTACGCGTGTTTGGATTTGTATTACCTACCTATTTTGAATTCACGATTTCAAAGATATGGATAACATACATACGAGTAACTCAATTATGATGGGCAGGAGTTACAAATTCACGCTTTTAAAGCAGTCGAAGCAGTACAAAGACGTAGCTTATTTGCTCGAAGGCGTTTATACCGCGAAAGGCCGAATTTTTTTCAACGACAGTTGACAGTGACAAGACAACAAAGTATTTAAACAAATTTAAACAAATGTTGTACCCAAAAATAGAGGAGATTACAAATATTTATACTGGTAGTTTACCATATTTTGGCTATATCAAAAAATAAGTTAGAAAAGTAAATGTTACTTATCCCTTAACACGTAGATGCAAGTCAGGGCATCATTATTAAAAAACAATGGAACATCTTGGTGGCTAATTTTTAAGACAAATAATTAGTTATGAAAATGTAAATTTTAATCTCTTGACACGCGGATTAAGTAAATAGATTAATCACAATAACACAAACAAATATTACCAATTGATAAGGTAAAATCAGAACCTGAGCATACTAAATTTATAGCTTGCACTGTCCTGACTGTAATTCTGTTTATATAGGTCAAACGGTCGTAACTTCAAGATTAGATACCAAGAACATTTGGCAGCTTATAGGAACAATTTCCCTGAAAAATCACATTTTGCCAAACACTTGTTAGTTTCAAAGTTTTTTGTCATAAAATTCCAGATGACCACAGTTTTGTTAGTCTGTATACGTGTGAAAAGGGCATTCGTCTATCTATTTTGGAACAGTTGGAGATTTTGAAAGCCAAATATTCTGGTGTAAACCTTTTAAATGAACAGGTTGAATTTACTTCTCCATTATTAAACTCTGTGGCTAGAATAAATAAATACACAGTAACCTTAGAATGTAGTGGCTTGTCAATGTAAATAACAATTTTTGTTTTTGTGGGCAATGGAATATGTTGTTGCATACATCCTTGTTTTCTTTACTAATTTATCAATATTTTGGTGAATTTTTGAATTAGCCTTTCATTTAAATTTAATACAGCTAATTCACCCAATACTATTTGGTTTGTGTGCAGGACAAGCCATAGTATATATGCTTTATTTGAAATATAATAATGTGGGTAATTATTTATATATTTTTCGAGTAATCCGAGACTTAGTAGAGGGTAGTTAATTCTGTGTAAGTAATGTGTTGGGTTTCCATAGAGGTTCATAATAATTAGTGGTTTCACTAATTTGTTAATTTCTATAATCCTGAGGATGCCACGGTTGTTGGCGAAACATATGTAGATTATTTATCTAGTTTTGATTTCGGAATGTCTGTGCAATGTATCGTCTTGCATGCTAGGTGCTCGTTAAGGTCATTTATTTTGAAAGATTTTTTTTCTCATGGCGTACATTGTAGGAAGAATTTTAGTGCAAGTGCCTGTTGTCGCAATTATGAGTTATCAGATCCGAGGGTCAGTGGAGGGTGTAGCAAAGGCCCGGTGGATCCCTGGGCGCACCCGGAATAGACAATGAAAGTATTTAAAGCAAAGGTCTGTGTTGTATACAGCCTTATTTTACATTTTTTGGCCGTAATTAATAAATGTCACATCAACCTGACAACCTTTGTCCAATTTAAGAATAAGAAATAGTTAAGTTTTTGGCTATATTAAAATACATAGTACTGATATAATTGTAACTTATTTTATTTAACTTCGTTGTAGACAATTTTCAAATGGGAACAATGTTGTCAAACTGTCAAACCCTCGCAAACACACGATTAAAAATTAGAAGAGGGGGAATCAGGGAATCGGTTTTAAGAAAATAGGTGGACATCACTACCCTTGTTATGTAAGAAGTCCGTACTTTTTGAGTCCCTATGTTGGTGAAAAGCAATTTAAGTTAGGAGTTAGTTTAGGAGATGTCTTTCTCTAAAATCTTCCTAACAAAGAGACTATGCAACGGATGTTGATGCGGCTTTTTTAATAGATAGTGATTCAAGAGGAAGGTTTATTATGTATAGCTAGAGATCCGCCCCGACTTTGCACGGGTGATATACCCCTTCACGCGGACGAAGTCGTGGGCGGCCGCTAGTGAAGTAATATTCACTATGGGTGCGCCCACCACCGGGCCCTACACCCTCCACTGACCCACGGATCTGGTGATGGGCGCACCCATAGTGAATGTTTGAACTTCCGAATTGTAACGCCTAATACAAATTCATTTAGTGAAATAATAACTTAATTGTACCATATGTTGAGCAAATAAATAATCATTGGCCGGTTGGTGTCAGCGACTCCATAGGTCCTGGTTCGAAATTCCCGGAAGCGCAAACCTTGATATGATGAATATCGATGTTTGTTTCCGAGTCATGGATGTTTCTATACTTATCTATATATTTATATAACGGTGCCTAGTACCCATGACACAAGACCATAGGGAACTTAGAGTGGGACTAGGTTAATGTGCTGTGTAGTGTGTGAATATTTATTATTAATTCATTTCATGTTTCCCTAACTGACCTCTTGTTTCTGCATCTGCGTCTGCTCCTGAAGCCTGCATAATATGTCTGCCATGTTTGTCTGCAACACCATGCCTCCCATCACCAATTCGTCTAGCACTTGGTGTGCTGCATCAGCGTGGAATATCAGGTCCAATTCGCACACGTTCTCGAAACATTTGTCTAATGTCTCCACAAACACCTGAAATATATGTAACATAACATAATAATTATTACTAGTGGACGCCCGCGACTCCGTCCGCGTGGACTACAGAAAAAACAAAATGACGAAATTATCCGGGATAAAAACATTTTCCGGGATAAAAAGTAGCCTATATGCTAAGTGGGACCTGTCACAATATATTCCTCAAAACTGCATCGAAATCTGAGATTATCGTGCACAAACGCACAGACAAACCGACAAACAGAAAAAAAAATCATTCCTTTGGGTACTACTCGTATTGCTTTGATAAAGGTCTCCTATAATATTTTTTTCTAATATATCTTCCATGTACAGACAGAGATCCGGTACATTTTTATTATATGTATCGCATAGAAGATAAATGACGATCGATTGGTGTAGGTAGTAGGTAGTGACCGTGCCTGCGACGCCATAGGTCCTGGGTTCGAAATTTCGAATCCCGGTAGGTGCAGTTATTGATATGAGGAATATCGATGTTTGTTTCCAAGTCAGGGACGTTTCTATACTTATCTATCTACCTTAGAGATCTTAGTGTGGGACTAGTTTGTTGTGTAGTGTGTGAATATTTATTTATTTATTACTAAGTATATTCAAACCCGTACATGAAATAAGTGCAATGGTACCAGCGCCGCCGGCCCGAAGTAAATTTTAGAATGGAGCGAGATCCATAATGGCGCCTTTCCCGTTTGCTCCTAATAATATACCTATATCTTTACCATTTAGGCGCCCTCTAGAATTTGGCGCCCGGACCGACTTCTCAGTTCGCCGTATCGGCGGGCCGGCCCTGAATATACGAAGTACATCCCCGAGACTGATTGATTTTGAGAACACAGCCTACACATTTGTTTCTACATTTCTGTTTTTAAAGTTAAAAAACCCAAAAAGCTGCATTCCATTTGAACAGTTTTTAAATAATAAAAGAATTATGAATCGTAACCTCACCTGTATGAGATCTAGAATACCAAGTTCACTTTCTGAAGAATCAACACAGAAAACGAAGTATAGAGTAGCATAGTGTCGGTAGATTAACTTGTAGTCGGAACCTCCAATCAAACTGAAAAAGAAATAAAAATATTAACCCAAAACACCCCAAAGGTAAACTTTCTTTTCTATTAGATGTCTACTTCATATAAAGAACACATTCTCTAGCTCTCAGTAGGGTAAGCACGAACCTTTTTACGCGGCGTAACGCTAGCGACTCGCTAGCAAAATCTATGTGATTTGACAGTTGGACGATAGCGTTACGGACTATCGAGAGATTCGTGCATACCACACCGATCTCATCAACAAGATCAACTGTTTAGGCCATGTATCATTGTCATTTAGGACAAAGCAATTAATCTGTATAGATCTAGTATATACAAACATACAGATAAATAAAATTGGAATGTCTGTTTCTTATCAGGATGTTTTTTGTGTATAGTTCTCTATACATCTATGCTGGGTATATACGGATGAAAAACTAGTGTTTATGTTAGTTTTTTTTATACAGATAAATATCTTGCTACGCGCGTCTAATTGCAGAAAAACGGTCTATTTACTCAATGACCCTAATATTTTCTGTTTCTTGAGGAGATTCCGTATCGGGAACGTTGACGACCAAAAATCATTATACATACATTGGCGGAGCACCAAGGGCCGATAGAACCACATGGTGCCACTTCCAATCAATTTTGAGACTATAGTTTAGATGTACAAGTTCGGTTAGTAGTGACAGGTGGTCAGCCCATCGCCTACAAAACACCAAGACCCTCTTGTTCCTCTACTGACTTATATTTAAATAACCGTTTTCAATTAATGCATATACTACATGGTACATATATCAAAATAACATTTATTACAATTTTTGTTTGCCATTTTGACTGTCTGTTTGTTGCTGCTAATCTCCGAACCAATTGGAACAACTATAATGATGATCTAATAGACATAAAGGTAGATAGCTGATGTAATAACCAGTAATTTAGGCTACATTTATACCTAAAATTCCTATGGTACAAATATTTTATTTTATTTATTTATTAAAGAAATTTAAGTAAAAGAATAAAGGGAATTCTAAAGCTTCTGCGGGCTAAGACGCTGGGGTCCACATGCCAGTTAGAGAGGTACGTAGGGCTCTCTAACCTAGCTTTTCAAGGACATAACTACATACCTGCCCCCTTCCAGGAAGTTGCACACATTGTCATCCCTTTTGGACACCAGTTGGAAGGTTTCTTTGATTATTTGCTGCTGCATATCTTCATTCTGGAATAATTATTAAAAAACTTACTTAGAAATCAGCCATTTTTTCCAAACGTCAGATAGCCTATCAGAAGAATAAAGTTGATGCTATCTCTATTAATGATCAAGTTTTAGAGAAAGACAGCATCACATAAATAAATATAACTAGTGCAAATTAAGTACCCCACCCAATCTAGAGCAAATTCCACTGTGAATTTGAAGGTGTTCCACTCTGCCCTGGAGCGAAATAGATTAATTCAGGGTTCGAAGTGATAATTATCATGATAATTATTATGATAATTATCACGATAATTATCTTGATAAATATACCTTGATAATTATCTTTGATAGTTATAAAAATCAAACACTAAAATAATCTCATTTATTTATGTGTATCTGAACGACATTTGCGTATCCAAACACGCTATACCTAAAACTAAACAAAAAAATATTGTCTGACTAGAAAAGTGTGAATTTCTGTTATTAAGTACTTTCTTACTTTTATTTGACATCAAACAAATTCTGAATTAAATTGTATATTTCTCATATTTACTTTTTGCTGTTTAATTAATAACACTGAAAAACCTACACCCTCCTTGGGATAAATATATTATCATTTACTAGGATATATAGGATTTCAAGACTATTTTCAAACTAGGATAATTATCAGATAATCCTAGCTGATTTTCCATTTAACTTCTTGAAGTTATCTAAAAAATATTTATCTTGATAATTTCGAACCCTGGATTAATTTGTTCTGACTGTAGATTATTGCATTTACTTTCCATCTCTTATTGTTATATATGGTTACAGATAGTAAATGGATCTCCGAAACTAGGCTCAAAGAAATAACACTGGACTGACAAAATCTTGCAGTACCAAATGTAAAAAAATATTGGTGTTACAGTACTTAAATACAGCAAAAATGTGCTGCGAAAGGGCAAGGGAGACATTAAAGTGTAAAAATAGATAAGTTTCTACATAAATTAGCTTATTACTTCAAACAAAATCGATTTCGACTATGTACTTTAGAAAGCAAATAAATCTAGGTACACTTACAAAGTATTGATAGAACTTTGAGAGCCGCGGCTTTCCATGGTTATTGAAAACTAAGATTGCTTTAATCATTTTAGCGCACTATTTCAATGAGAATATTAACACATAAGTAAATGGTTTTTAATGAAAAATGTTTTATTCTACAAACATTCAATCAACTTAACGCGCAACGCAGCGAGCAGCTGATTTGACACTAATGACACTTGACAGCCACTGACTGAGTGAAGTTGTCATTATGGCGCCTCTACACATTAAGCAAACACTCGGAAACAGCAAACGCTAAATAAGGAAACTTATTCGATATATCGATACCTAGCTTCATTTTCAATCGAATGTTTTTGCCAAGCACGTGGAGATAATGATGAATATGATCCATTTTAACCATCCACAGTCGGATATTAAATGAACGATTAGTTATGTGAAACCTACTTATTGCGTATGGACAATAATCTAATATATAAAATTCTCGTGTCACGGTGTTAGAAGTTAAACTCCTCCGAAACGGCTCGACCGATTTTTGTAAATCTTAGCATGCATATCGGTTAGGGTAGAAAATCGGACAACATCTATTTTTCATCCCCCTAAATGTTAAGGGTGGTCCAACCCATTTTTTTTATTGACAAAATTTTTTGTTTTTATTTTTTTTATGATACAGCATACAAAAATACATACAACCATGAATTTTCACCCCTCTAGGATCAACCCCTTTTACATGGCAAAACAACGTTTGCCGGGTCAGCTAGTGATCATGTAATATTCGGTAGACACAGAAATAAGTTTCTACGCTGCTTACACAAAAGTAAATGTAACAGCAGCAATGTTATTTTAAGATAGCTTAACAAGAGGTTATGTACCGTAATAAACCAATTTTTTTTTTAAAAGCCGTCTACTTTATTTGCTAATTTTAAATATACATTTTCCATGCATCTTTAAAACGAACTTTATCTTACTGGTGTGGTGTTAGCAGTGAGGTATATATCTCACTGGATGTTGGACCTGAGTGTTAGACCAACCTAAAAAAAAAGTTTTGACATCCCGATTTTTTTCACATGGCAAGGTCATTGAGCGCAGGCGCGTTGTGTGCAGTGAAGTTCCGCGAGTGTCACATAAAATAAATTCGTAAAAAAAAACTAGTGAGTATTGTGTGAAATAAACTGTATTTGTTGTAGTTACAACTTTTTGTGCAGTGTACTTCTGAATGAAACCAAATCCAAACGGCTGCGTTGCAGTAAAACGAAGCAGGTCAGTAGAGTGCTCGCTGTTGGTCTGTCATATTTTGTTGTCTTTATTTGGAAGCCCGGCATCTCTCCAGTGGTGTCGTATCGCCATGCTATTCGCGAATACCATAAATTGTGTAGGTACTGCGACACCGCCGGAGTTAAATTTCTGCTGGGATCATCGCGAAAAAGCGTGTCCAATTATCATAGGGAACTGCTTTCATTCTTGGAAGGTAACAATTTAATGTGTCTACCTATTCCTTAGGCTACAGAGATTTTGCAATTGTTGCACGTTGCACTGTCTTATCGTACATCTGGAGTCGCAGCTACACTCATTCTGTTGCAAAACAGCGTATGATTAGAAACTTAACTTTTTAGCATTAATAAAGTGTCTAGGGAAGTGGTTTTTTGTGTGCTCTGTCTATGTTTGACAACAATTGTAATGTTCATGCAGCAAAAAACGGCGTTTATGTAAACAATACAGCTTCTTTCTTCAAGGTGTTCCCCTAGTTTTTGTGTGGTGGCTCTGGAAATTGTTGTATTCTTTTTTTGAACCACTTCTTGGTTCTTTTTTTATAATCTTTATGTGATTTATGTTCCATCAGCTGTTACTGTAATACAAATTTAAATTCTTATGTATAATATTGTACAGCTGATTAATGAATACATACAGTGGATTTCATTAATAACGACCTCGGTTGTAACAACTTTTTGCTAGATATGTGTATTTTTATTATGAATAGTCACTCCACATCTCCACTTTTTGCTTAGAGCGATGTTAAACTTACGTCATTTGAATTTAAAGCATACTTTCGTAAGAAATTCGTTTGGTAATAGGGACTTCGGATACAGCTTCAATTTCGGGTAAAGCGACTTGTTTTTATGAACCATTTATGACAGATTCCTAGAAATCCCTTGCGGATATTGTGATAAAAATTCATTCATAAAACTATTAAGCTTTCTTATCCTTTGTTTACATTCACAGATGGTCAAACAAATGCTTTGTTTGTATGTAGGACTGCTAAGCACGTGTATGAAGTTAAACTTATGAAAAATGGAATACGCCTTACAGCTATAACACATTTTCCAATAACACCCATGTATAACATAATTAAATAAATGATAATTACCTAAATACATATGTATTAATATACTTACACAGAGAACGAACAAAAGAGAGCTTATCTCTTTAAGAGATTATATTGAGCAACATGATTTAAATTTATGTGATAAAAAGAAACTCCTACTATCATCTTGTTCGCATATATTATTATCATATCTCACATGGTCCATCCAACACTTCCTATTGTAAGGTCTTCTTTATAACCATCTCAACTTTATAACCACCACAACGGCCGATTGGTGTAGTTGGTAGTGGCCCTGCCTACGACGCCATAGGTCCTGGGTTCGAATCCCAGTAGGTGCAAACATTGATGTGATGAATATCGATGTTTGTTTCCGAGTCATGGATGTTTATATACTTATCTATGTATTTATATACCGTTGCTTAGTTACCCACGTCACAAGACCTTAGGGTTCTTAGTGTGGGACTAGGTCAATGTGTTGTGAAGTGTGTGAATATTTATTATATTTATCTACATTCATAGTGCTTCTGTAGATAATTATAATGTTCCCAAACTCAATCTATTATTATAACTCTAAGGTCTTGTATGGGCACTAAGCTACTTCAAATTCAAATTTATTTATTTGTGGATCACAGGTGTTTACAATAGGTCTAACATAATACATTAAATTGGGATCTCTGTATCCCACCCAGTGGGCATACAAATAAGTTTTCTTTTTTAAATTATAGACATTACATGTATATTGAATTTAAAAATAATCAAAATAATTAAATAAATTGTCAGAATAGCATATGATTGAGATATGTTTTAAAGTCAAAATGTCAATTTATTCTTAACTTAAAGTTGCTTTTTCTGTTTTTCGCTATGCTATGTTATGGATAGAGTTTGACATCATGGACCTATGATTATGATGAGTGAATATCACACACATACAGCAACGTAGCGTTGGACGCCCTCCGGCCAGATGGACCAATGATTTATAGAGGGCTGGTAGTGACTGGATGGCTAAAACGGGAGACCGAGCCATGTGGCGTGCTCTGGGGGAGGCCTACGTCCAGCAGTGGACTGCATTAGGCTGACGACGACGACGACAGCAACATAGTATCGCACATCTCTGGTAGAAAGGCAGCCTAACTGTTCATGGCAAAAACCTTGGCTATACTGGATATATTTATTAATATTAATGCAATGGAGTAACCAGTGAAAGTGCAGCCAGCAAAGTACGTCAACCTACTTACTTGTACTTTGTTTACTTACTAGTACTTGTACGTAGCGGCTGTCTGTGACTTTGTTCGCTTCACTTTCCTATACTTTATTATAGTTAGGATTCTATACAAAAAATTATAATCTGTATCTTTATAGGATCCTTATAGGAATATACATATACCATACCTCTACTAAGCCACGTGGTGCCGGCAGAGTAGAGTTTGTACCACCCCTGCCTGCCCGTGGGTATCATACGAGGCGATTAAGGGTTTCCGGGAAGCACTGAAAACATAGTCCGAAAATCACACTGCGGTCACCAACCCGCCTGCCCAGCGTAGTGACTATGAGCAAAACCCCCCTTTGGCAGTAGCCTTGTGGCGTGCCCTGGGGGAGGCCTGCGTCCATCAGTGGACTTCAATAGACTGAAGATATACCGGATATATAGGATCGCTCGTGTGTCCGCATCTACTGGACCAAATCAGATGAAATTTTGTAGGTTAGTGTACCTAAACATAGTAAGTATGGGTCAAAACATACTAGCTATGCCCGTGACTCCGTTTCATCTTTCACAATGAGGAATTTCCATACCTCAACATTTTCACCCTCTTATTTTTACTCTCTATTTTTCACAAACTTAAAATCGCGTCCAAAGTTAGACAAATATTTATAAAAATATATTTGTTAGCTTAAACAATATTTAAATTCATTCGTGATAACACGGTAATTCGTATCTAAATCTAAGGTTCAAAGGGTAAGGTCAAGCTTCTAGCTTTAAAAATTACGGTTTATGGATTGGCGATATCCCTTGCAATCTTGCTCGGGCAAATTTAAACGTATTGAAGTCCAATCAATCCAATACAAATCAATTGATAGGTAATTTACCATTGAATGAGAACAATACTATAATGTAACGGGACAGGATGTATTCGAAATATAATGTAGACATATCATCCGCGTATTTCTCCTAAAGTATCCTAACTACCTACTATACAGGGTGTAACAGAAAGGGTATGTTAAGCGAAAAGCTATGTAAATAGCCCACTATAGAGAACCTATTTCCAAAATTTGAGACTCGATATCACATGTTTATTTTTCTAGATAGTATGAAAATTTCTGAGTTGTTTAGGAATTCTTCATACTATCTGGAAAAATAAACATGTGATTTCGAGTCTGCAATTTTGTGGATAGGTTCCTTTTAGTGGGCTTTTTACATAGTTTTTCGCTTAACATACCCCTTTTGTTACACTCTGTAGGCAGAGTAGAATAACACCATCCCAAGTCTGCTGGGAGGTGGGCAGCAGCGCCTCCCGTGTTAACAACATAGTCCGAAAATCACACTACATATAATTATTTACGCAACAAATCTTACTAATGTTATAAACGCGAAAGTTTGTGAGTATGGATGGATGTATGGATGTTTGTTACTCTTTCATGTAAAAAGAGCTGGAGCAATTTTAATAAAATTTGGTATGGAGTTAGCTGACACCCTGGATCAACACATAGGCTACTTTTTATCCCGGATAATTTCGACATTTTGTTTTTTCTGCAGTCCACGCGAACGATGTCGCTGGCGTCCACTAGTCTTCTTATAATTTTTAATTTGCACATTGGGTGGAAGTACGAAGAACATTCTTATAGTCTACGCGGACAAAGCCGCGGGTAACAGCTAGTATATAATATGTTATTATTAGTAAGGCATGTACACATAGTATGTTATCTATTTCATAAGCAAATCTGGCTGGACGCAATTTACCTATCTCAGTATAAAAAACTGTTATCTACATATCGATATGAATCGACTATGCTTCGTCCGGGTTTCGAACCCGCGACCTCGCGGTCACGGCCCCGGCTCAATGACTGCGTTGTAATTCAAAGCGTATACCAGCGTTACTAAATATTACGTGACAGCTCCGATATGGGTATCGGAAAATACTAGATGTCCTTTTTAAGTACGATTCTGGGCCGACACGCATGGAAGCAAAGGTAATTAGTTAAGGGTACGATAATATATTATGTATATAGAACTAGAACTAGTAGTTCATATAGGTACTCAGTGGCCTTAGTTTCATCAAGATCATTGACAAGTTCTTATTTCATAAGACACTAAAGTAAATACAGAGAAATTCACAAAAGAAAATGCATACAAAGGCAAGAGATTTCTTTCAGCATACCAAATTGCTAGCCCATCACTTGAGAGAACACCCCAAACTTCTATAGTCGACTCTCACGACATGCACGGAAGGAGATGCAGCTGATGTATTCTAGTAGTGAAGCTTCTGCACTGTGCTATCGACGCTGGAAATAACTGAAAGCTCAGGTATTACGGAAGTGGACGGAATTAGACGGCTGCAGATCAATACGTGTCTGCTGATACTTACTCGTAAAATATGTATGCCCCTGTCTGGGATGGAGGCGATGGGCTTATTAAAAGCTTTGGAGTTTCCACGTGACTCCACTGTATAGATTCGTAGAAAAATATTGAATTGAATTGGAAGCTCCCAACTAGGACTTGCTTACGACCAGAACCTAGTGCCGTAAATCTATTCTATACATATAATAAAAATGTAACGGATCGCTTTCTGTACATGGAAGATATATGAGAAAAAGTATTATAGGAGACCTTTATCAACGCAATAGTAACCAAAATAATGATTTTTGAAATTTTTGTCTGTCGATTTGTCTGTTTGTCTGTGCGTTTGTTTGTCTGGCTGAACCGATTTCGATGTAGTTTTCAAGAATATATTGTGACAGGTCCCACTTAACATATAGGCTACTATTTATCCTGGGAAAATGTTTTTATCCCGGATAATTTCGACATTTTGTTTTTTCTGTAGTCCACGCGGTTAGGAGTCGTACTAGTCGGACTAGTAATGAAATAAAAATAGCCTTTTCTGCGCCCTTCTACTACACCTTTTCTTCTACAACTGCGCTCTGTTTATTCATTTAGTCCTGCCTGGTCTGGCCATTCTTGCGCCCCCCAGAGTCTACGCCTTGTGCCTGTGCACCGATGGCGCCGCCCTATTTACAGCATTGCCAGCACCTACCTACATTCTTCGCTGAGAGGCTGGATAGGTTCAGGTTTTTCTCTTAGGTGTATTTTCAAACAACCTGAGGGTACCTAATTGGTGTTGCATATACACAAGGCTGTGTTTCCCGAAATGGCTAGCCAGAACTGCTGGATCATGAAGCAGATTTTATATACACGCTTAGCATAGTGAGGGGAAATGTAAAAGAAATAGTGTTAGTTGAACCATTAGCATGGAATCCCATCAAAAGCATCACATAGCGTTTCCAGAAAACAGTTGATTCATCAGTAAAACTCATACGTGTCATAAAACCGCGTCTAAAACGAGCCACGTGGGTAGCACATGTGATGTATTTATATATCGCAATGGCGGGGGTGTGTCGGCGTGAATGCGTGATCATTGCGATTGATCAAGCCATTGGAATGGCTGGTCGCCAAAGCTAAAAGGCACAGACCAGCCAATTTGGCCGGATATTGGTGTAAAAGTCGACTAGTGCCTGCTCTCGACCACGCTAGGCACACGCTCCTTTGAAAAATGTAGGTACCTACAAAAGTGGGCAAACCATTTATTTTGACCGGACACGCGATCAAAAAGCCTATGTCCGACAACCCTATAGGTCCACCCACATGCCATCAAATGCCTTGCATACAAGAATATTTGTTTTTCATATACCTACCAAGTTTTCTTCTTTATGTTGCGAACTATCTTTTTCGTATAAAATTGTGCATATTTTTTGTATGAAATGTAAAAGGTAGGTTGAGGTGTGGTAAACATTAAATTCGTGTGATACATACCTATATCCGAGATGGGTTGGCGTCAGGCAGAGTGCCGGCCTTAAAAACAAACGCCAAATCCTTAAAAACACAGAACACGTAATATAGGTTAGAACTGGCTTGTAGGCAGGGCACGCGCGCCACGGTTATGATCAGATGATCAAACTTTGCAAAAATCGCGCGCAGTCGGCCCGGGCGCTTCGTTCAGTGCACGGCTACAATAATTCACCAAAAATTTACTCAAAATGCCTTGTTGTGCTGTAATCACGTGCAGAGCTCGAAGCCAACACTGTAACCGAAATAATAAAAGTATTTCTTTTTACCGGTAAGTACATTAAACCATGTTTTTGTTATTTATTTGATATTACTACATCAACTAGCATCATTAATACTTTGATTCTTATTTGAATGACGGTAAAGACCAAAGTTGTTTATCAGCGACTGCATTTTTTTAAAATTTATTAATTTATTTATTATATAATATAGGTTCTTTTACAATTTTAATGAAGGGTCACATAATCCCTGGGTGGTTTATACGTGACCCTTGTCCCCCACCACTTATATCTAATATATATCTTATATTTGTTTTGTCTATGATGAGTACGAGCCACAGTACTTTGTATCGATAGTGAGGGGAATGACTCGATAGTGATGTGTCCGTCGCAAGTATAATAAGCGAAATGTTTTTATATTTACAAAAATTTACTGAAAAATACACAGACTAATTATTTATATTTTATTTATATTGGGACTCAAATATAAAAAAAAACAAGTTTTTGCACTATATTGAAGTATAAAAAGGTGTTTTATGTTATTTATGTTAGGTATTTTACTTAATTCCCCATCATGACCATTTTAGCTCATAACATGCACCAAAACATTTACTAGTCAGAAGTGCAAGTTCTTAGTTTCAGACACAAGTAAACATCGATAACAATTCATCGACACTTTCAATACGTATTTTATACGCACACGAACATGCGATCTTTGTCACAGTGTGAGTGGGTTGACCAATCACGTTTTTTTCTTTGGCTTACGCACCCATGCGTACTTCCGTACTTATTCAGCATGCATTAGTGTGAGTGGGCAGCGGTAGGGGTGAAGCGGCGACAGCGGTTCCGGAACAAAATGCTGTGTAGGGCCATTCTAACCTATATTACGTGTTCTCTGCTTGATATGAGTTTTGAAAGAAACCATATTGCGCCGACCCCGTAATTAATGAGAGGAGAAAGGCAGGTAGATGATGATGGATGAAATAGTTATGAGGAACTTAATACAACAACCATAGACTTGGCTGACTCGCTTCATGCATAATACACGGTCTACTAGACGTTATGGGAATCACCAAACTATGCATGTTACGTATTTACACAAGAGATCAAAAAAGTTAAGCGATGCTACCTGCGGTCTGAAATTTGATGGGTGATATTTTCACACGGCTGTGTTCGTTAAGTGGGTCAGCCAGAACTGCAGGATAACTAAGGAGCTCCTAGACCTACATTTAGCATAGTTGGCGTGTAAAAACTTTGTAATAAATTGCCTTTCTACTATTTTGGGTATTTGGATCATTGCCGTTACCTACCTCATTCATCACAAACTTTTCTGGCCCTTAAGTCTTCAAGAAAAAACGAATACCTAACATGGGTCTTATCAGATCTAGATTGCACTAACGCTGATTGATTCCTTATTGAAACCTAATTGTGGTCTATTCACTTACTTCAGCTGAAAAAAAAGAGACAAAAGGGCAAATAGATTTGTCCATTCAAGCGTTCTGAATTTGAATTGTTTCGCATCCTTCCTGCTTCCGGATTGGTCGGTCTCCCGCGCTGTTGTCTATAAAAGACGGTGGATAGAAGAATTTCTTCAGTCGAGGGATGCTCGTCATCCCTAAAGGTTCTCTTGCGTTTGGGGTATTCCTGCTTTTCTTTTGCAGTAGGGTAAGTGATAGGTTATTTTTTTATGACTTGAAGGTGTTGATGTAATAGGGATATATTTTGAAATACGTAAGAGCCGGTCAAAATCATAACTCTCCTTTTGCTTAGCCGTAGTCGGGTGAAAATGCGACCACCGCATCCATTTTCACTTCAAGGTCTGTTCCCATATTTACATAATGCACTTAACTCACGATGAATGTAAAGTAAGTGTTTATTATTCAAGAATATGCTGATATTACAATAGAATACATAACATTGTGGTATGTTAAATATTTTCTTTCTAACTTGAACAACTAATAGTTTTTAATAAAACATATTATGAAGTCGGTTAAAAAGGAGTTCGTAAGATTAGGTGATCCAGTCATGAATCAAGTGGTAAAAATGAATCGAATGGAAATGTCGAGGAAATCCTCTAAACGTGATTTTACTGGCTGCATGGATATTCCCTTTGCCTTTCCTTATCAAAACATATAAAAAAACAATTGGCTTATCTGGAAACGGATGCTTGCTACGCCTTCATCCGTTCTAATTTTAAAATGCCTCCAAGAAAGGAGGATTTACTACGGAACCCAAAAAAATAATGTTGCAAAATGTCAATATTATATCATTTAAATCTACACAGCGTGCACTAAAAGTATATGCGTCGTATTAATCCGCTGTCAAAGAAACCTTTTTATCTTTTATCTGAATGATTATAGCTAGTATGTTCGTTTTTTGTTATAACGTAGGTATTTTATGAATCAACTTGAAAAACAGCCATCTGTTTATGCACAAACTTAATTAAACCGAAATAATACATCGATACGATAATCGTAATAAGTGGGTAGATAGATAAGAAGGTAGAGTGCGTTTCACCGAATAGTTCCTATGGATGATGGAGCTAGTTACTTTATGTATGACTACATTATACAGGATGATTTTTGGTCGTCAACGTTCCCGAAAACTACGGAATCTCCTCATCATCACGATCATTTTTCTCCATGGAAGCATACCTGGGAAGTGTCTGGTTTCCAAAATATTAGGGTCCAAAGTTGAGTAAATAGACTGCGTTTTTCTGCATAAATGCACATAGACGCGCGTAGCAAGATTTTTTACGAGAAATAATTAATATCTGTCTATAAAAAAACTAACATAAACACTAGACACTATAAATTGCGCCCGATCAAGTAATAGAATTTCAAAAAAAAAAATCCCAGCACTTTTTTTGGCATAAACTTACTTTATTTGATGTATAGAGAACGTACCCTTCGTTAACGGTGGCCACAAAAAAACATCCTGTATGTGTCACAAAAAATGTTAGTTTCGAAATCAGACATAGGAATTACTCTATGAAACGGACTGTACTCTACCTATGATGGTATTTCATACGACACGTGTTTTCTCGTTCCAAATATGAAAATTGCATATTGAAATTTAAATATGTAGTTCGCAGCATAAAATTGTTTTGCATGGCCTCACTCGCACGGCTGTTGTTGGTTTTCCTTAGTAAGCACACGTCATTTACCATAGAGTAGTATCTGTATCGATCGCAGAAGCGTCACTCTATGAATGTTAACCAAACTTTGATGTAGGTAACTTTTATTATAATAATTTTCTTGTGTCTCAGTAAAAAAATTACAATAATTCATAAATTTCATAAGTAGGTAATTTCGAATGGTTCTCAAACGTGATATGTCTAGATTTTCTATTATAATTTTTTATATTTATAATTTGCCGATAATTTAATAAATAAACAGTTAATATCTAAGATTTATCTTATCAAAAGCCATAATAAAATAATTATTACCGCAATATGTAGATCTTAATCTAATATGACTTACTTTTCAATCTAGGTCAAGCTCTAAACGTCATACCATGCCCTTAGGTTTTAATGATCAGTACAGTAATACTGCAAGGGCTAAGTACGGAGTAGATTAAAAGGGCCTAAAACTTGAGAAATTTGTTACCCCCGATTAACAAATACCACAAGAATAAAGTAGGTTAGGTTGCGTTTGTGCGATATTAGATGTCAATTAATTATCCTGCAATAGGCTGCAAACAGTGTCACCCTCACAGCCTAAATTAATAATTCACCTATCCACCCTGACCGTACTGTTCTTTCATAATCTTTGCCGCATAACGTCTACCTGTTTCGTTAGAGCTAACGGCAAGCGTTATCGATTCAGATACCTTATCGTGTAGCGTCGTTTTCCCGCCACGTTCGGAACACAAATTCAAATACAAATATCGAACACGTTCGACGCCCGACGTCATTTTGGTGTGAGTTTTGAAATTTTTATTTATCTCTTCTATTTTTTCCGGCCAGTCTGTTTTACAGTGTTTTAAATTAAGAAAAAAGTTTCTGTTTTGTTTTTGAGTGCGGTCTTCGTGTGTGTTGCCAGTTTATGTTATTTTAATCGAAGATAAACGTTATTTGCTTATTTTATAATGTTAAGTTTTGTTATCTTAGTAAAGCGTTTAGTTAAGTAATTATAAGCAAATAGCTTATCGGCCACGTGTGTTACATTGTGTTATGTGATTTATTTTGTATATTATGTATGTTATTAATGTAGCATATAGTCTACTACTGTACTATATCTATACTGAGTGCCGAGGCGTAGTTTCGTGAGGTTTTTTGATATCTCCCTTCTGTTATCATGATATGTACATAAATATCGTTATTTATTAATTAAAATACAGATTTATCTAATTTATACTCGTATTCATCAGCTTTAATATTTTTTCAACGTAGTACCTACTTGGCACATTTCTCGGGTCCGTGGATTACGTCCACAGTGATCGACGCACATGTGGCCGACGCCACCGATTTCGTTTTAGTGCGATAAAATTGATAAGAACCAATTTTTGATCAAATGTACCGTTACCTAGATTTATTTGTGCCAGAAAAGCGGCGGTAGGCTCACTGGTTAAACGTGGGCGTGACTACTATGTCTGTAGTAAAACACAACAAACTGAAACTATGTTGTTGTTATATACAATCATTTTATTCATTACTTTGTTGTACGATACCCATGGGTTAGAACAAACTCTGCCGGCACTACGCGGCAAAGTTGGCTAGTTGTATCTATATATTATAAAATCAATTACTTTTCCCTATACAAAGTGTTTGCTTATAATCTGTAAATATTAAATAGTTTTGACGGTCCGTGAGTTATGACAGAATCATTAAGGCGCTCCAATAGACGAATTTTAGGTATTTGAGGGGTTGAGGTAGACGTAACTGCGGGGCGCCCCCCGCAACCAGCGCAATCTGCCGCGGATATTCTGTCGCCATCCGTATTCTGGTTGATTTCGGGATTAATTGCCGGGAAATTTCTTTCCTGTATAATCAATTTTGTAACTGGGTTGCTTACTGCGTAAATTGTACAGGGTGTAGGTGACAGCCAGGCAAATACTGGAATGCTGAACAAGTACTATAGGGTTGAGTTACACGACAATATTATAACTCGCAGGAAATGCATTTTTATTTTGATTATCCGTACCTAATGTTTGTTTTCCGCGCCAATTGTATCCGACTAGTTAAATGGGCTTATTGGTTAATACATAGCTGTTTTTTGGATCACTTGTGACTCTCTATTAGGGTTGATCAGGTTTTTGAACTTTTTGAGCGTAACTGGTTTTTTTAAAATCGTCTATTGGTAAAATTTTTGGAGGCCGATAAACAAAACATAACATAATGAGTGAGATCAACACTAAAATATCGTTTCATCAATTCGATGAAACTTCGCCGGCAGCTGCCGCGGCACGCTCGTTCCGCTCGCTCGGCTCGTGCGTTGTTTGTCATACTCTAACCTAACCTAACTTATTATTTTTATCATTGTATGAAAAGGGAACTGTTACACCGACAAAACGTCATTCGTCTTATACTAGTTGTGCGCTAAGGTTAATTTGATGTGCAGTCAGTATTTATGATGAGATTGTAGTATTTTTGTACCAAAAGGTATTAATTTGTCTTGCATTCGAGGAAAACAGTTTATGTTGGGCTGATATTATGTATTTTCGAATTATCTGCTAGTTATTTTGTAAAACATTGAGTTTATTTGTATTAAAATAATTTAATTGCTGTAATAAAGTATATAAAGGGCATACTGTACAAGTCAGTAGAGGAACAAGAGGGTCTTGATGTTTTGTAGGCGATGGGCTGACCATCTGTCACTACTAACCGAACTTGTATATCTCAACTATACCCTCAAAATTGGTCAGAAGTGGCACCATGTGGTTCTATCGGACCTTGGTACTCTGCCTACCCCGTAAGGGATAAAAATTATATGTATGTATGTATGTAATAAAGTATATTTCTAAAAGATGAGATAAATTGATGGGCGATTATTTAGATGCAATTAAAAATATCTCCTAAACAAATAACTATGATCGGTTATATCCTTACAGTTGCTGGATAATACACATTACTATTTATATCAAAGTGGTATTAAAGTATGATCTTCAAATTCTTCCTTCGGATTATAAATGCGAAAGTAACTCTGTCTGTCTGTGTGTTAAATCACGCCTAAACACTGAACCGATTTAAATGAAATTTGGTACAGAGATAGTCTAACTGTGAAAGGATATAGGCTACTTTTTAATGCAAAAAAGAGATGTAAGGGGTTGAAATAGTAAATGGTTTGTATGGTTACGTCATTTTTTAAGCTAGAAGCTTAAAACTTATTTTTTGGCTTTTCATTAGATATAAATAAATAAGACATTCAAAGTTTGTAAAAGAATACCCTGAAGGGGCTAAAAAAGGGGGGTGAAAAATTTTGTGATCATAGGAAAAAAGCTTAGGGCTCAGAAAATAAAAATAGTAGAACAGAACAATACATAGAATTAAGTAAGAAACTTGCCAAGCACTGCGCGCCATATGCAAAAAAGGGATGTAAGGGGTTGAAATAGGGGATGAAAGTTTGTATGGAAATTACGATTTTTCATTTTTTAAAGTTTTGTCTCACTATATATGCGAGTACAACTTCATAATGATTATCAAGCAGGACTATGCAACAAACAGCTCTTTTAAAAATCGTAAAAATCGTACTAAAAACGTTGCATATAAAAATGTACTTAAATAAGCTTAATAACTTATTTTAATGTACATGTGTTTTACTTGCAAAATAATTAGTTAAAAAAAATTAAAATGTTGGAAAGTCACTATTCCACGCGGACAAAGTCGCGGGACAGCTAGGGATTCGCGGGCAACTTAGGCGATTTATGTTCGAAACAATTTGAAATCATATACATATATAGGATACATAATAGTCTTTTGTAACGCCCATTATCCCCCAAAGTGGTGTATATACAGGGTGTAACAAAAGGAGTATGTTAACCGAAAAGCTATAAATATAACCCATTGTAAAGAACCTATCACCAAAATTTTAGACTATAAATCACATATTTATTTGTCCAGATAGTATAGAACACCTAACCCACTCAGGAATATTATGGAACATACAATCTTGAAAAATAAACATGCGATTACTAGTCTAAAAATTTCGGGATATGTTATCTACAGTGGGTTGTTATTATGTATTTCGCTTACCATACCCTTTTTGTTACACCCTGTATATACTGCTACTTGTTATATTTGCTATTGATACTAAGTTATTTGCAGTTTAATGTCATAAAGAGGACTATACTAACACACGTAAACTTTTGCACAAAATGTTCGGAAACGATTCCCGGATTTTTTCCCCGGGATTTTGTGGTCTAAAAAAAACTAAGTAGATATATAAAATTATACTAGGTCATAGAAATTGTAAAATAGACACGTAACATAATTACCTTTATGAATATCATTTTTATACGAAATCACTACATATTATAAAACAAAGTCGCTTTCTGATGTCTGTCCCTATGTATTCTTAGATCTTTCAAACTAGGGAACGGATTTTTTTGATGCGGTTTTTTTTAATAGATAGAGTGACGCCACAAGGAAAGTTTATAATAATGTAACTAGGGACCCGCCTCGGCTTCGCACGGGAGTAATGCACTCTCACGCGGGCAAAGCCGTGGGCGGGCGCTAGTACAATCTAAAATATACTATAAAGTATCTATGTAGGTAGGTACTTAATGTTTTCTACGTAAGTCTTTTTTACGTAAGGTCTCTCTTTTTTTTACTTTTGTTCCAAGTCTACTTACTAAATAAATATAGTATTTTATATTATGTATTTGCGCGCGAAAAAACAAGCACAGAACCGGCGTTGACAGTGGTCAGGGGCGGTACAAACTACTGAATGTTCCGAGCGAGACTGGCCAGTGCAAGGATTAGAACACAGCGTAGTTGTAGATGTGTTTTTTATTATGTGTGTTTGTTAATTATCTACAAAATTTACAAAAAATGTACTTTGGCCATAAACTAGATCTGATAAAGCGCTATACAACTATGTAAGTTTCGTGTTGATATTCACAATAGTTTTCAAGATATTTCGCTTATAAAAACGTAAAAAAGGTAATTTTCAAATCGAAATTCTATCGAGAATTTTTTAAGTAATTGAGTTTCCACGTTGGCCACAATCTGGATAAAGATTTAAATAATAACATATAAAAAAATTAGGGCTGTGGTAATCGGACAAGTATTTAAAAAATCGATTCTAAAATGCCTCTTTTGTCTGATCACACCGCCTTAATAATTTACTTACCTAAAGCATGAACAGATTTGTTTTATCTCCAAGATTTGGTTAGGTATTAAAAAAAGATTAAAAGAAGAGGTATTAAAAAAGATTAAAAGAATAAAGACGCTTTTTTTCGTTAGCTGGATAAAACTTATCTTATTTCTCGGTATAGAGGCGGCTTTGTTCGTTCTCGGTATTGGTTTCATCAAAACAAGGTTCTAGTTTTATTCTGATTTTGAAATCTCTGGGGCCTTACCATGAAGTATTTATTAGTTTTCGGTCACGTTCCGATTGTATTCCGTTTGCGTTCTTAAACAGAATCGATAATTTTGGTGCTACGAATCTATACCACAATCTGTAGACATTATTGTCGCCTGTACGTATGTGCTGTCCGTTTCATAGTATAGTTCCGTCCGATGGATGATGGCGCTGGTTACTATTCGTATGTCAACATTTTCTGTTTCACTACATACAAAAATTGGTAGTTCTGACGAGATTTTCTGTTTTGCTAAAAAAATCGGTTATAGAAGTGATTAGGTGATTGACAGAATCGATTCAATAGTTCATGGCCTGATCGTTTAAAAATTAAATGAAATGAAATTTTTAAGTTGAATCTGTTTTTAGTCGATGGTTAATAACCTTATTTTTTTTATGTCGCTAGATGTCGCTTATATATATAATAGACGGATTCGTTTGCAGAGGGCTAAGCACGAACCTCTCGATAGTCCGTAACGCTATCGTCCAACTGTCAATCCTCATAGATTTTGCTAGCGAGTCTCTAGCGTTACGCCGCGTAAAAAGGTTCGTGCTTATCCCACAGATGTCATTTTCGCGGATTATGTAGACGAGGTATTTTAATCTGTGCGTTTGACGTCTCTTTCTATCTGTGCCAAAAAAAGAAAGACGGCATATATGTGTACTAACTAATCAACAAATATAATTAGATATTAACAAAATTAAACCTTAAGCTGTGATGATAGAGATTATTCGACGGGTTGTTCAAGAGTTCAATGTACTAGCTAGAGGAAGGCCTTTTTTTTCAAGCGCAGAAATCTCGTCTGTGTTTTTTTAAGTCGCTTATTTGTAGCGCTGTCCCGTGTCTTTGTCTGCTTGTATATATGTATATATAAACTGTAAAAACTGTAAAAACTACGGCTTACTTTTGATATGTCGAAGACTGATTCTGCAGTTCTGTGATAATTTCGAAAACACTCCCATGTATGTATGTATGTAATGTACATAGGGAATAAAAATCTTGATCCTATACAAGCTTCAGTTTAAAATACCTTTTTTTTAAACAAGCTTTTATTACATATTTGTTAATAAAATGAACTGATTAAATAAACGAGCCCAAACTTGATAGGGTTGCGTCGTTTAATTGCGGAGTTCCTATGGCCACCTTCCAGCTCCATCATCAGATCAGCTCTATGTCAAAATAATATTGCATTGTCATCCGACTTATACACATGCTTGCAAAATTTCGGCCTAATCGGAAACCGGAAAGTGGATCAAATTTAACTTGAAAGATTTGGTTACAGAAACTAAATAAAAGCTTAAAAAAAAAAACTTTTACTAATAAACAGCGCGTAGAGTTATACTCGTTATACATGACTTTTGACAACAAAATATAAGGAATATCTGTCAAATTAAACTGTGTATAGCCTATACCGGAGCCGGAAAGTTCTAGAGTGGATACCACGTATCGGCAAACGCAGCGTGGGAAGGCCACCCGCGAGATGGACGGACCGACGCCCGCGACCTGGCCAAGGTCGTGGGCGTCGGTTGGATGCAGGCTGCTTCCGACCGGTCGGTATGGAGGTTGTTGGGGGAGGCCTATGTCCAGCAGTGGACTACCCAGGTTTGAACTGAGATAGCATATACCTTCTTTAAAGCTTTTTATTAGTAAAGCCCATAGTTTTTCATCTAGCAAAGAGCAGTAGCAGAGACCATAGCTCTACATACAATGGACCTATTGGTATGTGTATGACATATGTCCGTCACCTCGCTTTATAATGTATGTAACAAAAACCCAAAGCATAGTAATCATACCATAGTATAATATATCAGCTACACAAAGAGTGTAACGTATGTTATATATATAGAGCAGTGTCGGATAGTATGTCTCAGGCATATCTTCGAGGTAGATATCTTATTTGGACTTTGTATATATATTGTATATGTATATGGCCGGTCTTGTGGCTGATGACGACAATGTACTGTCCATTTCATGTAATAGTTCCTATGCCTGATTTCGGAACTAACAGTTTTTACATGCAGTGATACAGAACATGTGGTGACACATATAGAAACTAGCGCCTTCATCCATCGTAACTAAACGGTAAAACGCACTTTATGTATGGGAATGCTGTTATGTAACATTATCCTTGGATGGCGTGACATATCTTTTTATCTATGTATGTGACGTTATCTTAGACTTGGGAGGTTGTTTGTGCATGAAGTACTAATATGCATACATATATATGCATGACCGCGTGGTGCCGGCAGAGTAGAATTCGTACCACTCCATGTCTGCCGGTGGGTATCGTACGAGGCGATTAAGGGTTTCCGGGAGGTAAGCAGCAGCGCCTCCCGTGTTGACAACATAGTCCAAAATACAAACTGCGGTCACCAACTCGCCTAGCCTGCCCGGCGTAGTGACTATGGGAAATACCCCCAAATGGCAGTCTTGTGGCATGCCCTGGGGGAGGCCTACGTCCAGCAGTGGACTGCAATAGACTGATGATGATGACATATATACATGGCTGTGTTTCCAAAAATGGGGTAGACAAAACTACAATTTCGATCACGAAAGTAAAGCCAAATAAAAAAAATCGACTGCGTGAAAATTTTGACCATGCATCACTCTCACGACAAATTGAGACGAATCAAGCTCAAATGCGACAAGCCTCAAAAGTGTGCTAAAGAACTACAACTTACATTTTATACAGGGTGTTTGTGACAGCCAGGCAAATATTGATATGGTGACTTCAGACGATGATTCTGAGTCGAAAACAAGTGAAAAATTCCAGAATTTTCCGTTTCTTTTTTCAAGAAAAAATAGTTTATTTCCTTTTATTAGGCCTAAGATAATGTCTTTAAAACAAAATTTCAACCAATAGATGATTTTCAAAATAGTCTTGATATACCTACCTACTTAATAATTTTTGAGTTGAGTAATTATTATATTCAACGATTTTGTCACTTTTTAGTAATTTCCTATTAAATTTGATCTACTTAGTTATGTGTCCTGTTATTCATTTTCTAGCGGACGCCCGCGACTCCGACCGCGTGGACTCTAGAAAAAACAAAATGTCGAAATTATCCGGGATAAAAACATTTTCCCGGGATAAAAAGTAGCCTATATATTAAGTAGGACCTGTCACAATATATTCCTGAAAACTGCATCGAATTCGGTTAAGCCGTTTCTGAGATTAGCGTGCACAAACGCACAGACAAACAGACAAAAATTCCAAAAATCATTCTTTTGGGTACTATTGCGTTGATAAAGGTTTTCTATTATGTTTTTTCTCATATATCTTCCATGTACAGACAGCGATCGGTTACATTTTTATTATATATAGATAGATTTGTCTTAAGATATAAAATGCAGTGTATAGTATAATAATAATTCTTAAGTATAAGATAACACATATCTCAGTGTCTATTAATCGAGATTCGTCGTAAGATGTACTCATTTGAACTCAATATACCAATTCAGCACAAAAAATTCCCCGTAGCTTTTTTCTAGAAGGTTCTAACGACGCTATACGTCCGTCTCTTTCGCTCTCACCGCCGCAGCGTGCTCTGTTTCCCTCGCACCCGTTAAAAGCGAGACCACGTAACGATTCGTTACAACGTAGAACGGTATCAGCGCCTGAATCACTCGAAACTAAAAATAAATCCATGTATGACGCAATTTTCCAACTTCCTATACTGCCCGAAGCTTAGTTGATACTTTAAACGTACCACACAACTTACCAATCGCGGCTCAAGATTGCTCGGTCGCACTATATTCTGCCGATCAATCTAATTTGAACTGTGCTGCCCCACATTTTAGCATCAATATGGCCTGCTAGATTGCGTCTGAAAGTTTCAGTCTGTTGAAATATGTGTTTTATTGCAGTTGGCTTAGATTTCTTTATTGATTGATGGGTTTTAAGGCTGCCACGACGTTACAGTGTATATGCGGTGCGTTTTGCTGAATGCTTCTTTTGAATGGTGGCGCTAGTTGCTCAGTGTTTGACTATTATTCTCTATGGCTGCATACAAAAAAAGTTAGTTCCGTATTCAGCCACGGGAGTTATTCTGTGTAACGAAGACTATACTATGCACATGTATAGCCTATGGTCTCGGGTATAACGACATTACAAGGCCACTTCAGTTCGAGTGCGCTAGGTTTTTAGTTAAGATACGGCCTTTTTATCTATTACCTGTGTTGTTTATTAAATAAATAGGCTGCGCGGGTCGATTTGTAAGTTGTCTAGCTGCTGCTTGTATGTGAGTATACAATTTTTAGTTTTTTTTTTCGAGTTTGTAGAGTGCGTTTTACCAAATAGTTCCTATGAAAGATGGCGCTAGTTGCTTACGTTATCTGTGCTACAGCATATAAAAATGTTAGTTCCGAAATCAGGCATAAGGGTTATTCTATTAAACGGATTCTACTTTTCTTATTCACTAGTGACGTTCTTACTTTGCTTCCGTATTCGTTTCAGTAATTCCTATAGACAACTGATTTCCTTCTAAAAAAAATAACGTGAGTAATTGGGTGTTTGGTGTAATTGGGCGAAGACTTTTTAAGAAACTCATTGTGTTTGTAACTTTAGAATAGATATTTTGATTTAAATAGCCTCTGTAACGAAAGTTTTGTGTACCTAATTAAAATAACTTATTTCAAGTAAAGTAAGCGCTAAATAATAAAAAAAACTTTCAGGAAAATTAAAACAACTCAACCCAATTGAGAACTTCTCTTTTTAAGTTGGTTGAAAAAGGTGTAATTGTCGGGTACAGCGTATTTTTCCGCTATGAAATTTGTGCACAAAACCGGCGATAGGCGTTACACGTGGAACTTAACTTGTGTGCGTCATCCATCATGCATGACATAGGGAAATAAAATTTCGTTAGTTATTTAGGTTAGGAAAACCCGTAATATTGTAAAAGCATTTGTTCGTTGAGAGTTTCAAGGTTTTTTTTTATACGTTTCCTAACTTATGTTTGAAAAAGTTAGGTCAACATTTTTGTAGCTAAGTGATTGATAGATAAGTGACCCGGGGCTTCACTAGAATACATCAGCAGCGTCTCCTTCCGTGCATGTCGTAAGAGTCGACTAAGAAACTCAGGGGCGTTCTCACAGGCGATGAGCTTGTCACTGATCTTATAAATCCGACCTCGCTATGCTATCGTGGCTATACCATCTCTATGGCAATCTGCGGTTCTGGCTACCCCACTTTTGAAGCACAGCCGTGTAGGTATATACAGGGTGATTTTTGGTCGTCAACGTTCCCGAAAACTACGGAATCTCTTCATCATCACGATCATTTTTCTCCATGGAAGCATACCTGGGAAGTGTCTGGTTTCCAAAATATTAGGGTCCAAAGTTGAGTAAATAGACTGCGTTTTTCTGGATAAATGCACATAGACGCGCGTAGCAAGATTTTTTCACGAGAAATAATTAATATCTATCAATAAAAAAACTAGCATAAGCACTAGACACTATAAATTTCGCGAGATCAAGTAATTAAAAATTATTAAAAAAAATGTTTTTTTCCCAGCATTTTTTTTTTGTATAAGCTTACTTTATTTGGTGTATAGAGTACGTACCCTTCGTTAATGGTGGCCACAAAAAAACACCCTGTATGTATGATTGATAGGTTTGTACTTCTTTGCATATAAGTAAGTGCTTCCTGGATATTTAAAAATGCGTGCGTAGGGGGACATGTGGATTGTGTTTGTAGCATATCAAGGTTGATAGGTGGTTTATTTATTTGTACTCTCTATTTGTTTAAGGCGAGTTAAGTGCTTAAGAGGCATTCCAATGTTTTTTTTTTCATAAATCTTTCTAATGAAACCTCCTTCTGTTTTTTTAAGTCGCTTAAATACTCGTAGAGACCGTGTGGGATCACTGATGAAATAGATCAGCAGTTTAGGTTGTGCGTTGATCCGTCAGTCTGTCATTCAGGACAAAGCATTCTTGCATTTTTATGTTTATTCCATAGCTTTGTAATGTGGAATATATGAGTTGATGCCATTCTACCAGAGTTGTGTTATGTTTCGTTGCTATGGTTGCGTTTGATATCTACTGATTAAATTAATTGATCAATGGATATGATTAGTTGCGTGGTGCCGGCAGAGTAGAATTCGTATCACCCCATGTCTGCCCGTGTGTATCGTACGAAGCGATTAAGGGTTTCCGGGAGGTGGGCAGTAGCGCCTCCTGTGTTGACAACATAGTCCAAAATACAAACTGCGGTCACCAACCCGCCTGCCCAGCGTGGTGACTATGGGCAAATGCCTTAGGTATGGCAGTGCACAGCCTTGTGGCGTGCCCTGGGGGAGGCCTAGGTCCAGCAGTGGACTGCAATAGGCTGATGACGAATATCATTCGCATCCATAACAATATAGTATACCACATCTCTGGTGGAAATGTACCCTTATATTCCACATTAGAATTGATAATTCTTTCCATATAAGTTACGACCTTTTTAACGTCTTTTAATAAGATTTTAACTTTTTTTCCCATTTTAATTAAAGAAGTGATTAAGTGAAAGAAGTGATACAGTGGAGTTTTTTTGATAATGTCTTTTTCCTTTGATTTAATGGGAGGTTTTTCGATCATATCTTTTGATTTGATGAAAGACCCTGTGCTAACATAGGGAAATAAAGAAAGTGTATTCTTCGCCAGAGTATACGTCACTTCTTATGCTAATTTTACCATTTCGTCATAAGCATAACTCCTTTAAGTTATTGGCATAATTATTACTATATTTTCAATGTCATGACTGTTTATTGTCAATGTCATTTGCAATTCACCATGGGGTATTGTGTTCATTTTAGATATGGTTATGTATGTAAGGTGTATAAGATATTATTCTACTTTCTTACGCAAGAAATGTGTATGTAGCAAAAAAAAAATTCATGATGTTTGGTATTTTAGCGAAATGAGATTACAATAACCCTCTTTTAAGCGCAGTCGGGTAATGAGTCTATTGTGCGAAGACGTTTTCCCCCGACCGTGTTTGAAAAAGTCGAATTTCGTCATGCACCCGTATGATGAATTTGGTGAGAGCGAGATGTCTCACATTTACGCGACAAATCCACAGAGCTTAGTCATAACTAGACAAGGCAAGTGTTTCTACTTGGTGTGTAAAAAGGGATTGCAAATCAGCCCTAATTCATTTGGTCCTGGCTCAAGGACGAGTGTCTATTCTAATTCTTAAGTCTATTTTTTTACATGCAAAGTACATACATAGTAGTTTATCTAGTTATTAATAGCTCTGTGAATTTACGTTTAAAAGTGAGACATCTCGCTCTCACCAAATTCATCATAGGGGTGCATTTGTCGATTTTGTCCTCGTAAATAGTTATTTCTCTTGTTAGTTACGTATATATACGATAGAAAACTTTTAGATTCTTTTTTGACTTACCAATAACAAAATTATAAAGAGATAGGTAGGCTCACCCTCTACCACGTATAAAAACAATGTTGTATTAAAATACCGTACTAAAAAAAATCATCATCATCTTCCCTCGATCCCACTTCTGAGAATCATAGAAACCTTTCCCTATAAAATACAGGACAATTAGTCAAGTGGCCGATTAATACGCCCATGCAATCGCCGAAACTAGACCACAGACTAGATAAAGAAAAATGCCACTTGATTTTTATCGTTAAAAAAATATGTAGTGATTTCTTTTTTACCTACTTGTCCCGAACAGGATGTCGGCGTCGTTTGTGTTTGTTTGTTTTGGGCGTGTTTGTTTATAGTGATTTTTGTCGATTGATTGACTGATAGTGATTTTTGTCGATTATCGCTTTTTGAATTGTCGGTGGCGTTATTTTCTTCTAGCTGTTGCACGTGCGCGTGTGATGAATGTAGCCTATATCTTTCGAGAGTGGCGAGGTCTTCCCCTTTTCCAACCCATCCATCCCTTCCATCCACTCTTCCGTTGTACAGTTTCTTTGTCAATCTACTTTCTTTCATCTTCTGCACATGACCAAACAACAAAGAATTTTAAAAACACAATAGGTAGGTACTTATTGTTAATAGTGGACGCCCGCGACTCCGTCCGCGTGGACAACAGAAAAACAAAATGTCGAAATTATGCGGGATAAAAACATTTTCCCGGGATAAAAAGTATATGTTAAATGGGACCTGTCAAAATATATTCCTGAAAACTGCATTGAATTCGGTTGAGCCGTTTCTGAGATTAGCGTGCACAAATGCACAAACAGACGAAATCCCAAAAATCATTCTTTTGGGTATTATTGCGTTGATAAAGGTCTCCTTTAATATTTTTTCTCTTAAATCTTCCATGTACAGAAAGCGAACCGTTACATTTTTTAACCGACTTCAAAAAAAGGAGGAGGTTCTCAATTCGTCTGTATGTATAATATTTTTTTTTATTATTTGTATAGATGAGGGATTTTCTGACAAGTTAAAATAACTGTCAAAAATAGATGGTGTAAGCGAATTACTCTCCCTAGCCGCTTCCCCCTTCACCTCCCCCTGTACGTGTCCAGTGACAAAACAGAATTTCGGGATGGAGATGCGCTTACGCCTCTATCCAGATGATTTGTACTATTTTTTACTTTTAATAGTTTTCAGAAAATCCCTCATTGAATAAATTAATTATGAATTCAAATTTTGTCAAAATTTGACACAATATTCCATACATTTTGCTGTCAAATGTCATTCTTAAACTGTGTCAAACTTTGGACGATGTTTTGTTATAACATACATACATATAGTCACGCCCTGAGGTCACTTTATCCCCCAAAGAGGGTGGGCAGATATGTGCAAATTACACACCCACTTTTCGTTAACCTATTAAGTCCCACGTGATAAGGGGTGTGCCTACCGCCGCTTTTCACCGGTATAGTTTAGGTATATTATTATACAACTTTCAAGTTTAGACGTAATAAAGGTTACCGAACCCATTTTGTAGGTACCTACTTGCTGATAACGAATCAGTGTGAACTGTCAATATTTTCAAAAAATGTTACCGCCTTTTAGATTTTTTTGAAGATTGCTTCCTGTTATTTGCTATTTTGAACGAATGTAACTATTTTTAGATGTGAGACATCACTCTGTTTGCACTATTCCAATGTCTCTTTGGTTACGTACCAGACAGATAGGCATTGCGATCATAATTCTAAAGTTCACGCGAACGCAGACGTGGGCGTCTTCTAGTATATATGTCGCAGGCGTATTGTAGAACACGCCGTATTACAAAACGGCTAGGCATTTTGAATAGTATGAAAGAAAAAAATCTACGATTTCTTAAAGGCTACGCTCGCTCGGCTCGTGCGTTGTTATTTTAACAGGTCTGACATAACCTAACCTAATTAATTAAGCAGACAAATTGCTAGAAGCCGAATTGTCTCGCTCCAAAACCCATACTACTAACATGGGCCTAAGTCGACTCGGACTATGGAGCTCGAGACTTTCTCTCAGGCGATGAGCTATACAGCTCGTGTTATTGATTGACGCTTAACACGGGCCTTAGACTTAAGACATGCCTGGCTGTCACCCACATCCTGTATTTAATACTGGTTGCAGACCAAGAGCTAAGCTATGTTAGTTTGTTTAACTTTTCCATACTTGTTCGCATAGTTTGCGGTCTGCACACAAGTATGAAAAACTGCGTCATATCATATGCGAGCTAAAGACAAATAACTTAGCTTTGCTCTTGGTCTGCAACCCGTATTGCAGAGAATTGATGATGTAGTCTAGTTTTTAGCCGCAACCAGTTATTTCTGATTGATGCACCCTTCCGCTTTCAACCCTACCACGCGGCGATATCCCCTCAAGGTCGCGGTTAGGTATATTCTGTTCCAATGACGAAGTCAGGCGGATTTTTACGGCACTAACTAAAATATGGGCAAATACTCCCCATGGCAGTCTTGTGGCGTGCCCTGGGGTAGGTCTACGTCCAGCAGTGGACTGCAATAGGCTGATGATGATGATGAACTAAAATATATGGAACACTAGCGCAGGCCCGCGTAAACTTTAGAATTCCCGTTCCCGTGGGTTCGAGGTTCGTAAAATCCGTTCTTAGCGAATGTCTACACCTTATACCTAACTAAGTTATAAGCATGTTATAAGGAACCTACTTGCAAAATTTTTAGTTTCTAGGTGTTATAGTTTCTGAGATTTCGTAATTAATCACTTTAATCAGTGAGTGGAATTTCGCTTTTTTTCGACTGCACCAGATGGAGGGTTACGTTTTTCGAGTGTATTTTTGATATTTCTTTGGCACGCTCAAGAACCTCTTAACGGCTTGACGCCGCACTTTTGAGCTTGAGAGGTATCCATTAGACTCGTCTGAGTCGTTTGTGACACATTCAAAGCAGTAGAGTTTCTTTTAATAAATGAATATTATAGAATTTGAGAGTTAGAGCTACTAGCGCTTATGTTATGTGACTTGAAGAATGAATGTGTATATTACTCAAGGCCTAGGCTAAATGTCGGTTATATTTAACTGAAAGTTTCAAACGCTTCGTGCCTGGTAAATGGTGCTAGAGTACTCGTAGTTTCATAATATAACTCCTATTTTTTATATGCATATCTTTTTGTACATATTTATTATAGAGTTTTGTCTAGATTAAATAATCATAATGAAATGTAATAATAATGTAGTGGCGCCATTATTCAAACGAAATATTTGGTATAACGCACTATTTTAAGAAAGTGAATGTAGTAAACCCCCCTATGGCAGTAGCCTTGTGGCGTGCCCTGAGGGAGGCCTACGTCCAGCAGTGGACTGCAATAGGCTGAAGAAGAAGAATGCAGTGATAATGATGATGTGAAATGGGAGATAGTGATGATGAGTGAAGTGAGGAAATAGGTCAATCTTGAGCTTAAACCACCGCATAAATTAGCATCCTGACTCTGCTATGCTAAACGTATAGGATCTACAGAGATGGTGAAGCCAGAACTGCAAATTCGTATATGAGATCGTACAGCCACGTTTAAGCATGGCGGGCGGGTAAAAGATCAGTGACGTAGCTAAGCTCATCGCCTGGGAGAACGCGCCTTAGCTCCTTAGTCGACTCTTACGACATGCAAGGAGATGCAGCTGATGTATACTAGTGATGTGCCGGAGATCCGTATCCGTATCCGCGGATATCCGAGGCAAAAGAAAGATCCGTATCCATGTCCGTATCCGTTACTTTTTTGGCGGATCTTTTACGGATCTTTTTACCTTATTAATTTTAAATTTATAAATAAAACTCTTTAAATAGGTGGTTAAGTAGCAATAAAAAAGTATTAAATTCAATCCAGATATTTTTTTATTTGCTAAAATCAATAGTTGGCTCCTTTATGTTGCAAACCAACATTATCAACACGAGATCAACATTATAAAAAGTTATAAGATCACCTTTTACTAAGAAATCAAAACTTAGATCTTCGTAATATTTTAAATTTGAATTAATTTATTTCTGAAATTAAGTATTTGTCGCGCGCACCGACACCGACTGCGTAAGAAAGTTAAGATCCGTATCCGCGGATATACATTTTTAACGATCCGGCACATCACTAATGTATACTAGTGACGCCCCGCATCAGCGTAGCAAACGAGTTAGTTTACACCTTTTTCAATGGCATTCCCGATTAAATATGTAAGATTATGATTCCAGAAATAAATCCGTCCCCGTTCACGGTTAATTAATAAAACGATGACATCTCATCAGGCAGGCTGCCAAGGGAATTCCGAAACGGTATCATAAGTGTACTTTTCATATTCATACAACATTCAAGACCCGTGCTGATGCGGGGCTTCACTAGAATACATCAGCTGCATCTCCTTCCGTGCACGTCGTAAAAGTCGACTAATTATTTTAGGGGCGTTCTCTCAGGCGATAAGTTGTTTGTCACTGATATTTTATAAGCCCGTTATGCTGAACGTGGCTGTAGGAGAATCCTTCGTGATCTTGCAGTTTTGTCTACCCCATTTTAGGAACACAGCCATGTGTATCTTAAGAATATAGCCATGTCTATCTTATCTTAAGAATATTATAAACGCGAAAGTTTGTGAGTATGGATAGATGGATAGATGTTTATTATTCTTTCACGTAAAAACGGCCGGAGCGATTTTAATAAAATTTGTTATGGAGTTAGCTGACACCCTGGATTAACACATAGGCTACTTTTTATTCCGGGAAAATATTTTTATCCCGGATAATTTCGACATTTTGTTTTTTTTCTGCAGTCCACTAGTGTTTGTATATCATCATCGTCATATACAGCCCTAAGAAGTCCACTGTTGGACATAGGCCTCCCCCAACAACCTCCAGTCCGACCGGTCGGAAGCAGCCTGCATCCAACCGACGCCCGCGACCTTGGCCAGGCCGTTGTATATAATTGACTTTATTCTAATGTAAACAGCTAAATACATAGGTATTAATAAATGGCTAAATAACAGGTATCTGTGACTGTGACAAAATTACTGTAACCCTTAAAAACTGGGCCACTGTTATACGGATTTTTATAGAACTACCTTAATGATAATATACTAAAAGTGTTAAATTGAACTGATCACTAGCGCCAACGTCGGCTGTCCACATATCGTGGCTACATTTTTCTATGAACTAAAATAAAATACTATAAAATATATAAAACAGTGTTAGGATTACAAGACACTAGCGCCTAGGTTGCAGGACTTTATTATCGAGTCGTAGTTTGCCGCCATTTTGCGACTTTCCCGCCAATTCGCGACTTTCCCTCCTTGAACTTGTTACACTACGTGCGACTGACAACGGTGCGTCTATTGATTGACCTCGTTTGTTTGTCGAGAAATGCGTTATAGACTGTATTGTCTATTTTTAACTTAACTATACACAATAAGGTCGTTGACTGTTTTTAATTTAGAATTATTTTTTGTAGTAAAATTAAGCGTCATCAATACTGACTATGTTAGAAATGCAATAATAACGCTCGGTCTTTTCAGCTGTTTTCGCAAAAAGGCTGTACGTATTACATATTATCTGTATGGATTTAAATTTGGTTTATATGTAGATATAGAGTAATATTATAATATGTAGATGTAGGTACTCGTAAACATCTGATATTCTCTATTGTACACGTATTGGACAATAAGGTGACTTCACATAGTTACAAAGAGAATGTACAAGTACGAGCGTATATCTTACAGAGATTTCTTCCAGCAAACCCAAAACACAACATGTAACACAATTATAAGGGCTATCCAGTAATATTTATTCATGTTCTGAAAATTCGTAAATGACGAACGAACATGGTTACCAGCTAAAGGAAAACATACGACTGAAGACCGGTTTGGGAAATCTATACACTTTAAAAGTCTCGGGACACGGTCGCGGTACTTTAAGACTTCCCATAATAATTCTACGAACATACAAAAATCTGTGACCGACATTTAAATCAGTATTATGTATAACCACTGAGTAAATATAATAAAACGTCGTGACGTCGCATTATAACGAAACTTGTAACGCGCAGAGCTATTATCGGAACTCTAGTGGGATAGGACGCGCGACGTAATACGGTGCGACGCTTAATCCGCACGTGAGAGATAAATATATGCGCGGCGCCACTTATCACGCAGTAAAATGCGATTTGTTCCGCATACGACGCGTTTCTGATTAGTGTCATGCGAGAATTGAGGTTGGTTTTATTAGGCCATTTGGTGCTGTGTCGTCATAGTGCGAGTTTACTGATAAATTTAGGCCGTGTTCGTGAGTAACACTTCTGTTTTGGTACTATGTATAGTAATTATTGCTTTGGAATTGGAAATTATCTTATGCTTAAGATAAAACTTGGTGTTTGAGTCAATTATTTTACATAGTAGCGTATTTGTACGTTGTTTTCATTACATGATTATTTATTCTACTCTTTGTCTTCCTGCCCATTTCTCATTCACTTAGATACGGCGCAATATGTACTGTACTTCTCTTCTATTTATCTCTATTATCCGATCTCGTTACTTACTTCCAGTACACGCGTATTCTCTCGCGCCCAGTCCATCCAATACTTCTTAGGTTTTACTTATAACCATTCGTTTATTCACATTTATGCTAACGCTCTCTATAAAATATGCCCTTCATCCCTTCGCTTAACATAAAAAATGTAAGAATATATAAATGTCAAAGAATCTTTTGTAATGGCTGTATTGTAGTAGCATAGGAATTCTATTGTGTAAGCTGTAAGCTTACGTATGTACCAATGTACCTACCTCAATGTATGTTCATTTATATGATTTGTTTGTAGTCTCTTTGACGTGTGTAGGTATCTATAGGCACATTATACGTATGTATACATGTTGTTGTTGTGTTGACACAGTTGCGTTTTTCTGACTGACATGTCCGTATCAGGATCTATTCTTGACAGAGGGCATTCCTAGTTGTTATTTTCCTTTCCGATATGCTGGCTTAAGATTAGTTAGGTTTAATCTTCAAGAAAGACAGTCTGCGTGCTTGCGGTAGACCAATCGAATAGATATTTATTATAATTTGCCCTACATCAAACAAATACGTACCTACTAAATCAATCTTCTTGCGAAGTTTACAAATGTGCAACTACCTTAACTTAAACAACCACTTTTATGTAAGCCAAGCCAGTTTTTACTATAATAACCAACAAACAAAATCTGCATAGACGGTCAAAAGGGAACGAATTTAGTCCAATGCCAAAATAACACCTGCGATCCATAAACGTCGCACCCGTTCCATTCGTGCGCTGTGTACGAATCATCTACAATTAGAATAGTGTGGCCTAGAAAAGTATTTTTTGCACCTTGTTCTAGCAACACTATCGCCGGTGACGTTGGCGCTAGTTTCCACGTGATTTTAACGCTTTTTCATAAGTTTGCGTTTAGTTCTATAATATTCCGTCGGCCATTTTAACGTGATACAAATACTTGTTCTGCCCACGGGGAATAGGAAATACGTGTGATGTGTCACGCTTGTTGCTAGATGCAGTGCTTGCGTCGGGCTAAGCGATGCAGCATTTGTATGGGTGTTTTTGAATCATTTGACGTTAACACAAGTTTACGTCACCACGTGTTTACAATTGCTTGGTTAACTTGTCTCAATTAGCGCATTCGTTAGATGGCGTTATGAATGGGTCGAGGTCTAGCAGATTCAGCAGGTTCGATCAGGGGAAATAAGGAATTCCGGGGCGTTCTATAAGGAGATAAGCTAGCAACCTGTCAATGATCCTTTACGTCTATCCTCGCTATGCTAAACGTGTCTATAGGATCACCTTTAGGATCCTGCAGTTTTGGATATATGTATCCCATTTCGAGAATATATGTAGCTATACGTTGTTAGGGAACATATCCATGTATATACAGCGTGTTTATGACAGCCAGGCAAATATTGACACCATGATTCTGAGGTGGAAAACACTGAAAATTTTCGCAGAAAAATTCCAAATCGTATTTTCAGGAAAAAAAATGTTTAGTTCATTTAATTAGATAGGCCTTATATAGTGACATAAAAATCAAAATTTTAACAAAAAGATGATTTTTAAATAAAAAGTTGCCCTCTAAAAAGTTCAAAAACTGATCAACCCTAATGGCGAGTCACAAATGATCCAAAAAACAGCAATTTGTTAATTACCCCATTTAATTAGTCACTGGATCGCCCGATACAATTGGCGCGGAGAACAAAGATTACTGATAATCAAATCAAAAATACTTCCTGCGAGTTATAACACTGTCGTATAACTAAGCACAATGGTACTTGTTCAGCATTTCAGTATTTGCCTGGCTGTCACCCACACCATGTATGTATCATTTATAATGTTGTCTACGAAAAAAGATGGGTCGTTATTTCACCTTAATTATATTCGAGTAACGTTACAAAACCGGTTTGATAACATCCATGGCCGTGATCTGCCCCAAGGTGATACTAAATACGTCTGCGTCTACGTCGCATACATTATGTTATATGTAGGTATTATATATACAGGATGTTTTTTCGTTGCCACCCTTACGAAGGGTACGTACTCTATACATTAAATAAAGTAAGTTTATGCCGAAAAAAATGCTGATTATGGAAAACGGACTCCCGCGATTGCTTCCGCGCGGACTCAAATTCCCGTTATTATCCGTTCCAGTGGGAATTTCTTATTCTTCCATTATTTATCTTGAACAACTGTAATTGGCAATTGTGTAATGGTTAATTTAGGTGACTTGAGTTATTGATTTTTTCCCATATTGATTGATTGATTTTGCCCATAAATTGTTTTCTAATCAGATGAAAGTTAGTTAACCTAAATGAATGGATATAATTGATTGCGATTGATTTGTCGGCGTCAGTCACGGCCTGATTGAAATGTCATTGCCTTAAAAAGTACCTAACCGATAAAATTCAACGACCTTAGACAGTTGATACGACGCTGTAACACTGTGTAAACATAATAGTATAATAGCAGATAGGTATGGTGGGAAAACAGCAATTACCCTCATTTATTTTTAAAAATTCTTACGACTAACGGCCAATTTCAATAGCTACTTACTAGAGATCATGAAAAATTTCGGATATTTTTTATTCCAAATGGAACCTTTAATCTGATATACAAAAAATCTCTCGAGATCGGTCATTGAACTTGGCTGTACCGAGTCTAAAGATACCTCTCAAGCTCATATGTGACAAGCCGTTTAGCTTGCTTGTTAATTTTCAAATAAATATCATTCTATTCTATTCTTGTCGCTTTTGAGTTTGGGAAGTATCATTCGATTCGTCTCGAGTCGGGTTTTTTATTTAAGTAATTAAATTAAATACCTACTGTTCGCATTTAACAATGTTTTAAGTTTATCTTGTTACGGTAGACAGGCGCCCCGTTTTGTTGAGGACTTTTCTTTATTTTCGTGAGTATTGTGAAAAGCGATTAATTTATATTTCAATTGGTCTCCCGTGAGCGATACTATTTAAATTGGTCTCTCTATTAATATTTTAATAAGAATCAAGATGTGATCTATGGTTTACTGAAATTACCTTTGAGTCTCTTTGAGCTATGACTATATAATCAATTGATTCATTACTTAATTTTTTCACAAATCGTTTGTGAATTTTTCTTATAACTAACATATTAATACATAGACTTTGTAATAACTACAAAAAATAAATAAAACTTAATATGGACATAGAGGAATAAGATGTAGACATAGAGTGCTAATGTCATACTAACAGTTTCGATGCACTATTAGACTGTTCGGTGTCTCACAATTCCAGTCCTTGACAATTAAATTACATTACTGTACGTTACAATACATTATTGATGTAGTACATTACTATACATTACACTAATAGAATCTAAGTGTCAAGGACTGGAATCGTGAGGCACCGAAAAGTCTAATGGTGCATCGAAACTGTTAGTATGACATTAGCACTGTATGACATGTTATTCCTCTATGATATGGGTACATTACGTAATGCGTAAATAAAAGTATAACTATGTATCTATTCTATTTATGTACTTCTTCAGCCTATTACAGTCCATTGCTGGACGTAGGCCTCCCCCAGGGCACGCCACAAGGCTACTGCCACAGAGGGGTTTTGTCCATAGTCACCACGCCGACCGTACTTAACAACAATTTTACTGTGACATGCAATAAATAAATTGAATCTGAATCTAAAAGTAACTTGGCCTAGTCCTTGTATATTATCCAATACGGGTATACTTCTAACTAGAAATAATTACAATTCGCGCAATGATATACATGATTAACTAAGGTAAATTGTTCCGGGTGAAATACTTGGATGGTTATATTATAATATGGGCATATCCGCAAAATCTTATCGAGTCATTTACATACATAAACTCACATCTGTCATACTCGTATAGGGGTAGGCAGAGACAGAAACAACAGATATCTATTTACACTACGGTCGGCTTCTCCAGCATACATAGGTACCTATTCACCTTGTGGGTATTCTTGACTTTGCTTTAGAACATCACTAATTTGGTTCTTGTGGGTCTTCTCCCATCTTTGCCATTCACTTCAGCCATAAACACCAGTAATTTAGTTCTTGTAAGCAGCGCCAGCCCGATATAAATTTTAGAATGGAGCGTGATCCAATTATGACGCCTCTCCTGTTTGCTCCTAATAACATATACTACCTAGGCGCCTAATTTAGGCGTCCTCTAGGATTTGGCGCCTGGAGCGACTGCTCCGTTCTCCGTATGGGCGGGCCGGCCCTGCTTGTAGGTACACTTTAGCCTATAAGCTAGCAACTTGTCGCTGATGATTAACATCTGTCCCCGCTGTGCTAAACGTGGTTATGGATCCCCTTTATCCCGCATTTCTGGCCCCATTTTGGAAACACAGGCGTGTATATGTATGTAGTAATAATCATCATCATCAGCCCATTGCAGTCAACTGCGGGACATAGGCCTCCCCCAGGGCACGCCACAAGGCTGTGCACTGCGCGGGGTTTTTTCGCCCATAGTCACTGATAAACCACAACCTAAAGTTGTTCCATGCTAAAGAGAAATCTCCCCTTGTCCACAGGTTAACCAAACTATGCGCAGTCAAACGTGACGCTCCACCGGCACACAGCAGCACACGCAATCAGTAGCCCAAGTCCTACCGAAATGTCACACCACTTAGTCACAGTATGCATGTTCTGCCTGCTATGTGCGGCACACACATGTGGCTCCCACATGGACCTGAAAAGCGAACAGATATCCAGAACCCACGACCTGGAACCAAGAATACAGCATATAAATACGATGGATGATAAAAGACTTGACTCAAGACTGCGGTATCAGCATAAGCTGCAGAAAATAAGAGGCAGAATCCGCAGGAGTCCAAAAGAGATGGAGCCAGAGACGTACGTGGAGAGGATATTCACGCTCTATGGAGACGGGAACAGTAGACTGATGGACTTGTCAGGCTTCAATAGAATGCTTGAGGAGTTGGATCTTCATGATCTGATTGAAGGTGCTACGAAGAGGGAGGAGCATAAGACTTATATGCAAGGTCAGGCGCCTAAGGAAGGTGTTGTAGAGGTATGTTATATTATTTTTACATTATTTTCCTGTGCTGATGCGTGACTCGGCTGCATCTCTTTCCGTATATGCCGTAAGATTAAATAACTCAGGAACGATCTCTCAGGCTATGAGCTAGCAGCTTGTCACTGATCTTTTGCATCTAGCAACTATACTAAATGTGGCTATATGATCTGGCTTCTCCATTGTGGAACATAGCCGTGTTACACACTGGCAATGTTCTCCCCAATTTCGATTTCAACAATCGATAGCTACTAGCCACAACTCTAAGCATTTTAGGCCTGGAATTTGCCAATGGCAATGTCAAAGCAATTATTAATCAGCTGTAATAGAAAGGTACGCAGCGGTATAACTGAATAAAATAGCAAGAGAGCAATATTTCCCTCGCCCCTCCAATTATTTTTTATTACCAAATCGTAATTAAGCTCGTCCACTGTAATACCCTTGCTGAAGTCTTATATTTTTCCTTTTTAAACTTCCAGTGCCTAAGCAGTGCGGACTTGGTGACGAGTGTGAACGAGAGGCTGCATCCCCACCAACACGACAAACACAATCAGCTTGCTGACCACCAAGACCCCACCTCAATTACAGAAGACACATTCAACTCAATATGTCCCATACTTTTATACCAAAAATTAGCCAACACTTCCATAGAAAGGGGTGGGTGTGTGAAGAAAACTAGTTTAAGAACAACAAGCGAAGTCAAGAAGGAGATTAATATGTCGCAAGTGTGGCTGTATTCCTCTTTAAGTATAGCAGCCATCAGCGCTTGTGGACTTCTAGGCGTGGCAGTTATTCCTATAATGCATAAGACTTATTACAATCACCTATTACAGTTTTTAGTAGCGTTAGCTGTAGGCACGTTGTGTGGGGATGCGCTGCTGCATTTAATGCCGCATGCCATGAGTCCGGTGGAACACGATCATGGCGCTCATGATCACAAAACAGCCATCGATGTGAGGGCTTCCCACGATGATGGCATGTGGAAGGGACTAGCCGCAATGCTTGGCGTAGTCTTCTTCTACTTCACAGAAAAGGGTCTAACAGTTGTAGTCGAATGGAGGAAGAGGCGGCAGAAGTTAGAAGAAGATAAACTCCCTTCAAGAGTGAGAGTGTTCAAAGATGACCCGAACGGTGGGGCTTGTTCTGCCGGTTCGAAACCCAATTCCGCCACAAGTACAATAGTGAAGGTCTTTAAGAGAGATGAAAAGGGTGATCCAACTACGAAGACTTGTAAACACAAATACAGTGAATATCCTTATTGTTACGATGAAATAGACACGGATACACACGATGATCATCATTTAAGGGATGGCCAATTACCGCCCAGTCCGAACAATAGTAAAAACCACAATAATTCCGTCAGCGTAGTGTCATCTAATGCGCTGAATGCTGAAGGGAAGGAAAGCGAGCCGTCGGCTAAAGATTGGCTCTTAAAGGGGGAATCGGCAGTGGTGGAACTGAACAATATGAAACATAAGGAGGATGGTGCTAAGGATTTGAAGGATGGTGATAGTTATACTGTTATATTGAGGTGAGTTGGTTTATATAACGATGATGATGATCTC
This sequence comes from Carposina sasakii, assembly GCA_014607495.2. Classification (NCBI taxonomy): domain Eukaryota; kingdom Metazoa; phylum Arthropoda; class Insecta; order Lepidoptera; family Carposinidae; genus Carposina; species Carposina sasakii. The sequence continues at coordinate 3,349,610 of CP053176.1, read as the reverse complement.
CGACCGTATTTCGAGCAAGGCGACCAATCTCTACGGAGATTAGCCAAGTACGCAGGAACTATTATAGTGCACAAGTGTGTGCGCAAACACAGATGCACTCTCTATTCCGCTACTCTCATAGTCCGATGGGACGGAAAGCCGACACGACTGGAGAGAGATCAGGCGCAGGACCAACGGTTTTACGTGCTTTCCGAGGCACGAGCTAAGTGACAATTTTGCAACATTAAAATCTGTACATGAAATAAATTCATTGGTACAGGCCCGTGACTGGGATCGAACTTACGCCTCCCGCTTGGAAGGTGCATGTCTTAACCACTGGGCTATCACCGCCGCTGGTTTATATAATACAGAATAGGTAAAGGTGATATAATATAGTTATTGCGAGTGATTGATATATACTTCAATCTTTAAGTAAGAGGTGCTTTAATAATATCTACAAGAGAATTTGTGGAGATCACTGAGACACATTATGAATATAACTATCGTTCCTCGATCCTTGTGTAGCCTCTTAAGGGAAAAGAAGTGAGCGTAGCGAGCGCGAAATTATTACTACTTTTAGCATCATTCATCATCATTTACAGCCCTGAGAAGTCCACTGTTGGACATAGGCCTCCCCCAACAACCTCCACTCCGACCGGTCGGAAGCCGCCTGCATCCAACCGACGCTCGCGACCTTGGCCAGGTCGTCCGTATTTTAGCATACGAGTCCTTAATTACTCGTATATCTTGAAAATGTAACCAAGGCACCTACTGAGAATTTGTGATGTTAGAATTGCTGAGATATATGAAAATCATAATCTGTTACATCTCTCTACACTTTTAAGCACATAACTCAATAATTATTTTTTTGAATTATATCGTGGAAGTGCTATAATTATTATTGTTCATACATTAACACAAGCTTCATGCGAGCGAAGCGAGCGCTATATGTTATTCGCTGTCCTTCTGGATATTTCCAATGACTAAGGGTGTCCTGAGAACTCCAAAGTTTTTGGAGTTAGGCAGTGGCGGCGCTAGACTACGTGTGGAGGTCGGCGAAATTAGAATCGCGAGGCCTCCTTTTTCCCTAATAAAAAATGAATAACTGAATTTTAAATTATTAAAAACTTTTCCGAGGTCCCCTTAAGCCCGATGCCGTCGGCCGTCGCCGACGCCTAGCGCCGCCACTGGAGTTAGGGTGTCGATCTTAAGAATACCTATCTAATTTTATCCTCGCCCATTGAGTGAGGATTTTTTACAAGTCCGACTGACAATACCAGAAGTTTCCAATTGCCCGTTGCAGGGAGCACTCGCGCGCACACCACGGTCATTCCCACGCGCACGGGCACGTCCACGCGCCGCCGTCGTCAATGTCCTCCGTCGCTTGGATGGTCATCATGGGCGATGGACTGCACAACTTTACTGATGGAATGGCTATCGGTGAGTACACAGCGATGAATAAATAATAACAAATAAATATTCACACACTTCACAACACATTGGGTCTATGGAAGACATGGGAGTGAATTGAAACGCGAATCTCGGTACTGAAGGGAATAGCGGAAATCTGTGGAGGCCCTCTGCCCCATCTAGGAGACACAGGTCAAACACATAAGTCAAATCACAATACATTAACCTAGTTCCACACTAAGAACCCAAGGCATTGTGTCGGGGGTACTATAAATACATAGATAAGTATAGAAACATCCATGACTCGTAAACAAACGTCGATATTCAATATGATATGCACCTACCGGGATTCGCACCCAGGACCTATGCCGCCGCAGCCAGGGTCACTACCGACTACACCAATCGGCCGAATGAATGAATAATGGTCCATCCATTATTATATTTTGGCGTTCCGCGCAAACTTGATAAACACTAAGGCTAAGTAGCGTTTTTAATACATTTGTTAAGTTTTTAACGACATGCTTCCCATCTTCTCTAACATCTAGAACGTTCTACATTCCAGGGGCGGCATTCGCGTCGAACCTTGCCGGAGGGTTTTCCACAGCGATCGCGGTGCTGTGTCATGAACTACCGCATGAGCTGGGTGAGTTTAAGTTATCGCTCGTATTTTTAGTGACAACTTTTCCTTGAGGGCACTTGAGTGTAAGTTCGTAGTACCTACTTTGATTTAAGTGTGTGATTGAAAAGTCAACTATTAATAATATTGGGCTACATCTTATCTTTGCGATACAAATGTATATAGACGTCTGTAGAAGGAGTCCTGGTCGCTTTTGTCGACTTTCCCTCCCATCGGATGAGAGTGAGGAAGTAGAGAGTGCACCGTGTTTGCGCACACACTTGTGCACTACTATGATACCTCTTGCGCCGTTGGCTAATCAGGCGGGCGCTGCTGCATTGAGTGAAAACTAGTTAAAGCTAGCTAAAATATATCAGCTGCTTCTCCTTCCGTGAATGTCGTAAGAGTCGACTAAGGAACTCGGGTATTCTGTCAGAAGATCTGACAAATCTTGTCATTGATCATGTACATCTGTCCCCTTCTTTATGATCTTCTAGCTATGGCTACCCCATTTCTACTATTAGAAGAAATAAACCGTATATCTTTCCATATAGGAGATTTCGCGGTGCTCCTAAAAGCGGGCATGTCTGTCCGTCGCGCGGTGTGCTACAACGCGCTATCGTCAGCGCTCTGCCTTGCCGGCATGGTGTGTGGTGTACTGGCCGGGCATGCTCCGGACGCGACAAGATGGCTGTTCGCAGCCGCCGCTGGGATGTTCCTGTACATCGCGCTCGTTGATATGGTGAGTTTATACTTAAAGGGAATTTTCTACACACTTTATTTCTGGGTCCACAGGTTTTATCTTTCTAGTGGATCCACAGGTTTGACGTGTTTTTTCAGGTCTAGTTTTACTTTAAGAATTTTAAAAGTGTAAGTATTGTATAAAGAAATGGTTACATGATGGGTACATCTCGCCCACGAAAAAACTCTTAAATGATTAAATGCTACTAATTTACATACAGGTATCAAATATTTAATGTAAATATAAAATTTTGCCGAAACATCCCTTTAGTTTTTAATGGGAGACATCTGGTGCGATTTTCCACACTGAATCTTAATCTGATTTTCCACGCGAATCTACCCATATGCATTTTTTTAAAGTAGACATTTTGCCCGCGCGGCATGTTCCAATTTAAGTTAGGAGGTTAAGACGATGAGTGCCTATCTGGTTTTAGGCAACGGCCGTTGTCTGGGCACAGGGGTTTTCCTTTAAGCCCGTAGCCCGGACCGTGTACTTAGGATGACTTTGGAGGTTATCTGTTTGGCAGCGTCGGAAGTTCCTATACATCGTGATTGTTGATATGGTGAGAGAATAGAAGGTCAACGCTCGGGATCTATCAACGAGGATGAGTGTTTGCATGTTTGCCAAATAGGGATATGGTAGAATCTAAGGTGAAGCTATCCTTCGTACGATGCGGTGATGTTTCTGTACATCGCGCTCGTTGATATATTGAGTGGTGTTTAAGAAGGGGCTGGGCCAAGGGGAAGTTTCTAAAAGTAAGTAGGTAGGTCAAAGAGGTACCTGTCGGTTTTTTGTTCTTTCTTCTTCTGCGCGGAATCTCGTAGGGTTTTGGGGTTCACTTCAATCCACTTTTAGGTATTCTTCACCGTTACTTCACTTTTAAACGAAGGGCACCCCTTGGGGTAGGTCAGTTTATCACACACACAAAAATTCACTTGCCGAGACGCGAGGTCAGTACCGCGGTGGTTGGACAACTGGCAGATATGGGGAATACACGTGGTGGTACCATAGGATAATGTTAGAACAGGTTGGTGAACCCTTGGAACACATTACCAAAAGACGTAGTTTCGAGTGTGAATAAATTCAAGAATAAACTGGGCAAACATATTAAAGACGTCGTAAGAGGAGTACAATCAGATACAGGCGAAATCAGTTCTTCCAACTGCCTGTTTATAACGAAAAATTCCTTGGTGAGTGACAAACGAAATATAAATAGGACCCTATATAAGATATGATGAGATAAATCTTTATTTGCAAATTATAATAACGCAACATAATAATGCGTCTAACTCCAAAAATAGCAGTCCAAATAGTTCAGTAGAATAGAGGACTTTTACCTTACAAACGGTCCGGTAGTTCAGAATTTTTGATATGTTGTCTAGGATGGTTAGTGAGTGTTTAAAACGCAAAATACACCATTCCCCCCCCCCACTCTGCGCCCGCCACCATATTGAAAAGACCGATAGTTTTCTCCGATTTTCGCTTATAATTTCGTTTAGGTGCCTTTAAGCTAGAAAAGCGTTGAAAACCTCTTTCCTATGCGGATCTCCTGACCGCGGTTTTTTCTTTCTTTTAGTGCGAGAACCTGCAATATCCCCCTTCCATAGATGTACGTGTGTCCAAAGGTCTGCTTAGCACTTCGCGTCAGGTAGGGCCACCGACCTTTAGTAGTTTTCGAAAGTAGAACAGAAATACAGAAAAATATCATGAAAGTAGATAAAGCGAAAGAGGTGTGTCAGGACCGCAGCAAATGGAGTTTTGTGGTCTCTGCCTACCCCTCTGGGAAAGAGACGTGATTTTAAGAGGCGTACAATTTATTGAAATTTAAACATTTACGTTTAAGCTGAACGGGTTAAATAGTGACCTTTACTTCGATATTTATAATAACACACATCAAACCATTGCAGTCCACTGCTTGACGTAGGCCTCCCCCAGAGCACGCCACAAGGCTACTGCCATTGGGGTTTTCCACTATCTACGCGGGCGCAGGCAGGTTGACTGCAGTGTGATTTTCGGACTACGCTGCTGCCCACCTCCCAGAAACCCTTAATCGCCTCTTACAGTACCCACGGGCAGACATAAGGTGGTGCTGTTCTACTCTGCCGAAACCATACGGCGTTTATTAATATACCAGTGGACGCCCGCGAAAAACAAAATGTCGAAATTATCCCGGATAAAAATATTTTCCTGGGATAAATTGTAGCCTATGTGTTTTTCTGACATGTGAGCTATATTATTGTGAAGTTTCTTTAAAATCAATTCAATAGTTTTTGCGTGAAAGAGCAACAAACATGCTTACATCCTCACATACATTTGCGTTGTTTGTTCCAGATGCCTGAACTGAGCACCTCACATAGTAAAGAAGGTACCCTATGCCAATGCCTACTGCAACTAATGGGGCTAGCTACGGGAACGGGTATAATGCTCGTAATCGCATTGTACGAGGAAAACTTAAAAACGCTTTTCGGTTAAATCTAGAACAGTGATCGGACAATAGTGCAATTTGTTTTGGGGCCGGTGTGTTGGTTGTGTGAAATTTAGTGCGATCGTTTTAGAAACCGAAATTTAGCGGCCGCCCACGACTTCGTCCGCGTAGATTCCTTGCTAGAATATCCCATCAGATTAAGAAATCCCATACAAACTTTCAACCTCTATTTCAACCCCTCATCCTTTTTTTCGAAATAGAATGTTCTGTCTCACTAAGATTGTCGTACCAAATTTCATCAATCGGTTGCGATAAGCGGAATAACAGACAGACAGACAGACAGACAGAGTTACTTTCGCATTTATAATATTAGTTGGGATAGAAGGATTTGACGAAATTTATGGGTGCAAGCGTATAACGGTCAATCGGCCAATTCCAGTAAAAATGTCGGCCTATTATAAATGTTGGCCACGTCAATAAAATCATATCTCTCAACATCAATAATAATAATCGACTATTTCCCGACAACTCGGGAAAAAATATTTTTGTGTCAATCAATAGGTACAATGTCATATCAATATTTTATGCCTGTTTTTTTCGCCTTGCGTATGGGTGAAACCTACCTCCTATAGGTCATATTTCGATTATTATAGATAAGTGTCGTCCTATTTGTTGAAGCTAGGTAAAGGTAAGGCTACGTCCGTACAGCAAGAGGCTTTCTTAGCGAGTAGTGAGTGATGCCGACCTATCGATAGTTGACCTTGAAAATCATCTACGCTATCGATAGCTTCTTTAATACGATACTATCGAAATAGTAGTAGAATTAACTATAGTATCGAAACTCAATATTGAATGTACTACTATCGATATTATTGTATTAAAGGCTAATAAAGTAAAATAAAGCTATCTATACTTTTGGTTTTGTCGAAATCATATCGATAATGGCCTATCGATCGGCAACACTACGATCGAGTAGCTAAGTAAAAGGAACATTCTAGAGTTGTCGCGACCAACCCACTGCTAGAAACTGTTATTACTATATAGAACTGTATTAGTTTTTATTACGAATAGAACGGCACTTAGAAGCGTATTATTGTACATTTTTACATTATGTAAGAAATTACATAGTTCCTAGATTATTGTTAAAACAAATAGTTGACCAATGGAGCTGTAAAAAGGTTTACTTACTTTTATCCTGTCGATTAAAAGAGAAAATATCATCGCGACAAAATGTACGAATGTATATGACAAACTGTACAGTTTTTGTGTTTGCTTTTTTTTATGATGTGAGATAGAGAGGCTATTATTATGTCGCTATGTTCATTCCCTTTGTTTAATTGACAATTGTAATTGTACTATGGAATTAATTGCTTACCTACATTAATTAAAAGAATTAAATAAATATGCAAAGGTTGTATATCCATTTATATTGTGTTAAGATTATGAACTATATGGTAGCATAACATCTAAATTGCATAAATCGTTTTTATCGCTTCGTTGGTCAGATTCCTTTCCTACTTATTTGTTATGTTAAAGCTTATGGATTTTTCATACATGTTTATTGTCTACTATATTTACGGTCAATCTATGTGACGTAATTGGGGCCAAGTGTGAAAAATTATGGCCGATTCCTAAATGTATTAGCTAATTACAAAAAAAATTTTCGACAATTATTACTTCTGGCCAATTCGTGTAAATGTCTGCCAATTCCTATTGTAAATGTTGGCCAATTCCGTTGACCAAATTTTGGACAATTTCAATTATATCTGGCCAAGTGTGAGCAGCCAGTGTGACCTTGTGTGTAGAGTAAGTGTAATGTGAGTAATCAATTATTTTTGATCATGAATGCTTTTCAAACCTTTAGGTCTTGCTGACTTTAAATGTAATAGTATTTAAAGTTTGTTGTAAGAAACTTGTGATGTATGTACTTCGAATTAGCTCAAACTCGAAATTTGTTAGAATATATTATCCTAGTAATTACTAAATATAGTATAAGGTACTTAATTTCTTGATTTTTTTTTCTTTTCTCGAATATATTTTTCTTGGATATTAGGTAGATATTTTATTTTCAACTTGCTTACGCTTAAAAAGCGTTTAATATTAGGCAAGACTAAACCAGTCTTTCCTCGAATCAACTACGCAATGGACAACTCCTAAATCATGCAAAAGGCAAGATATCATATCTAAAGCTGTGGTTTCAAAAAATAACGGTGCCGACATATAACGGCCGTAAACGGCCGTGTAATGACGTTATGAGAACGTAGTCTATAGGTATCTATTTCACTTGGCGCGAATTCGTCAAGAGGAATTCTGCCACTCTGCCACCCTAAGCCGTCCCACCGTGGGGTAAAGTGGAATGCTTGAAAATTTTGAGTGGAATCTGCCCCACCAAATCCGATTTTAGGGTGGCAGCTACCACTCATTTTAGTATCAGTGGATTTTGCCCCCCAGGGTTGGCTAAAGTGAGTTCGTGTAGATAGTAAGTAATTTATTTATTTCTCACAAAGACTTAATGTAACAGTCAATGACATAAATTCGCACTTCTGTAATTAACTTAGATTATTTAGCGTTAAACAATGCAGTCTGGTTGTGAGAGTTGATGGGTTAGATCGATTTTTAATTTTGTTTTATAGGTATTAACCGTGAAAGGAAAGTAATAACTTCTTTTTAGGAGTATTCTACTGACCTTCAAGGCTGACGGGTGTATGGGATCCCATATTAGTTCTAATGGGACCCAAGCCATCCACACCTGCTCGTGGTGCACCCTGCAGAACAACGAACGAGTCTCTGGCCACCCGCCAACCCGCATTGGACCAGCGTGGCGGAATACGGTCCAAAACCCCCTCCCCATGAGTAATTTAAGAAGGCCCCAAGTGCCCGGCGGCTCCGGAGGCGACACTGGTGTCCGACAGGTGCCGGTCAAGTGCCGGAGCCAGGGTCCTAAGAATCCCCGGGCGGGTTCCAACTGTTGTACGACGACAAACGCTTCGAAAATTGGACGGACGAAATCAGTTGGATGCAGGCTGCTTCCGACCGGTCGGAGTGGAGGTTGTTGGGGAGGCATGTGTCCACAGTGGACTTCTCATTGCTGTAAATAATGACATACTTTGAGTAGCCAAACCTACTGTGCGAGGAGAAGTCTCTTGGGTTTTTGAGGTATTTTTCGAATGTTTTGGACTAAAATTAACTTGTAACAGCATTTAGAAGGTGCCTCAAGAATCGACGATAGTTGACTTTGTAATACTTTGAGGGTAGTATTTATTTTGTTTTTATTATATCACCTACGCTAACCAGAGTTTTTTTTTACCATAGTTAGATTCAAATCTTACAGAAAAAAGTAAAAGCAATGAAATTACTTATGTATAACATAACATTTCTCGGCCGTTGCGTAGTTGATCCGAGTCTTTACTATGGGAATTAGGGATCTTTCCACGGTCAAATAGCCTATCTGAAGGATAATTTATTGCTGTCTTTCTTTAAAACTTTATCAAGACAGGAGACAGCATCAACTTTATCCTTTAAATAGACTATCTACCCATTGGAACAAGCAGGCTTCAATGATTTTCAAGATTCAGGTACTAGTTAAAAATTAAAAAGCACGACTACCCTGCTTTTTAATATTTAACTAGTACCTGCCCGTGACATTACATCAGCCATATCAAAATTTGCCATAGCCACGTAAAAATATGTTTTTGGTTATTATTTTTGGCCCAAATATTCTCAAGCGAAACAATTTAAAAAGGTTCTCGTAGTTTACGTTAGATGGCGTTATTCGTCATTTCAATCATCTTTTTTTGCACTTTTCTTCAGTAAGTACTTGTGACAACTGGATCGTGACGTCAAGATGTGTCACACCTTGTTTTAATCAGGGGTTAATTTACTATTGTTTTTAATCGTTTCCAAATTAAAAGTATTTCCTATTTCTACAAAGTATCTTATTCCTGGCCTAATAGTAACTACAATAGATTTTATATGTAAATTTTTCTAAAACCTACATTTCTTTTGGTACTTTTTATAAGAAAACTACATAAATAAACGACATTGTATTACGCTCATTAGTTCATTACTGTTTTTACGAGTTTTAACATTCTATTAAATAACCTGTAATTGCTTTGAGTATTTTATTTATAACAGTTTAAAAAACAATCATAACGCAGTTTAAACTTTAGTGTTATGTGAAAAATCAGATAGTCTCAGCATTTTTCACATTTTTTTTTACAATTAGCTAGGCAAACATTTGACCGCCATCGTGCCTGATGTTAAGCAAGATGCGGCCTAGGGTGCTTTAATGCTCGATTCTAGGTGTCATTGTTAATCCTAATGCATGTTTTCACCTTGGTATTGTAAATGTACTCGTATAACCAAGTTTCATGTATGTATAAAAACTTGTTTAACATGTTGTATACACAATCTATATACTTACATATAATAAAAATGTAACGGATCGCTGTCTGTACATGGAAGATATACGAGTATTATGAGAAAAAAATATAGGAGACCTTTATCAACGCAATAGTACCCAAAATATAAATTTTTGTAATTTTTGTCTGTGCGTTTGTGCACGCTAATCTCAGAAACGGCTGAACCGATTTCGATGCGTTTTCAGGAATATATTGTGACAGGTCCCACTTAACATTTAGGCTACTTGTTACCCCGGGAAAATGTTTTTATCCCGGATAATTTCGACATTTTTTTTTCTGTAGTCCACGCGCCGGAGTCGCGGGCGTCCACTAGCTTTAAATATTTACGTTAAATAAACTGGGTAAAGTTACATACATACTTTTACGGATGTTTTCCACAAATGGGACAGTCAAAACGACAGGGTCATAAACGAGACCCCACAGCCATATTGTACAGCTTATACATATGTAGGTAGGTATATGTATTATTTTTTATTGGAGAACAAATAAAACATGGAGAACAAATAAAAGAGGAGTAGCGGCTAAGTATATTTTCATAAAAAAATAGTGTGCCGCGGAGCGGGAGTGAAGTATGGGACGAGGGGAGCATTGAACACTGTAGCCCTGCCCATTTACATAGAAACCACCTTGTAGTGACTAGTCAAACTACTTGCTCATTATCAATGTTTCAAGATTGTTTTACTAGTGCAATTACTCATCACTAGATGGCGATATTATACTACGTTTTAGTATTAAAGTACCCTGATAAAAGCGCTAGAGTCTTTGTAATTTTAATACGGTTACATTTCGAAGCACAAGCGTGTGGTTACAGCTACTGCGTTACACTGGCGCTGAAGCTCCGCCCCTATCATGACGTCATGGCCTCACGATTGCCACACGACTCAGTTCATAGTCCCACCTCCTCTTTTATACCTTCTTCATGATTAGTAAGCTTATTTAATATTTTATAAAATTAATATAAAGTTATAATGGCTTCTTATTCTCATATAAATATTATATTACATACATACATACATACATATAATAGGCAGATAAGTAGAACCACAGTTCCAATTTTGAGGGTATAGTTGAGATGAGTTCGGTTAAACGTTGCCTACAAAAACAAGACCCTCTTGTCCCTCTGGCTTGCCCGGAAGAGAAGCAGCTGTAGTATTTACGTTTTTTTTTCTCCCAGAGCCATAGAAGATATTATATTAATATATGACGACAAACAAAAAAAATGTTATAATAATATTCTGTATCATACATATTATTTGTTAGATAAAATAAATCTTTTTTTTTTTTTTTTTTTTTTTAGTTTATCCCGAAGGAAAGGCAAGGGGAACTAAGCCCAAAGCCTAATATATTAATCTGAATTTATGATGGATGATAAATTATAATTCGGAAAAACGACGAGTTTAAAATTAGTAAAAACAAAAAAAATGAAAACAACTTTGGGCCAATAAATAATTTAATTGCACACGCACTGTATCATACATATACCAGAAAACATATTACGGACACATGTTAGATCACAAGAAAAAACCCGCTCCCTTCATCCCGCCGAATAATATCTTTTTTTCTTATGGTGTTACTCGTTTAGGATCGCGCGGGAACATTGACGTTTTCCTAATATTGTCCAATCCTAGGTAGAGCATTACTACTCTTTCTAACCCTATGCCGCCGCCTGAAACAAAACATATTTTAAGAATTTTATAAAAAAAATAAGGGATTTTAGAAAAACGAAATAGAAACATAACCTTGGGCGGTTATTACAAATAAGACGCGATATTTGTATACTTTTTTTTATACAATCTTCAAAGAATCTTAGATAAAATCTGGCAAAAAGGCGAGCTTAATGCCATCTGTCTGTATCATTCTCTATCAGCTAACTTGAAAATCACAATTCGGGTTGGTAAAACCTAGGACACAGGTTACATAGTTATTGCCCCTGTATTCCAATCGTCGTGCGAAACGATTCGATATCGCGTTCTAGGATTTGTAAGTTGTTTCTGCAATTATTTTTCATTTTTACTAATTTTGCAACTTGTTCTGAAATCATTTACTAAAGACAATGGCTGTATGGGCTTAGTTCCCCTTGCCTTTCCTTCGGGATAAACTAAAAAAAAACTAAGATTTGTATTGAACGTTAGTTCTATTTATGTCCGATAGATGGGTCTGTTATACTCTTCCATAGTATTGCAAAAATGGCTGCATTTATTTGTGGAATTCACACAAAATAGGGTAGATTCCGGCAGTCACACTTAAACCTAAACCTAATCTTAGTCAGGTCTATCTCTCTCCGTTCTTAACATAAATTAGGACTAATTTTACGTGTAGGTTTAAGTGTGACTGCCGGAATCGACCATAATGATACGAATCTGTACAGAATGTAACAAAAGGGGTATGATAGCGGCTGAAGATGATTGAACGCGCTAATCTCCGGAACTACTGGGTCGAATTAAAAAATTCTTTTTGTGTGGATAGTCCATTTATCGAGGAAGGCTTTAGGCTATATATCATCACAGTGCGACCAATCGAAGAATAAGAGGAAAATGTGGAAAAAACGGGGAAAATTATTCAACTTTGGAGACTTCCGTTGCGTGCGCTGCGTAAACGGTTCAAGTTTCAAAAAATATGTATTAAAATGACGTAGAAATGATATGAAAGAAAAAAAAAGGTCTAGACTGCCTGATGCAGAACCCTTAGCAGCCCAGCTAAACTTTGAGAGATATGAAAATACCGTCTTAGGAAAAGTTGCTCAGCATGATAAGCACTTTCTAATAACGTAATAAAATTGAAGTCTAGATAACCTGATGCAGAACCCTTAACAGCCCAGCTAAATTTTGAGAGATATGAAAATACCGTCTTAGGAAAAGTTATTCAACATGATAAGCACTTTCTAATTTATACTATTGACTCATTATAACCTGTATATCAATATTTAATAGCTGTTGCCCGCGGCTCCGCTCGCGTGGATATCGCTTATTTCGTGGAAGGGTTATATAGTAGCCGATTCTTAGACCTACTGAATCCTACTAATATTATAAACGCGAAAGTTTGTGAGTATGGATGAATGGATAGATGTTTGGCACGTAAAAACAGCTGGAGCGATTTTAATAAAAATTGACAGGCTACTTTTTATGTAGGCTATACCTATTTTATACTTTTTATAAAGATAAAAGTTTGTTTTTTTCTGCAGTCCACGCGGACGAAGTCGCGGGCGTCCACTATATATAATATAATATATGTGAATAGCCAACTAAACGGACCTACCCACAAAATTTCAGACTCGAAATCACATGTTTATTTTTCCAGATAGTATGGAGAATTTATAAACAACTCAAAAATGTTCATACAATCTCGAAATATAAACATGCGATTTCAAGTCTCAAATTTGGGAAACAGTTTTTTTTTTATAGTGGGCTATTTGCGTAGCTTTTTGCTTAACATACTCTTTTTGTTACACCCTGTAGATATACATATTATTATACACAAGTGGAGCATAAACCCCACAGCCACGTATAGCATAGCGAGGACAGATGTCAATGACCAGTGACAAGTTGCTAGCTCATCGCCTGAGAGAACGCCCCCGAGTTCCTTAGTCGACTCTTACGACATGCACGGAAGGAGATGCAGCTGATGTATTCTAGCGCAGACTAGATGTAAACTCACCTGCATGTGGCGGACACCCTAATCTGAACGACTCAATATACGCTGCTATCTTGCCGATATCTGAAATAAAATTAGTCAACAATAAGCGATTTTCTGACAACCGTTGAAAAAATATCGATAGATATATAGCAGTAGATTTTTGGAATTGAGTATTTTATTGAGATCATGTGTTTCGGTATATACATACATATTCTTATTCTTTGTTGTATATATATATATTCTTTATTGTACACACAGAAAACATAAATGATAATATTATTAAAAAGTCATTGCCCATAGTCACCAACCCGCCTGCCCAGCGTGGTGACTATGGGCAAATACCCCCCATGGCAGTCTTGTGGCGTGCCCCAGGGGAGGCCTACGTCCAGCAGTGGACTGCAATAGGCTGAAGAAGAAGAATGTACAAAGGCGAGCTTATCTCTGACAGAGATTTCTTCCAGCTAACCAGTTAACATTTTGTGATTGGTAAATGTAAGTATATCATACGTGCACATCCAACAATTGTTCACAAACAAAAAAATAATAAGTATACAGGAGAAATGTATAATGGCGTGTTTATCTCTTGAAGAGATTTCTTCCAGCAAACCAAGAAAAAGTGATGAAAACAGGAGCAAAGTAAGGGGCCATCCATATATTACGTCACAGGTTAAAGGGGAGGGAGGGGGTCGTCAAACTGTGACATTGTGTGACAAGGGGGTGGGAGGGGTCCTAAATTTCGTGACGTCACGTTTTCATTCAATAATCTCTAAATATAAATTTGCAAAAAAAAGCTAAATGTGACGTCACACTAGGGAGGGGGAGTCTCACAAATGTGATCAGCTGTGACAAGGAGGGGGGGAGGGGCAAAAAATCATGAAATTCGTGTGACGTAATTTATGGATGACCCCTAATACATGTTCACATCATCATCTTCTTGCCCATTGTTTATGAGATCGGGGCAATATGGTTTTTTTTCGAAACTCACATTGCTAAAGATTTGGCATTCATATTACGGCCGGCTGCCTACCTAATAATGCTAACCCATGGAGTATAAATAAAAGAGGAGTAGCGGCTAAGTATATTTTCATACAAAAATAGTGTGCCGCGGAGCGGGGGTGAAGTATAATACAGTTACATTTCGGAGCACAAGCGTATGGTTACAGCTACTGCGTTACACTGACGCTGAAGCTCCGCCCCTATCATGACGTCATGGCCTCACGATTGCCACACGACTCAGTTCATAGTCCCACCTCCTCTTTTATACCTTCTTCTATGTGCTAACCCTACTCGAAATGTTCACATATAAAACACAATATAAATTTTTACGATAGCGCCATCTATTGCATTACAGCTGAAACACTTCGTCAAACAAACTCACCAATAGCGTGATGTTTCGCCCTTTCTACCAAGAAGTCGGGGTCGTGTATTCTCTGCGCTCCGCTCAGTATCTCTTCACCTCGCATGAACATATCGTACGAGTTCGATGCTTTCTGCAGGTTACGATAAAACTATAGTAAAGTAAAGCCATTGTTTCGAAATCGGCCCCCTGATTACGTAAAAGCAATAGCAAAGCCGAAGTAAAGCGATAGCGAAAGTTGTACGATATTCGTGTTGAAATGTCAAAGTTCCTTTGAAATTCATTTTACGTAATACGAATTTGACAAGCAATCAGCGAATTTTGTACAATTTTCGCTATCGCTTTGCTTTTGCTAGTCAGGTAATAAGGGGGAGGTACTTATGCCGATTTGGATTTATGGTTTTTGCGTGATATTTAAGACTTTTATAATTTGACCTCTGTAATTACAATTTTGCATGGCGTTAATGGCAAAATAAGAGAACTCAAAAATCTGTAATATCCTCTATCCTTTAGGCGGAAATTGTCAAGCGATCGCAATCTGCTAAAATCGCGAATGGTCAAATTCGCAAAATGTCAAATTTTCAGAATGTCCAGTTGTTTAGGTTTAAGTATAAAAGTCTTATAATTTGTTTAAGCACCTTACAAATGAATACGTACCTTATTATTAGGGTCCGGCATAGTGTAAAAAGGCCTGACAGCCAGTGGATATTTGTCCAAGATGTAGAAATCAGTATCGTATTGAGCTCTAACCAATCTGCCGAGGAGTTTCTCATCGGGTGTCGAGAGGTCATCTTCATCTCCTACTGTCACTCCTAAGGGAAGATTAGGGGGTGTACAGGGTGTAAAAAAGGGGTAGGTTAAGCGACAAGTTATATAAATCAGAGATGGGCGATTGTGCCAATACAATCGAATTATTCGAATGATTCAATTTGTGGTATTCGAATGATCATTCGATGATAATTCGTTAGTCAAATGGTTTTTAGTCAAAATAATGCATACAATAAAAATATTGAATTGAAATATAGATGATCATAAATAAGATAGAACACTCGCAGAACTGCCTGTTCTAATGCATAGATTTAATTTCATAATTTAATTTAAATCCATGCGATTCATCAAAGAAACACCTGTTAACGGCAAATTTCATAATGTACTAAAACATTGGATTTTTTAATTCCAAATTCTGTATGAAAACAATGTAACTTTTAATCTGAAATATGCAAAAAAATCTCTCGAGATCGGTTATTGAAATTGGCCGTAGGTCAATAAGTCAACATACCAGCTTCCTTCAACATTTTGACAGCCTGCGGGAACTCCAGTCTAAGCGGCGGGTCGAGGAACTTGAAGGGCTCCACTTTGTACTGCTGGCCTACCGTCGCTATTTCTGATGCAAATCTGTTAAATAAATCAATTAAATAAATATTCACCAACTAAGATCCCTAAGGTCTTGTGTCGTGGGTACTAAGTAACAACGGTGTATAAATACATAGATAAGTATAGAAACATCCATGACACGGAAACAAACATAGATATTCATCATATGACGTACATAATACTCGTCTGTTGTCGCATGTTTGCACCTACCGGGATTCGAACCCAGGCTCCGCAAGCAGCCAAGGTTACCAACAACTACGCGAATCGGTCGGTTGTCAAATTACACAGCGATTATTTAAGCGAACTGCACTGAACTATTTTTTTCCAGTTTTTTTTTTATCGGAAATTTTGGAATTTTCCTGCGAAAATTATGAGTGATTTTCGCGTCAGAATCATGGTCCGAAGTTGATATATATTGATAAATATATATCAACACTTCTCCATTAATATAATCCGTTAGAATATGGTTGATCGTTTCATCTTTAAACATTGTGCTGAGGGATTCAGCTTTGTTTGCCGAGATTTGGCTAGTGTATAGCTATTGGGATGAAGAATAACGTTGCCAATATGTAATTTAGAAAAGAGATGGTAAAATTCGTCATCCGAGTAATTGACCCGGTGGTTTAGTGGTTATAGCGGCTGGCATGGTATGCAGAGGTCGTGGGTTCGATTCCCACTCGGGTAAAGAATTTTTTAAATTTTCTTTATTTAATAACTATATAATATCAATATTTGCCTGGCTGTCATATTCATCTGTATATTTAAGAATATCATCGTCGTCAGCCTATTGCAGTCCACTGCTGGACGTAGGCCTCCCCCAGAGTACGTCACATGGCTCGATCTCCCGTTTTCACCATCCAGTCACTACCAGCCGTCCTCTTTAAGTCATCGGTCCATCTGTCCGGAGGGCGCCCAACGCTACGCTTGCCGAGGCGCGGTCTTCATTCGAGAACCCGTTTACTCCACCGTCCATCGGTTCTACGACAGATGTGGCCTGCCCACTGCCACTTCAGTCTGCTACATTTCGAGACTATGTCTTTCACTTTGGTCTTCTGCCGGACTTTGTCCATTGGCGAGATTCCGAGCATTGACCTTTCCATAGCATTTAATGAATTTACTTTTTTTTTTTTTTTTACTCTTCACAACACATTAATTCCAGTAAGATCCCTAAGGTCTTGTGCGTGGTATAAGCAACGGTGTATAAATCATAGATAAGTTAGAAACATCCATGACACGGAAACAAACAGATATTTATTATATCAATGTTTGCACCTACCGGAATTCGAACCCAGGACCTATGGCTTCGCAGGCAGGGTCACTACCTACTACACCAATCGGCCGTCATTCAATACACTTACTGGTCCCTCAAGCCTCTAAAGATATCAGTGAAAGTATTGGCAATGGTGTCCAAGACCTCATGGTAATGGTTTTTGAACGCCATCTCTAGATCGAGACCGACAAACTCGGTGAGGTGTCGATGTGTGTTCGAGTCTTCAGCACGAAACACCGCGCCTACTGTGAATACCTGAAAAATATCATGAAATTATCCTGTTATCATAACTGGAAAACATGTATTTGTAGCGGTGATGAAAAGATAATTATATATATTAAGCTATAGAATAAGTATACAGACCTAGATACAACGTTACACGCGCGGGCTTTTTGTGGCCACAGATTACTTAACGAAGGGTACGTCGTGGCCAGGAAGTCAGATTCTATACATGAAATAAAGTAAGTGACACACTTATGCCAAAAAAAATGCTGGGAAAAAAAAAATATTTTTAGATTTGAAATACCTTTTTTTTAAATTCCTTGATCGTGCGAAATTTATAGTGTCTAGTGTTTATGTTAGTTTTTTTTATAGACTCCGGATATTAATTTGACCTCGTGAAAAAATAGCGCCTGCGGCCCCACGCGCCACGTCTATGTGCATTTATGTATACAGAAAAACGCATTTTTGGTCTATTTACTCAGAAAACTTTGGACCCTAACATCCTCGGAACCAGACACATTTTTCCCAGGTAGGTAGCTTCCATGGAGAAAAATGATTGTGACGATGAGGAGATTCCGTAGTTTTCGGGAACGTTGACCAAAAATCACTCTGTATAGATAGACCAAACAATAACTAGTGGCCCGGTGGGGCCGGAGGCGCTAATTACGTAGGTCACAACCGGAGTACATTGACGCGTGTAGCCAGATTTTTTCGCAAGAAATTATTAATATCTGTCTATGAAAATAACTAGCATAAACACTATAAATTTCGCACGATCAAGTAATAGAAATAAAAAAAATTTCAAAAAAATTTACATCATTTCGCAGCATTTTTTTTTGGCATAAACTTACTTTATTTGATGTATAGAATACGTACCCTTCGTTATGGGTGGCAACGAAAAAACTAGAGGTGTAAAAGTAACGAATAAAAACGTACCCGTATATATTCGTTACTTTGACCATGAGTACTCGCATAATATGCTATAGTAACTATAGTATGTAGTATGGTAACGAGTCGAATCGACGTGAACTGTCGACGTAATGTACCAAATTTGCCAGTCCACTGCTGGACGTAGGCCTTCCCCAGGGCACGCCACAAGGCTACTGCCACAGGGGGGTTTTGCTCATAATCACCATGCTGGGCATGCGGGTTGGTGACCGCAGTGTGGTTTTCAGACTATTTTGTCAACACGGGAGGCGCTGCTCTCCATTTATTTGTACATACCTTATCAAAATCAGCGGCAATCGCCATCTGTTTATACAGCTGTGGACTCTGAGCTAAATACGCGTTGGACTTGAAGTATGAGACTGTGAACACATTAGCGCCCCCTTCCGACGCCGCAGATATTATCTTAGGCGTGTGGATCTCTACGAAGCCTGGGGAAAAGGTGTTAAGTTTGCTTATACATATAATCATGCCAATTATCTCCCAAATGGTTGGGCAGAAGTGTGCAAATTGCACACCCACTTTTCACCAGCTAGCCTATTAAGTCCCGGATATAAGTATTTATATCTTTAGATCAGTGGTTTCCAAAGTGGTCCACCCCCAGGGATCCACAGAAGACTCCATGGGGGTCTACGTTGGCGTGAAAAAATTTTTTATTTGTATTTATTCTTTAAACAGTGGTTCCCAAAGGTCCACAGGAGACTATGGGGGTCTACGTTGGCGTGAAAAAATGAGGGTTCACATTTAATTTGTATTTGATGTGGGCCTGTAGGGGTCCACCAGAACCAGATAACTTTTGAAAGGGGTCTATGAGGAATAAAAGTTCGGGAATCCCTGCTTTAGATCAAAAAATAAATGAAACATTTGCGAAAGAAAAACTTCGCTAGCGTGAAAACTTTCCGGGATATAACGATTTCAATTTGACAATTTTAGACTTGCCAAAAACGGCTACCACGACGTGACATCATACAAACGGCTACCACGACGTGACATCACTCTTCAAGCAACTTGTACGCGCGTAAAATAACTTTTGTATAACTACCTATATATTGAATATTGCGTTTATAAATATGATCACACAGTTTACTTGGAAATTACCCTATTTTAAGATATATGGTAATCTGAATAGATTTATTCATTCAGCCATTAGCAATACTCCATCACATACCTTTAGCAGTGAGTATATCCAAGAGCAGCCGGTTATTTTCTTGCCTATAACCTTTGCAGTAAGCAACATACCTTTAGCAGTGAGTATGTCTCTGAACATACTTTTGGCAGTGAGTATGTCTCTGAACATCTCTTGCCTAATACTCTATCATCTACCTTTAGCAGTGAGCATGTCTCTGAACATACTTTTGGCAGTGAGTATATCTCTGAACATCCCTTGCCTAATGCTCTATCACCTACCTTTAGCAGTGAGTATGTCTCTGAACAGCCGGCACACGCCCGCCTCTATCCGGAACACGGCCTGGTTGGCCGGAGTACGCAGGTCTAGTACACGGTTGTCGAGTCTAGTGTCTTGGTTTACTCGAATGCGCAGGGCTTCTGGGTCCTGACAAACATAATATAACACATATATACATATAACCAGGATTCGAAAACATCAAGATAAATATATTTTTTAAATTATCACACTAATATTTTTAGAAAGTTTGTGAGTGTGTACATTCGTTACTTCTTCACATCTAAACGGCTGGAGCGATTTTAATAAAATTTGGTATGGAGTTAGCCGACACCCTGGATTAACTACATAGGCTACTTTTTATTTTTTATTTTATTTATTAAGGCAACACAACAGACACAAAGTAAAAATATTTAACATCTCAGAACAGTACAGTTTTTACCCTAACTTAGTGTCCTAGGCGTGTATGCACAATTAATTAATTTATCCCGGGAAAATGATTTTATCCCGGATAATTTCGACATTTTGTTTTTTGAATTTTGTACAGAGACGATACGATTTAGTACGTTACGATAACCACGATTTGTGTTCATGCTAGGGGGGCTGTGGCTGTAGAACATGTTAATTGGCTTTAGATAAGTATTAGGCTCGATCTGTTACATGTACTATGCTGTATGTTCTTTAAATAAACAAATAAGCTCACATCCGTTTCCGGTCTGGCGGCATCTTCGATCTGCAGCGGAAGCTGCGCCCGCGCGGCCGACACACACCACACTTGTAATGCGTGTAGTTCGACGCGGCTGACGCTACACGATTCCACTGGATGCGGTGTGGTGACTACTGTCGCTTGTACGTCGACTATCGACTCCTTTGTTATGCTGAAATTGGTGTGAAGTGCGTTTTTAAAGAAGAATATTTGAGAAATCGTTACAATGAAAAATGTTCGTGACGATAAGGAGAATGCGTAGTATTCGGAAACGTTGACGACAAAAAACCTTCCGCGTGGTGCCGGCAGAGTAGAGTTTGTACCACCCCATGCCCGCCCGTGGGTATCGTACGAGGCGATTAAGGGTTTACGGGAGGTGGGCAGCGGCGCCTGACAATATAGTCCAAAAATCACACTGCGGTCACCAACCCGCCTGCCCAGCGTGGTGACTATGAGCAAAATCCCCCTGTGGTAGCAGCCCTGGTGATCAGTGCCCTGGGGGCAGCGGTGGACTGCAATAGGCTGAAGAAGAAGATACACATGGCCGTGTTCCCATTTTGGGGTAGCCTGAACTGCAGGGTCACAAATGTTATTGCTTATCTGTCATATGTCCGGCCCCAGGGTCTTAAACTGTCTGTGTGCCAAATCTCATTGTTAAAACTTTAATTGTTTCTCCCTCTTTTAATCGTTTTGTCTTTTTTCCTCGCCGCGGAGCGCCGTCCGCGCTGAGCTTTTTACCTGGCGTCAGTTGCCCACCGACCGCGACGCCAAACCCTGTTGCTCGACAAGTGAATTTTCGTGTGTGACAAACCGACATACCAATAAGAGTGCCTGTACCCTAAAAGTGGACTATAGTGAAGTGAAAAACCCCAGAACCCTACGAGAGATTCCGCGCGAGAGAAGAAAGAAGAGAAAACAACCAGGTAACACTCTTGGACATTCTATTTTCACTTTGACGCGACGCTAACCCCTAAATCCCTAAACATTTAATTTTCTTGGCCCAGCCCCTTCCCTAAACACCAGTGACGTGATTATAGGTAGACGCAGGGTCACATATTAAATTCATCGAAAAAATTGGCACCAAAGAATCTATATATAAAACGTAATAACTGTTATAAGCTAAATATTTCAATTAAACCTTGAGCAATTACCATGACTTGATTTTGCTTGTAAAAAATTATCACCCTATGCAGCTTCGACTAATCTGTCAAAATCAAATGTCACTTAGTAGCTTACAGTTATTTGAAGCTCCCACTATTTCCACTGCAAAATGTCATTATGAGTTGCCAACAAATTTTCAGATATTACCTATTTACCAGAGACATTTTTTGGCAGTCGTATATTTTTTCTTATCTTAATATATATAAATCTCGTGTCACAATGTTTGTCCTCAATGGACTCCTAAACCACTTAACCGATTATAATAAAATTCGCACACCATGTGCAGTTCGATCCAACTTGAGAGATAGGATAGTTTAAATCTCAAATTATAGTCGCAATTTTAATTTATTGCTAATTATTTGTCTGTTATTATTTGACAGTCACAATTATCTGTTAACTCCAAATGATTCTAACAGATGTCGATACCTTTCGACTTGGTTGAGTAAGTAATCAATAGATGGCGCTGCTTTGGTAAATCTACGAACGTGTCATATAAGCTACATTTTAACAGCATAATTGCCACGTGTTGTTGACGCTATAAAATTAATTAAATTTATTTGTAGTGAACGAAATACCGTATAATTCAATTATTTCCACTTTTTAAATTTTTGGTGTTAGCATAGCCGGCCACGTGTTACTTAGACTGAAGTGTAAATTGCATTCATATTATAATGAAGATAATACAGTGAAATTAATCCTGTTTTTTACTTATTTGTGCTTCATTGATCAAAACTTTATAATTTAATTTGAATATATGTATGTAAGTATTATCACATAATTATAAAATTTAATTAATGATTTTCAATTTTTTTTTCTCATATTTAAACGATTAATTTATTATTTTCAGTCAAATGCCACGGAAAAAATCTAACCTCAACAACGCGAGCACCAGAGAGGCACGACGCAAACGTATTAAAAGAGCCCATCAGTTGGCAGAACAAATTGAATCAAGAAATCCAGCTCAAAAAATCAGGACAGCAGAAGGTCATGCACAAGAATCTCAAGAACAGTGTAACGAACGTCTTCAAGAGAATATCATAAGAACAAGAGCAGCAGGAGAACGAGACATAGCCACAGTAGGAGCACAGGAACAATAATTTCAATTCATACATGTAAGTAATATCATATTAGTTTTATAAAAGTTAATTAATATATCAATGAGAAAATGGCACAAAGCTCCCCACACTTTTTCAATAATTGTACAAAAATTTTTATATTATTTTTATTTAACCTCCATTGATAATTATTTTGCACATATTATTTCAATGTACTATGATAACATGTTTTTCAGTTCCTCTTTCTAATATTTAAACGATTAAAAATTACACGGCGAGACAACACTGTCAGTACGATTTCGGATCTACACCGTTCATATGACGCCCTACAATATCCATTGATATTTTGGCAAGGACAAGATGAATATCACCTTAATATCAAACAGTATGATCCAAATACCGGTAAATTTGACAATTATCTATTTACTTTCTTACTGTATGTATAGATTTTAATTTCGTATTGCATTTTATTTTTTATTTTTTTAGGTGATTACAGAAATAATAAAGTTAGCTCAATGAACTACTACGCACACCGAATAATGGTTAGACAACATCAAGACAATTATATCCTTCGATATCGTCAGCTGTTCCATCAATACATTGTTGATATGTATGCTAAGGTCGAAAGCGAACGCTTGCGATTCCTTCGATTCAACCAGGCAAAACTACGATCGGAAGAATATATTCACTTACGAGATGCTGTTGCTGGAAACATCGATGGAAATTTAAATCCCAATGACATCGGTAATGGTTTCATTTTACCTTCAAGCTACATCGGCAGTCCACGGAACATGCAGGAATACATACAAGATGCGATGACTTACGTACGTCATTACGGCCGACCGGATTTATTTATTACATTCACATGTAATCCGAATTGGGAAGAGATACAAACTCTACTATTGCCAGGACAACAAGCCATTCATCGTCATGATTTAACTGCACGTGTGTTTAAACAAAAATTGAAATCCTTAATTGATTTTATTGTTAAATATTCAATTTTTGGTATCACACGTTGTTGGCTGTATACGATAGAGTGGCAAAAGCGAGGTTTGCCTCATGCCCACATTTTGGTTTGGCTTAAAGATAAAATCCGTCCTGAAGAAATCGATCAAATAATTTCAGCCGAAATTCCAGACCCATTATTGATCAAGAATTATTTGATATTGTCACCAAACACATGATCCATGGGCCATGCGGTGCTTTCAACATGACGTCACCGTGCAGGAAAATGGAAAATGTAAAAAAAACTTCCCAAAGCCGCATACGAATGACACGATCACGGATATTGATGGTTATCCAATGTATCGCCGCAGAAGTACTGAGAATGGTGGCCACACATTTACAATGCGACTGCCAAACTTTCCAAATCAAGTTGAGTTTGATAATCAGTGGGTGGTACCATACTCACCAATACTTTCAAAAACTTACAAAGCTCATATCAATGTTGAGCTTTGCAGTTCTGTTAAATCAATTAAGTATATTTGTAAATATGTAAACAAAGGCAGTGATTTGGCCATATTTGAAGTACAAAACATAAATAAAATTGACGAAATAGCACGATACCAAATGGGCAGATACATTAGCAGCAATGAAGCTATTTGGCATATTCTCAGCTTTCCCATCCACGAAAGAGATCCTGCTGTCCAACATCTGGCAATACATCTTGAAAACGGTCAACGTGTATACTTCACTGAAGAAAATGTTCTCCAAAAAGCGTTCGAAGCTCCGAAAACGACTCTAACTGAATTTTTTTACATTGTGTCAAAAACCTGATGTTTTTGGCCAATTCGCGAAGACATTGGTGTATGGTGATGTTCACGTTATTCACATGGAACAAATCCAGTAAAAAATGGGAGCCACGGAAACAAGGAAAACCACATCCTTCCATTACAGGCATATTCAAAGCTAAGACATTGGGGAGACTTTACACGGTACATCCAAAGCAACGTGAGTGCTTCTATTTACGTTTGTTATTGGTGAATGTTCCCGGACCAACGTCTTTTGAAATTTTACGAACAGTTAATGGTCGAGTATTCAATACATACCAGGATGCATGTCGTGAACTGCAATTGCTAGAAGACGATAACCATTGGGACTTAACGCTTGCTGATGCTGCGTGACATCAACACCGAATAACATTCGTCAGTTGTTTGCAATTATTTTGACGACATGTTATCCCTCGCAAGCACAAACTTTGTGGGAAAAATATAAAAATTGTATGACAGAAGACATCTTGCACCGAATTAGACAAACAAATCAATGCCAAAACATAGATTATACACCAGAGATGTACAATGAAGCATTGGTCTTGATCGAGGATTTATGTGTTCTTATTTCAAATTTACCACTTAATCATTATGGTATGCCATCACCTAATCGTCCAGCCACCGACTTAGTCAATACCGATTTACAACGAGAAAATCAATATGACCATGGAAGTTTAGAAACAATTATCATGAACAGTGAACCATTACTGACAGCAGAACAAAAAAATCATTTATGATCGGATTATACTGGTTGTTGCTGCTGAACAAGGGGTTTTTTTTTTCTTGGATGCACCCGGTGGAACCGGTAAGACATTTTTAATATCGTTGATTCTTGCCAAAATACGGTCGCAACAAAAAATCGCATTAGCAGTAGCATCGTCAGGCATTGCGGCTACTTTACTGGATGGTGGGCGAACAGCACATTCAACATTCAAGCTGCCATGGACGTTCATAATAAACCAGATGCAATGTGTAACATCAAAAAGAATAGTGGAATAGCTGCAGTGTTGCGGAAGAGTTCTATAATAATTTGGGATGAGTGCACAATGGCACACAAATATTCACTTGAAGCAAAACAGAACTATGCAAGATTTAAACAGCAATAATAAACTTTTCGGTGGTGCTATCTTACTTTTGTCTGGTGACTTCCGGCAGACCTTACCGGTTATACCTCGCTCTACTTTCGCGGATGAGATTAATGCATGTTTGAAACAATCATTCTTATGGCGAAGTGTTGAAACACTTCGATTGACCATAAATATGCGAGTACAATTGCAAAATGATCCATCAGCACAAATATTTTCCGAACAACTACTAGATATTGGGAACGGTAAATTAGAACTGCAACCAAATACGCAATGCATTAAACTACCAGACAATTTTTGCACTGTTGTTCAGGATAAAAATGAATTGATTCAGAGTATTTTCCGGGATATACAGAATAATTATTTGAATCATGAATGGCTTAGTCAACGAGCGATTTTGGCAGCCAAAAACGTTGATGTTGACGAAATTAACTTCCAGATACAACAGTTGTTACCAGGCGATCTGATGTCTTTTAAATCAATCGATACTGTTGTTGATGAAGATGAAAGTGTAAATTTCCGATTGAATTTTTAAATTCATTAGATATCCCTGGAATGCCACCACATAATCTTCGATTAAAGATTGGTTCCCCTATTATTCTCTCCGTAATTTGAATCCACCTCAATTATGTAACGGTACGCGTTTGGTCATCAAAAAGATCACCGGAAAACATTCTTGAAGCAACCATTTTGGCTGGGAAGTTTAAAGGAAAAGTGGTCCTGCTGCCACGTATTCCGATGATACCATCAGATTTTACCATACCCTTCAAAAGGCTACAGTTTCCCATTCGTTTAGCTTTCGCCATGTCTATAAATAAATCTCAAGTCAAACAATGTCCATTTGTGGTTTAGATTGGAAAATCCATGTTTTTCTCATGGGCAACTATATGTTGCGTGTTCACGTGTTGGGAAACCGTCGAATCTATTGTGTTAGCTAAAGACAGGTTAACCAAAAACATTGTGCACCGATTGGTGTTGAATTAAATTGAAATTGAAAGTATTTATAATTCAAAAAAATAGATATTAATGTTTATAAGTTTAAGACTGTCTGCCTTGCCTACCTCATTCATGAGTTTAAGCGTCACATGTTATTTACTGTATTATACTGTACTATACTTATATTTCTTATAAAATTAAATGGAAATAATAAATCTGATGAATTTTTATTTTGTACCTATTGATTTCTGCTTAATATCAAGTGTAAGAAAATTTTAATTAATTGTGTTCAACGTACTTCCCTTCAAATCTCAATCCAGTGAATTTGTATACCAACATCAACATTTTCGTCTTTGTTCGTAAATAATTTCATTGTACTCAAAGGGTTATAGTAGTAGAAAGTCAAATAAGGAGATCACCATATTTTTTTACAAATACCATCTGTGTGAAAAAGCATAGTAAACTCCGTGACTGATGTTCTCTTATTGTTCCATTTAGATTGTTTACTATAATGTAATATAACAAAAACTTTAGCCACAGCAACGCGTGGCCGGGTCAGCTAGTTAATTATAAATATTAACGTAGGTCATTAAAATTTTATAGATACAATGGAATAATAGTTCATTATTATTATAAATACTGCCAACATTCTGGGCACTCTCCGGTATACGGTAACTTTGTTAATTATTAAATTTCGTGTAATAAAAAGTAGTTTTTAGGTCTCTATAAATTACTTTCTAAGGTTCTAATAAAACCCTTCAGTAAATACTGCTATTTTATAATATATTAGTAATTTATACTATGTATTGCAAATCTTTGGCAATGTGAGTTCGAAAGAAACCATATTGCGCACCCGACCCAATAAATAATGGGTTAAGGGCAGGAAGATGATGAATCCTATGTAAAAAGATGACTGATTTATCGACGCTGACAGGCAAAAAAACTGTAACTAGA